>CAJGYO010000011.1:71569376-71722527 GCA_904845875.1 Miscanthus lutarioriparius
AAAATTTGACCAACAAGAGTTTTGCGAAAAGTAGGATGCGATAAAATTATGTATAAGCCCTAGTAATATGGTCTATCTAGGATAGAAGCACTGGTTTTATCTAATCAATCTTCTGTAGGTACACTAACTTACGCTGCGTAAGAATCGTTTAGCGTACGAAAAGTGAGTGTGCGATGTGCCAAATTTTTTTGCGAATGCCGCTATATTCCAGCTTGAGTGAACGGGTAGGCCGATGCATGCATCATGAAGACATAATCTTGCTTAAACTAGATTTCCCCCACACGTACAATATGGATTAGTAAATTGATAGGATAACCTAAAAGAATGCTTCATCTAAAAGCCTTATCATTTCTCTAATCTCTTATTCCTGATCTGGAGGTGTTTTCCCTAATGGTGGGTTCCTATCTGTTTACAGATGAACCTGAGGTCTGGTTGTGGGAGCACCAGTGCTGGGATGAACCATGGTCTTGGTGATGAATAGGGCGAAAACGGTCACGGTGAGGGCATTGGCAACACCAATGGAGAGAGCCATGAGGCCCCACTTCTGTCTCTCCTCCACCACCACCACCACCTTCAATGACCCATGCGGAGATGATGGCGGCTTGGTGCGAGTCAACCCGTGCCATGGAGATGCTAGCCCAGGTGATTGGTGGCTTCGCCCGTGGGGGCCACGGAGGCAATGGTGGGAACGGGGGTGGTGCCCGCGGTCCCGAGGTACCCTGTTCTTACTAGGATTTCTTGAAGAGGCACCCACCCACGTTCATGCGGACCGTGGAGCCTCTGGTTGCGGAGCATTGGCTTCATATTCTGGAGCAGAAGTTTCTGCTACTCACTATAACTGAGGAGCAGAAGGTGCACTTTGTAGCGCAGCAACTATTGGGTTCTACTAGTGCATGGTGGGACACGTTCAATGCCATGCAGCCGGTGGATCACCGTGTGACTTAGCAGGAGTTTACCGCTACTTTAAGAAGAGTACTACATTCCTGCTGGTCTGCTGAATAGGAAATTGATGGAGTGCCTGGACTTAAAGCAAGGGAGCATGTCTGTGATGGATTATGTGAATAAGTTCAACCATCTGGCACAATATGCTGGGATCCACGTCGATACTGATGAGAAGAAGCGGGACCGTTTCTATCGCGGCCTCTCTTGCAGTCTATAGAAGGAGCTGTACACAGGGAACTACCAGACTTTTGGTGCTATGATGAATGCTGCTATTGCCATGGAGGGACTTCAGCGTGAGTCTCAGACTGATTGGAAGCGCAAGCGGGTGATTACTGGGTCTTTCAGCCACCCCTAGGCTCAGAAGGTGCAGGTTGCCAGTCGTTCCGCTAGCCTCACCAGAACTACTAGGCACCTCCCGCTCCATACTGTGCACCTACTCTACAAGTGCAACAACAACCCTAGGGATAGTAGGTTCCACCTCGTCAGGGGCAGGGGAACAAGCCTGGTGCTTGTTTCAAGTGTGGCAAGAAAGGCCACTATGCTCGAGAATGTCCATAGAACCAGCCTACAAGTCTGCTCAGCCCTCAGCTAACTCCTGTCTAATCAAGCGGACGGTCATTAAAAAGAAGGTGCCCATAAGCCGCTCTAGGCAAGTCAACTTCACTGAGGCTGAGGAAATCTTGCAGAATCGAATCGGTGATGGCTGGTATGTTTACCATTGATTCCCACTCAGCATATGTGTTGTTTGATTCTAGTGCATCACATTCATTCATGAGCATGGGGTTTGCACGAAGGCACAATATATCTCTTATGGCTATACCTATTGCCTATAGAATCAGTAACCCTGGTGTGCAGTTGTGCGTTAATACTCAGACGGACACAGTCAAATTAGTGCTAGCCACTCACACTTACCACCTCGAGTTCATGGTGCTGCCTGGACAAGGCATAAATGCAATTCTTGGCATGAACTGGTTGCGAGTTTATGTGGTAGTCTTGGACCTTAAGCAGGGAGTTGTTGAGTTATGGCTTCTTTCTTCTGAGGATAGGATGTCTCTTCTTATGCCCTCAGATCCAGCCTTACTAGTTGCTGCTCATGTTGAAGCTTCTCCTGATCTTGCCTCTATTCCTATGGTATGTGAGTTTCCGGATGTCTTCCCCGAAGATCTACCAGGGTTGCCACTAGATAGAGATGTGTAGTTTTCCATTGAGATAGAACCTAGCACTGCTCCTATTTCCTGGCATCCCTACCGCATGGCTCCTAAAGAACTAGCTGAAATGAAGAGCAAGTACAGTATCTTTGATAGTACTGACTCGATTAAGGGAACAAAAGTTGTATGCAAAATTTAGCAAGTGTGAGTTTTTGTTAGATCGAGTGCAGTTTTTGGGACATGTTCTGACACCTAGAGGTATCTCTATAGACCCAAGCAAGATGCAGGATGTGTTAAATTGGAAATCTCCCAAGTCAGTACATTAGATTCGTTAGTTCCTTGGTCTTGCTTGTTATTATTAGCGCTTCATTCCTGACTTCTCCAAAATAGCACAACTCATGACCAAGTTGGTCCAGAAGGATGCCAAGTTTGTATGGAGTTCAGCTTGTGAAGAAGCTTTCCAAGCCTTGAAGAAATTTCTTACCACTACTCCTGTTCTTTCCCAACCAGATATTGACAGACCTTTTGATGTATATTGTGACGCCTCGAAGATGGGGTTGTGATGTGTGCTTATGCAGGATGGGCGTGTGATAGCTTATGCTTCACGCCAGCTGAAAAAGCACGAGATGAATTATCCCACCCATGATTTAGAGCTGGCTGCTATGATGCACGCTCTAAAAATTTGGAGGCATTATTTGTTGGGAAATAAAATGCATATTTATACGGATCACAAGAGCCTCAAATATATTTTTACTCAGTCTGAGCTGAATATGAGGCAACGGAGATGGCTAGACCTAATCAAGGATTACAATTTAGAAGTTCATTATCATCTTGGAAAAGCTAATGTGGTAGCTGATGCTTTGAGCCGAAAGTCGTATCAAGTTGAAGAAGCACACTTGTCTCTCAACCATGCTGAGGTGCTAGCCCATATTGCTCTAGTCTCGGATTTACTTGAGCAAATTATTATAGAGCAAAGGCATGATGTTTCGGAAATCCCGCATATCAAAAAGTTAATTGCCAAAGGGTGTGGTCCTCATTTTAGTGTTGATGATCAAGGTATAGTGAGGTTCAAGGACAGATTGGTTGTTCCATCAAGTGAGGAGCTTAGAAGAAAATTTTTGGAATAAGCTCACAACTCCAAGTTGTCCATCCATCCAGGAAGTAACAAGATGTACCATGATTTACGGTGCTTGTATTGGTGGTCAAATATGAAACAGGATATCACCAAGTACGTCATGTAATGCGACACTTGTGGAAGAGTAAAGGCAGACCATATGCATACACCGGGATTTTTGCAGCCCTTGCCTATCCCTGTTTGGAAATGGGGGGAGATTTCCATGGGTTTTATTGTGGGTTTACCCCGCACGTCCAAGGTCTATAACTCTATTTGGGTTATTGTGGATCGCCTTACCAAGTCCGCTCAATTTCTTCCGGTGGATACCAGATATTCAGCCAAGAAGTATGCCAAGAAGTATACCAGATATTCAGTCTTTATCTCTTGTTTTGGAGCAACTCCACGAATGTCTTGGTACTGATCTCCTCTGAAGTTCAGCTTATCATCCATAGATGGATGGGCAAATAGAAAGAGTCAATCAGGTACTTGAGGATATGTTGAGGGCTTGTGCCATCTCTTTTCCTGAAAAGTGGGATAAATGCTTGAACTTAGCTGAGTTTTCTTACAACAATAGCTATTAGAAAAGCATTCATATGGCACCTATTGAAGCTCTATATGGAAAGAAGTGTAGGACCCCACTTAACTAGGTAGAAGTGGGTGATCGTGGATATTTTGGGCCTAATTTTATCAAAGAAGCTCGGGAGCAAGTCAGTATTATTCAGAGCCATTTGAAGGCAACTCAAAGTCATCAGAAAGGTTATGCGGACAAGCGAAGAAGGCCCTTGCAATTTGAAGTTTGTGATCATGTGTATCTCTCCCATGAGAGGTGTACATCGATTTGGTGTCCGTGAAAAGTTAGCTCCTCGCTATGTTGGGCCTTATAAGGTTTTGGAGCGATGTGGTCCTGTTGCTTATCGTCTCCAACTTCCAGACATTTTGTCAGCAGTGCATGCATAATATCTTCCATGTTTCCCAGTTAAAGAAATGTTTGCGGGTCCCCGATGAAGCGGTTGAAATGGAAGGACTTCCCCTCTAGCCCGATTTGTCGTATATTGAGCATCTTGTCAAGATCTTGGACAAAAAAGAAAAAGTGACTAGAAACAGTGTGGTGAAGTTTTACAAAGTTCAGTGACAAAATCACTCGGAGGACGAAGCAACGTGGGAGCAAGAAAGTTATATCTTAAGCATTATCCCCACCTTCTTTCCAGTTAACTGAGGTAATTATTTAAATCAAAATTTATTTCTTATCTCTTTTCCCACACTAGACACATAAAATCTCGGGATGAGATTTGGTTTAAGGGGGTAGATTTGTAACACCTTAGGTGTTACACTGTAAATCATTTACTAAAACATGTCATGAGCATCATGTTTATATGTTAATGCATGTAATAAAGAGTGTAGATCAATTTCCATAACTCAAAACGATCAACGGAAATGCGAAATAAAAGTTAATTCAATAGTCATATTATATCACTTAGGGTTTAAAACCAATTTTTATTAAACAAAAATGCTATAGAACATGTATGTGATACTTAAATAAAGTTTGAAGTACAAACTTTATAGATGACAATGAAATACCTGCGGTCGAAAAATGATATTACTAGTTAAGATTTCCAATAGCTTAGAAATGCAATTTGAAATAGAGTTCAACTCAAAACTTGGAAAAATTTCAAAGTTTGTTGGCAGTGGTCGTCGTCGCCGCGTCGGTGCGCCTCACGTGCGCCCGCATGTTACCGCACTGGGCTGGCCATGTGCCATGGGATTAGCCTTGGACGCTGCCGTGTGAGGCCATCGCTGCTGCCGCGCGGCCGTGCCGCGCTGCCGCCCGCCCTGCGCGCTGCCGTGCTGCCCCGCTGCTATGTTGCTGCTGCTGTGGCCGCTCTGCCTCGCTATCGCTCATTATGTCGTGTTGCGGGCCACCTCATTGCTGCTCATTGCGCCGCTGCCGCGCGTTGCCTGCATGCACGTGGGTTGCTCCCGTTGCGCTTCAGTCGTCGCCTCGCCTTAATGGCACTACGGCCGCGCGGGCTAGGCAACGCCTGCCGTCTCGCGCGCGCATGTGGCCGGTTGTGGAGGGCACGCTCGTCGTTTGCACATTGGACGGAAGCACTTGGTCGCGACATACGCATCCCGCCAAGGCGCACAACCACGCCACTGCCGCCGCCGTATTTTTCCCCTACTGCACCCCTACCCGCCGCAGTCACATCGCGCCCACCGGGGGCCCGAGCACGGGCACCAGCCATCAATTCTTCACGCTCGTGGATGTGCCCAGTCGCCAACGTCTCAACCGCCACCTAACGCTAATTCTGTTGTTGAGTTAAATGAAGAAGTTCCAGCAGAAAATGCAAGAATTTTGGAGCACCATTCATGTACAAACCAGATACCTTCTGCTGCTTCAGAACACGAAGATCGGGCGCCAGGACATGACGGTGGTGGTAGTGGATCCCTTCCTCAGATCGCGGTAGGCGGATCAACACCAACTCCTGCGCCAAGCACTGGTGGTCCTCGCCAATCCCAGCCTGCCATGATGGGGATGAGCACTCCGTATCCCCTCTGCATGCAACAACACCATCGCCTATGCATGCAACCACACAATCACCTGGATCCTCCTCTTTGCATGCAACAGCACCATCGCCTATGCATGCAACAACACCATCACCTGGATCCTCTGTGGTTGCGGCGAATGGTGATCCGAGTGGTGCACCAGTGGACAGACCTCACACGCGTCTGCAGCATGGGATTAGAAAAGAAAAGGTATATACTGATGGCACAGTTAGATACGGTTTCCTAACCTCCACTGGTGAGCCCTGTAGTGTTGATGAAGCTCTTGAAGATAAGAATTGGAGCGCAGCCATGAATACTGAGTACGATGCATTGATGAAAAACAGAACATGGCATTTTGTTCCACCATAAAAAGGGAGAAATGTGATAGGATGTAAATTGGTGTACAAGATTAAAAGAAAATCAGATGGAAGCTTAGACAGATATAAAGCTCGCTTGGTGGCTAAAGGATTCAAACAAAGGTATGGTATAGATTATGAGGATACATTCAGTCCTATCGTTAAATCTGCCACTATTCGTGTTATCTTGTCTATTGCTGTCTCCCGTGGATGGAGCCTTCGACAACTTGATGTGCAGAATGCATTTCTTCATGGATTCATGGAAGAGGAGGTCTACATGCAGCAACCTCTAGGATTTGAAGATTCGTCCAAACCAAACTATGTCTGTAAGTTGGACAAGGCGTTGTTAGGGCTGAAACAAGCACCGAGGGCATGTCACTCTCGGCTGAGTGCTAAATTGATTTCTCTTGGATTCCAGGCATCCAAGGCGGACACCTCTCCGTTCTTCTATAGCAAGCGAGGCATTACTATATTTGTGTTAGTTTATGTTGATGACATTATAGTCGCAAGTTCCTCAGAGAAAGGGACAACAGCACTTCTTCAAGATCTTCAGAGTGAGTTTGCACTGAAGGATTTAGGAGAACTCTATTATTTCCTTGGCATTGAAGCAACAAAGGTATGTGATGGGATTATACTAACACAGGATAAGTATGCCTCTGATTTATTAAAAAGATTTAGCATGTCAGACTGCAAACCAGTTACAACCCCATTAAGCACTAGTGAGAAATTATCTATACATGAGGGTACACCTCTCGGTCCTAATGATGCAACACAGTACAGAAGTATAGTAGGTGCTTTACAGTATCTAACTCTCACTAGACCAGACATTGCATACTCAGTGAACAAGGTTTGTCAATTTCTTCATGCACCAACCACTATCCATTGGGCAGCGGTGAAACGAATTTTAAGAAATCTGAAACAGTGTACCAAGTTGGGACTTAAGATACATAGATCAACCTTTGCTCTGGTTAGTGCTTTTTCAGATGCAGACTGGGCAGGAAGCACAGATGACAGGAGATCAACTGGAGGCTTAGCTGTGTTTTTGGGGTCCAATCTTGTGTCATGGAGTGCCCGAAAGCAAGGTACAGTATCACGGTCCAGTACGGAGTCTGAGTACAAGGCTCTGGCCAATGCTACTGCAAAGGTGATGTGGATACATACTCTTCTTCGAGAATTAAATATCAGTAGTCCACGGGCAGCTAAGTTATGGTGTGATAATTTGGACGCTAAATACTTGACAGCTAATCCTGTGTTCCATGCTAGAACCAAACATATAGAGGTCGACTATCATTTTGTCAGGGAGAGAGTGTCTCCGAAATTACTGGAAGTTGATTTTGTTTCTTCAGGTGATCAAGTTGCTGATGGGTTTACAAAACCACTCTCAGTTCGGCTCTCGGAGAATTTCATGTACAATCTTAACCTAGTACGGTTATAATTGAGGGGGGCTGTTGGAAATAGTATATTTTGGATATGTATGCATGCTTGTAATCTCAACCACCTGGTGTACACAGCCAAGGGAATAGATCTATGCATGTGTTGTACATGGTCCGGGAATAATTCTTCACTGCTAAGAATAGGAGATAATCACGTAACACTTTCCTTGACCGGTATTCCAGGTGGTCCTTTGCTATATGTAATGCCACGATCGGGCTTTTCCGATCTCATCTAACATGCAACACGCTGAGCCCAAGATAGGGTCAGCGCTTCCTCCTACTGCGCCTCTGATTTTAACACTGCGGCCTCCCGAGTCCCCATAAATACCGACGGAAACGACGCGAATTTTATTATATATACCAACAAAAACCCAAGGAAGAAAGGGACGATCGATCCAGAAGCAAACCATGGCCGCCGCCGCAGGGACGGACGAGGAAGGACTGCCAATTATTAGCGAAAAACAATCGACGACGACGAAGCCAGAGCAGGAGTCACCAGCTGGAGCAATATGCGCCGCCCTTGTCGTCCTCGTCCTACTCATCCTCGGCGTCGTCTACCTGTCCATCGGCGTCGTGCACTTTTTCAGTCACTGGCAAAGGTTTTTCGGCCCGTATGACCCCGTCGAGTACACCGTCACCATCGCTGCCGTCTCCGGGCTCGACCCCGCGAAGGACCTGCATGGACCGCCGGCGCTCCTCTACCCGGCGTTCAACCTGACGCTCCGCGTGGCCTCACCTCGCACGGCGGAGGACCGCGAGTGCGTGAAGCCTGGCACCACGGTGGAGGTGTCCTACCCCCGGTCGGCCGGGGTGCCGTTGGCCACCGGGACCGCGGCGACGTTCTGCGTGGACGTCGGGGAGCGCAGGGAGGAAGGCTCCGTCATCGCGTGGGGCGACGGCGTGCGCCTGCCGGGGCTCGTGCTGGACAGCCTCGCCGCGGACGGGGCGCCGGAGTTCGGCGTCAAGCTCACCCCGCTCCCTGACTGTCGCAGCGGCTGGAGGTTCTGCTCCGACACCGTGGACGTGATCTGGTGCAGGGCTAAGGTCGGCGGCGGTCCGGCTCCGTGTAGTGTCTTGAAAGAAAGAGTCTCCTTGCCGCCGGTGCAACGTCCCGGCGTCAGGGACTCGGCGGCCTATCTTCCACAGCCAACGCCGTAGAACGTAGCGATATATACGCGTGAGTGATCTGTTATGATGGTGCCCTTTGCTTCTCTACGTTGTGTCTTGTCATTCCTATGGGTTCTGCTTGTTCTAGTGTTAAGTTTCTGGTAGTGTTTCGGATGTTAAACTGTAGCTCGTTCTGGCTCTTCCTTTTGTACTTCCGTTCCTATGATTTTTACTTTTGCTTTCATAAATGGTCCTGTTCATTTATCTGATGATACAATATATATAATTCAAGGTAGTATTAATTAATGATTACTGCAAATATGGAATGTGTATTCTCTGTTTAAAAATAATTCTTGATGGCTCAATTCATGCATTTGGTATTTCTATCACAGTGACTTTCTTAATTAATCATAGTTTTTGTTCTAAGTTTTTTCGTTTTTGCTAAACCAGTTTCATATAATTAAAGAAAAATTGATGGGGCCGTAACTTTCCAAGCCCAGGGAACATGTACTCTGCCCTGGGAGTCCCGCTTCCGCACTGCTCGCTCGCTCGCCAGGCAGGGGGTGCTCGCCGGTTGCTGGCCGCTCGCCACGGTGTGGTAGGGGGTGCTCGCCGAGCAGGCCACCATGCTTACCAGGTGCTCCTCACATAGGTGCTCACCTAGCGCTCCTCTCGTGGCCTTGCGCAGGTGCTCGCCCAGTGCAATGCCTCCGTTAGGGCACCTGCGATGCTGCCTCAGCTAGGGCACCGGTGAGCTCCATGCGCCACTGCCGACCTCCACGCCGTTGTCGAGCTCCGCAATGACGAACCTCCATTCCTGCAAGCAGAAAGCTGACATTGAGCTGAAAGTGCATGTTACAAGCGTATGTTTCAAGTGTTTCAGATGTTTCAGAGGTGTGTTGTGCATGTGTTTCACAATGATGTTGCAATAGTAGATCAGAATGTTGCATAGTTGTAATGGCTATACATGCATGTTGCAAAGGGTGTGTTTCAAATGTTTCATTTTTTTCATAAGCGTGTTGCAAGTGTGTTTATTTTGGATGTTGCATATGTTGCCAGTGTTTTATTTGTATGTTGCATTTAATTGCAATGGCTTTTCAAATGTTTTTAGACGTTTTGCAAGTTTTTCAGACGTATGTTGTAAGTGTTTCAGCTGTATCATACGTATGTTGCAAGTGTTTCATCTCGATATTGCAAAAGTAGATCTAGTATTACATATGTTTCAGCTGTTCCAGGCGAATGAGCAGGCAGGGCAGCGGGCGAGCAGACGCGGCCAGGTGGACATGAGAGGCGAGCAGTCGGTTGGGCGAGCAGACGCGAGCAGCGACCGAATGAGACACCAGCTAGGCGGGCGAGCAGACGCGAGCAGCTGCCAGGCTAGTAGATAGCATGGCAGGCCATGTGAGCAGGCGGCTAGGCGAGTATACGACCAGGCAAGAGAGCAGGCGGGGAGGCACAGCAGGCGAGGAGACGCCGTCCGGACGTCCGAGGGCTGGCCACACCATTGGCAAGCTCGGTATTATTAGGCTAGGATTGAGGCCCAATCCACGAGCGCCGTGGTACAAAGCCCACGCCAGGGCTACCACCCCTCCTGGCCCAAAGGCGCATTTGGCACTCGAGGTTGGGGTGGATTCGGATAATCAAAGCCTCATTAGATTTTACTAGAGGAACTCCAAGAGACTAGCCATTTGAGTTGTGAAATCCTATTTTAGGTATTTTTGGAAGAATCACCGCTTCAACAGTTATTCTATCATGTTTTCCAATATAACAAGTCATCCATCCCGCACTTCTTGCTGGATAAAAATAGCAAGTCGTGAAGGCTCCCCATCTACATGGTGGTGTGCTAGCGAATGGTTGGAGTACAGACAAAGAAGTGAACCAATCTCAGCATGACATGTCAGCTTTACAAAATAGATAATGAGAAATTTAGAAAGGTTGTTGGATTACTCTACTCTTTTGGAGGATGTTCTATTTTATGGAATGGCTAAACCATGGATTTTAGACTCTTATTCTATATAATCTCTTGGAGTTGCCTAGCTGCTGGGGATAGATGTCCATTATCATTTAATATAATTTCTCTGTTGCTCAAAAAAAAAGTTTAATCTAATTTCTCTCAAAAATATTATCATTTAATCTAATAAAAATAAAAAATTATTGAGATTAACTTAAATGGTCTGGTGTTAACAGTCTTTTTTTTCAATTTTTGAATTATGATATGAGATCCATGTACATATCTAAGCCATGACAATCTACACAAAGAAGCAGATAATTATACAAAGCCATCTTCAATGAATTTTAGCCGGTTTCGCTAAGATGTGAACACAAAATTATTAATTCTAGGGTTCGTCTTTCAATGAGAAGCCATGTATATTCTAGTCACACCAATATGTACATAGTAGCGTAGAATCCTACTACGTCCTCTCCAAGAAATTTCAGCCAATTTTGCTACTTATTTAAGGTGTGAACGTACAACTTTTAATTACAGAGTTCAACTTTCGATGTGGGGCTTTTTTTTTGGAAAGACTTTTGATGTGGGACCTTTCTGTATATCTAGTCACACTAATCTGCACAAATTAACAAGCAATTGTATTGAATTATTAACGTGAACTTTTCATTTGAGTTTCGTTTTTTCATTCGAGATCTATTGCTCTAGCATGTCTTGTAGTAGTGCAGGAGGATGTAACTAGGTCCGGCAGGATGTCGTATGTAGGAGAGAAATCTCACACCAGACTAGATCAAATCAACTCTTAAGGAATCATCGTCTAATCTTGACAACATCTAAATTTCAGATCTAGACACCACCATTGTACTATATCCATATCTCTTCTCTCTACTATTATGTAGAATGAAATACACCTTCACACATTCGGCTCGCCCTCTTTTGTCCGCTTGGTCCATCGTCCGTCTACTTCACCTCCACCGATGGTTTTTTGTTCTACCCCTTCGGACGAAAAAATGAAAATGCATCATCAACCCGTCCCAACATATCTCTGTGTGTCTATGTTTTCTTTTTACCCTGGCTCACATGTCCTTCCCTCAATCCGCACATCGCCTTCGCACGGTCCCTCCCCTACCACTCATTAGCTAGGGCAACATGGTGACATCCATGCCCCGACGAGGTCCCTTCTGTGCAATAGCTTCGATGATTCCATTGTTAGTTTGCTTGAAAATAGTCATTCTTTGTCATGTAAACGCAATAAGTATCCTTTGCTGGTTTGCATTGTAAACCTCACTGCTCTTCACTGTCAAAGTGTGTCAGTTATCCGCTGTGTTCTTCATTTCATGACAGCCTAGGAGATCTAGCCCTATCTAGTGTGTGATCGTTTGCGTCAACAACAAGTCAGGTAGAAAGGTTTGATCTTTTTAGATAGTGGAAAAAATCCGGCATCATACCCTAAAGAGAGGAATCAGACCAATTTCTTACAAACTAACCACCGCAATGACTGGACTCACAAAACTGACTCAAAACTCAATTCTTGAAATAAAGGGCCATCCGAAGGACACGAAGAAATGCATAGCCACATTGTCCAACTTGCAGCTTGCCTCCAACATTTGTTCCCTCTTGTCCACACACCACTGCAACTGAGTCTAAAACCGAAGTCAATGTGTTCCCTAAAAAGTACCCGCAACAGAGTTTTTTGTCGACATTTGTCAAATACAACTTCATTGCTTGTTAGCCATATAGACCAATAGATCGCTGCTACACCTGTCAATAAAAAGCATCTGAAAGTTTTATCCCTTGTTGATACCAGTTATTAAATAAGTTTTGTATGTTTTGGGGTGGACTAATACCTAACACCATATGGACCGCCCTCAACAGGAACTTAGCATAAGTGCTTTGAAGGAAAAGGTGTTGGATGGTTTCCAGCTCACTACAAAAACAACAAGATGTAGCTCCATTCCAATTTTTCTTTGATAAATTATCTTTTGTAAAAATTACCTCTTTTTTAAAGAACCAAAGAAAGATTTTTATCTTCAAAAGTATCTTTAGTTTCCAAACTATTTTTGAAACTCTGATCCCATTATTGACGAGGAACTTATACATCGATTAACTGAAAAGATACCATTCTTATGCAGGCTCCAAATAAAAATATAAGAGCCATGTTGCAGATACACATTAGCCACTCTAGCAACTAAATTGACATCAAGTGGACTTGAGCGAAACAAAGTTGGGAATCCCATTCGATTTGCATATGTTAAGCATGCCACCAACATTTATCCTAAGCCAGAGGATTGAACTCTCCATATGGTTCAATGTTGCATTAGTTATAGCTTTTGGGGTTTTAGAGGTTGAGTACCAAACCAACACTACTACAAAAACAAATTTGCGCAGCGTTGCGATAACGCTCTCCGCGGCGGGCTCCCACGATTTACCACGGCGGGCATTTTTTATTTACTGAGGCGGGCACTTTTGCCCGCCACGGTAAATCGATTTACCGTGGCGGACCTCTTAATATGCCCGCCACGGAAAATACCTATTTTCCCGTGGCGGGCATATTAAGAGGTCCGCCACGGTAAATCGATGTACCGTGGCGGGCATCCTATAAAGCCCGCCTCGGTTAAGGCCGAGGCCCAATAGGCCTAGGGCGAGGCCCATAGCGGGTACTGGTATAAAATGACCACTTAGGTTTCAGTCCTCTTACCTCTCATCCCCAGCGCCGCTCCCACCTCGCGACCCACGACGAGCACCGCGACGCACGCACTCCCTCCGTCGCCAGCGTGAAGGCCTCTCCCACTCCCTCCCTCTCTCTCTCTCCCTCTCCCACTCCCTCTCTCTCCCACTCCCTCTCTCTCTCTCTCCCTCTCCCACTCCCTCTCTCTCCCACTCCCTCTCTCTCTCCCTCGCCGGCGTGTGAATGCCTCTCTGGCGTAGGGACAAGCGAGGTCACACGCGCCACCACCTCTCCGTCGCGCGCGCCGCCGGCGTGTGAAGGCCTCTCCGCGGCGCAGCATCGAGCAAGGTCGCGCGCGCCACCACCTCTCCATCGCGCGCGCCACCACGTGGGTCCAGGACCGTGATCGGATCTGGCGAGGAGAGCACCGCCGCGCGCTCGGTATCTCTCTCTCCCTCTCTCTCCCACCCTCTCTCTCCTCTCAGTACCTCCCTCATCTCTCTCTCTCGTAGGCGAGGAGCTGCATGGCGCGCAGGGACGGGTGATCCACATGGCGGTAGATCCAGGTGGCCGTGTCGACTCCCTGCGACGTGGATCCACACGGCGGCGGATCCAGGGCGGCTGCGTCTACTCCCTGCTCCCACGACGTGGATCCACACGGCGACGACATAGATCCACGGCGAGACAGCCCCAACCCGTGGCAATGGCGCAGATCCTGCGAGGATGACCTCCCCGGTGGCAGATCCGGCAAGGTGGAGACCCCGGCGGTGGATCCAGCGAGGTGCGGTGGCGCCAGTATTGGGTTGTGAATGGGCTCGTTGGTGGGCTCGAGAATGGGCTCGCCGGCGGGTTCCTGGGTTTTTTTTGTTTTTTTTGAAACGTTTAACCGCGGCGGGCATCCTAACGTGCCCGCCGTGGTAAATCGGTTAACCGCGGCGGGGCCGCCGCGGTTAAGCCATGATTTACCGTGGCCTCTAGGCCGCGACGGACGGCTTTGCCCGCCGCGGGAAACCAAAAACGCGCGCCTCCAGTAAAGTTTGTGTAGTAGTGCTAGTATCTTTCCAGAACCTGATTTAGTGTCCATCCGGTAATCTAAAAACACCTGGTCTCCAAAAGGTGTATTTAACACTATTAGACTCCTCCAAAAAAGAGAATTGCTTGCCTTCGTAGAAATTTGAAAAAACACCCGGATGTCTGAACGCCTGCGTAGCCCACATCCGTCCGCCTCGCTCCGACTCGCACGTGCACCCCGCCCTAGACGCTACGCCCGCCACTCCTCGCGTCCGGATGGACGGCCGCGCAACCTACCCTAGCCTCACACGTGCACCCTGTCCCCCGCTGCGCCCTGTTTCTTCACCCTGATCCGCTCCTCTCTTTCTGCGAGGGCGGGACCCGGGAGCCGGCCCTAGCTCGTTGTGCCCCTATCCGCGGGTCCCCAGTTCTGTCGTGTGCCCGCGCCTCATGCCTCGGCGCCTGGGCCATGCGCCCATCACTCAACGTGCTCCCGTGAAACACTTGCAACATGAAACACTTGGATGCAACATACATCAGACACAGATGAAACATTTGAAACATATTGTTGTAACATATGTGTGAAACATATGCAACATCCAAATAAAACACTTGCAATATGTGTATGAAACATATGCAACATCTAAATAAAAACACTTGCAACATGTATGTGAAACCTATGAAACATCTAGATAAAACATTTGTTGCACCATACATTTGAAACAAATGAAACATTTTGTCAAAACGCTTGTAACATACCACTAAAAATACATGCAAAAAATATGCAAATGTGCAACATGCCGAACTACTTTTGCAACATTCATATGTAACAATTGCAACATACCTCTAAAACAACTAAAACACTTAAAACATACATTTGCAACATAGGGGAGGGGGACGCCGGTGCTGGTCAATTTCAGTTGTCGAGGTGCGATCTAGCGGTGAGCGACGGCGCGCGAGCACCACCAGTACCAGCCACGCTTGTGGGTGCCCTTGGCTCGGCTCGGGAAGACCTCAGGCGCCACGGCACATGCGTCCCAGCAGCCATGGCGGGGTCAGTGGGATGCCCGATGGTGATGGGTGATGGACGAACGACGAGGGAGCGAGTGACGTAGGTGACTGGGACGCAGGTGAGTGGCGCAAGGAACGAGGGCACGCGGTGTGGCCGACGATGGCAGAAGGGCACGGCGCAACAGCCCGACAAGCATTTGGCGGGGGAAGAGGGCGGACGGATGAGTGGCTACGCTGCTTCAGGGCCGAGCGGATAAGTATACGAGGGAGTGGGGATTTGTTTTTTTTTGTTTGTGAGAGAATAGGGTCCGCTCCTATGGAGCCGCATCGTGACGGGAGTCATGGACGAACGCTCGTGTAGGATCATCTATACTACCTAATAATAAAGAGGCAAAATTTCAACCCATTTTTTTGTCCATCCATTTTTTGGTCCAGCTCCCTCTAACTACTGAACAATGGAGAGTTTCTTCCGTCCAAACTCTTGTCTAGCTCATACGAGTTAAAATAGCTCTTGTCTAGCGGATACGGAGTCCGATTCCAAAACATATCAGGTCGTTTATGTGGGCAACTAGAAATTCCAATCAAATAGAGCTCTCAAAACCTGTTTTAAAACAAGTAAGACTTCCTCAGTAGAAATTCTATTCGAATTAGTCTGAGCGTCCTAGCGTTTTGCGTCCTAGCTGGAGCCAAAATGAGGAAGATAAAAGGACAAGAAAACTGAAATAAGAAAATCCCGGAAGAATGAACACGGGAAAGACACCGAAATGGAAAATATGGAAGAAAACCGAAAAGAAAAAAGGGAACTCAACATAGACAGGAAAAAGGTAAGCGTGAAAAATAGAAACATGAGAAAATATACACGGAACGGAAAAATAAAACAAAAAACCAATCGGAACACAGAAGAGAATAAAAAACAATAGGAACGGAGGAAGCCAACAGCTCTTCGTGGTTTAATTTTGAGTTAAGATTACATTAGTGTAAGATTTGTCTAATATAACCGTAAGCTAAAATGTTTAGTTTATTATCCAATCCAGCATATATTAATATGTCTCTGCATTTTACACATGTAGCTGTGCAACACTGACGAGTGCCACCACGTGTAAAATAAGGGACGTCTCTTGTCATAATCATTCCAATAATTTATATAACGGCAACTAATTCCAAATTGGCTTGAATCAAATGTTAGAATTACGTACATTTATGGGTCCACGTCAAAGGAAGCACATAATTTGATATTACTGTAATAATACATGTATAGTATGAAAATTAGAACTATGATATATTTACGAGTAAATATTTTTGTGTTCTGCAGAAAAAAAAACTTTTAAAATTGTACTTTTGTACAAAGACGTTCTATAATTGATATACGTTTAATAAAACATTATCATATTATAGGAATCATTAACTTATACTATGGATCAAAACAAGTTATAGCTTTAAAAGTAAAACATAAATAGATCTATATTGTTCCCGTTCTCATTTCCTTTGAATATTTGACTGCTTAGTTTCTCCCATTGTAACGCACGGCTATATTTACTGGTTGTAAAAAAAAATCTGGACTCTTGGATACCACCGTCTTAGGGTACAACTTGTCACGTACAGTATCTATCTCTAAACAGGGTATAGAACGCTATGATGTATAATATTGAGATATACAGTCTTGTTATTTCACGAAGAACAAGATCTTAAAGAAATACGTATATAACTAGGGACCATGTAGTAATTTAATAACTATAATCTTGCGGCCTCTCCAGTCCCCATAAATACCGACGGAAAAGACGCGAATCTTATTACGAAAACACAAGCAAGAAACCCACGATCGATCGAGAAGCAAACCATGGCCGCCGGCGCAGGGACGAAGGACGGATTGCCAATCTACTTATACCACCTAAAAAGTAACGAAGAGTATCGTATGTCATCCCTCCGCCCCCGCCCTTCTACGGTAAAAAAACTCACGGCAAAAAAAAAAAAAGTTTCCCAAATATAAACGTTTCTTAAATATAAATATATTCGAAAAAAAAACCACCGTCTCCATTTCCAATCCTATACGGCAAGAGAAAAAGGTCGTCAACGTCCCCCCGCTCCCACCCTTATACGACAAAAAAAAACGACCTAAAAAATCCTAATGTCATCGTCGGACGCCAAGACAATTCGCTTCGCCCAGCTTAATCTGTGGCTCCCGCATCACCCTGCCCACATGGGTCCCTGTCCGAGAGTCCGCGTTGCCCGGATGCCAAGTATTATTCGCTCCGCCCCAGCTTAATGGCGAGTCCGATACGTGAACCCCGCATGCTCCCGCGTTGCCCGTCAGCGCATGCCCATGCAGCGTGTGCTCACGTGTCTGCGCCCCACTCGCCTCGTGTGGGTGTGTCCGCATGTCTACAACCCGTTCGCCCTCCTACGAGAGCAGGAACGAAGGAACAATGTGTCGTGGGATGAACGGACGCACCTCCTGGTCGCCCTTAACAGACGAGTCCATTGCGTGGATGATATGCTTAATGCCCGCACGTAACAACGTGGCCCATTAGTCTACCACGTCCACGTACAAAAAGGAAAACCTAGAGAATTTAGAAATAGTTTAGGGTCCAAATGCAAAAGTATTTATTAGATTGTTATTAATTTTTTAAAATGTAAAATAATAAAACACACAAAAAATAAGTTATAAACAAAACCAATTTTATTAGGTTTCTACACGATATAGGTATGAAATCTGCATTCAAAATGAACTGGCTTTAATACATGGAGTCGCTGACAAGTGGGACCCACTGGTCAGTTGACCCCACCGGTCAGCGAGACAAAACAGAGCATGACGGCGCCGCTCGACGCTGCGCGGCTGGAGCTCGTCGACGACGAGTCCGCCGGCGGTGACATCATCACCCAGTGACCTACGCGACCAAGCGCATCTATCGCACCACTTGGCCGGCCCTATGGTCGACGCCAGTGACGACGGCGGCGGCCATGGCGGATCGGCGCGGCGAAACAACGGCGGTACGCCGACGGAGACCACGGCGAGGCACTAAAAGGCGCGGACAAGCTTCCATGGGCTCAGGCGAACCTATCGCGCAAGGTTGCACAGTCTACGGTGGAGGGAGGTGCCCCAGCCACGGTGACGGGCGTGGCGGGGATGCTCCGGCGACCTAGCGCACGGCGCTATTGCTTACGAAGTGCGGTCAGCGAGCGTGGGCCGAGGCGGTGAGTCACGGGAGCTCTGGTGAAGGTGTTGCAGTGGTGGAGAAGCGACGAGGGCGAGCTGGCGCTGGCTACGGCGACGGCGGAGCTGCTCGGTGCTACGGGAGCTCGGCGGCTGCGCGCAAGGACGAAGGAGGAGCAGAGGAAATGCAAAAGGGAGCAAGGGATGGGTCGGTCGAGCGCTGGCGTTGTTAAGGCCGCGCTCTGGCGCGTCACTGCCGCGCTGGGCAGAACGCCGGCGACGCGCGGCCAGTTCCCACGCCACGCGGTGGCCACGGTCTGAACCGGTCGGCCACTGAATCCATTGATTCAGTTCGTTCAGTAACGAAATGCCGAGCCTGATGACGAGTTTTGCAATCGAAATAACTCCCTATGCAAAGCGATTCAGTGATTTCTTTCAGAACAAAAGTCGTAGTACTAAGTACCATCTCCAAATGTTGTTCAATGATCTCGTGCTAAATCGCAACATAAACTGAGTAAAATCATGATCAAGGTCGGCTTGTCAGGCTGTCAGTGATCCAGGACTTAGCAAAATTTCATAAGTCATGAGATGTTGATTTTACTGATTTTTGTGATCCAATTTCACACATGTTAGGAGCTGAATCAGTTAGTGACCCAAAAATAAAAGTTGTTCCTTATGTCAAATACTACAACTTTACTTTAGTGATCTCCTCCATGCAAGGTCTCTAACACCTAGTTCAAACTTGGTCAAACATGTCACATTTACATGATGATACACATCAAAGCATGGCTTAATGACCTTTTTACCCCTAACCATGAATATCAAAGTTGTTCATAAAGATATTCTAAACATGTTTAAGCAATTTGCAAGGTCATTCAATCATTTCATGTAGTAGTCACTCATTGAGCTAGTTAGTGTAATCACAAGAAAGCTTAAGTGTTGGTTCATGAAATGTAACCATGAACAAGGTCCTATTTTCTACCCTAGGTGTGGCTACATGTTTGTGTGACTCACATCCACCAAGTACATGTGTCCACTCATGATCATATGCATAGACACATGGAGACATGAAATAACGAGAAAAGTTGCATATGTTTAAGAAACATGCGATAATAAGCAAACGTTGTAGATGTTTCAATCCAATGTTTCAAGTGTCAAAGCTTATATATGAATGCTTTATGATCATCCTCATGCTATGCAAGTCAAGTTATGCAAGGCTAACACCCGAGGTGTTACAGCCCCTCCCCCTTATAAAAATCTCATCCCGAGATTTGCAAGACCTACCATTCTTGGAAAAAGGCGGGATAAACTTCTCGTAAATAATCTTCTCTCTCCCACGTAGCATCTTGTTCACTATGATTGTTCCACACCACCTTATAGAACTTAATAATCTTACTCCGTGTTACTCTCTCCATCTCCTCTAATACTCTAGTTGGCTTTTCTTCATAGGTCAAATCCGATTGAAGCTGCACGTTGGTGGGTGCAATAGCTTCTTCAGGTACTCGAAGACATTTCTTCAATTGAGAAACATGGAACACATCGAATATTGCACTCATCTCTGGTGGAAGTTGTAACTTATACGCAACATTTCCTTTTCGTTCCAAAATTTTGTATGGCCCTACATATCTTGGTGAAAGCTTCTTTTTCATCCCAAATCTTTTCACACCTTTCATGGGTGATACTCTCAAGTATACATAGTCACCCACTTCAAAAGTTAGTGGTCTTCTTCTTCTGTCGGCATAACTCTTTTGCCTTGATTGAGCTGCCTTCATATGTTGTTGGATGATACGTACTTGCTCTTCGGCTTCATTGACAAAATCAATACCAAAGTATCTCCTTTCACCGGGCTCAATCCAATTCAATGGAGTTCTACATTTTCTGCCATACAAGGCTTCAAATGGAGCCATTTTGATACTCGTTTGATAACTGTTGTTATAGGAGAACTCAGCTAAAGGTAACCATTTCTCCCATGAACCCTTTGAAGATATAACGCAAGCTCTAAGTAAATCTTCTAGGATTTGGTTCACTCGCTCTGTCTGTCCTGAAGTTTGCGGATGATATGCTGAACTTCTGATTAGCTTGGTTCCCAAAGCCTGGTGTAAGTGCTCCCAGAAACGAGCTATGAACTGTGGTCCTCGATCTGAGATTATAGTCCTGGGTACTCCATGAAGTCTCACGATCTGGGAAACATATAACTCAGAGTATTTCCCTATGTGATATGTTGTGTGAACTGGTACAAAATGTGCTGACTTGGTGAGACGATCAACAATTACCCATATTGAATCGTGACCTTGTGGCGTCATTGGAAGGCCTGTGATAAAGTCCATGCTGATTTCCTCCCATTTCCATCCTAGAATAGGCAATGGCTGAAGTAGTCCCGCAGTTTTCATATGGACAGCTTTTACTCTACTACAGTTATCACACCTAGCAACATAGGCTGCGATCTCTTTCTTCATCTTAGTCCACCAAAAACGGGTTTTTAAATCTTGATACATTTTACTACTACCCGGATGGATAGACAATTTGGACGAGTGAGCTTCAGCTAAAATTTGGTTCCTTAGCTCACGGTCTTTTGGTACCACTAGTCGGCCCTCAAACCATAAAACACCTCTTTCATCTAATCTGAAATGTTTGGTTTCCTGCTCTTGCATTTTTCTCTTGATGTGACTTATTCCTACATCTGTCTGCTGTAGCTCTATGATTTTGCCCTCAAGTGAACAACTGAATGTGATATTGTGTAGTACAGCAGGATGTAACAAATTGAATCCATCTTCCAACAATGCTTCCACAGTGTTGCAATGGGACTTCCGACTAAGTGCATCGGCTACTACATTAGCTTTACCCGGATGGTAATGCACTTCTAAATTGTAGTCCTTAATCAATTCCAACCATCTTCGTTGTCTCATGTTCAGTTCTGGCTGGGTAAAGATATACTTGAGACTTTTGTGGTCAGTATAGATATGACATACATTGCCCAACAAGTAATGTCTCCATATCTTTAATGCATGAACAACGGCTGCAAGTTCCAAATCATGTGTAGGGTAGTTGACTTCATGTTTCCTCAATTGTCGAGAAGCATATGCAATTACTCTTCCTTCTTGCATAAGCACACATCCCAAACCTATTCTCGATGCATCACAAAATACATCAAAAAGCGTTTCAATGTCTGGTTGTGCTAGCACAGGTGCGGTAGTCAACAAAGTTCTGAGGGTGTGAAAAGCTGCTTCACATTCTGGTGTCCATTTGTACTTCTCATCTTTCTGAAGTAGTCTAGTCATGGGCTTAGCTATCTTTAAAAAATCTAGAATGAAACGACGATAATATCCTGCTAACCCTAGGAAACTCCGAACCTCATGAACCGAAGTTGGGGCTTTCCAATCCATGACCTCTTGTACTTTTGATGGGTCTACAGAGATTCCATCTCTTGATAAGATGTGACCTAAGAAAGGTACTTTGCTCTACCAAAATTCACATTTGCTAAACTTGGCATATAGCTTATGCTCCCTCAATCTAGATAGGACAATCCTCAGATGCTCTTCATGATCTGACTCATTTTCTGAATAAATCAATATATCATCGATGAACACAACCACGAACTTATCGAGTTTGGGCATGAATACCGAGTTCATCAGGTACATGAAGTAGGCTGGAGCATTTGTTAGTCCGAAAGACAACCAAATACTCGTATAAGCCGTACCTAGTAGAGAAAGCAGTTTTAGGTATATCCTCCGGTCTGATCTTTATCTGATGGTAACCTAATCTCAAGTCAATTTTGGAGAATACCTTTGCCTTCGCTAGCTGATCGAACAAGATGTCGATGCGGGGCAACGGATATTTGTTCTTGATGGTCACAGCATTGAGTGGTCTATAATCTACACACATTCTCAGTGACTTGTCCTTCTTTTTCACAAACAAAGCTGGACATCCCCACGGAGATGAGCTAGGTTGGATAAGACCCTTGTCCAATAGATCTTGCAATTGAACCTTAAGTTCCGCTAACTCATTGGGTGGCATTCTATAGGGCCTTCTGGATATGGGTGCCGTACCTGGCACTAACTCGATCTTAAATTCCATGTCCCTATCCGGGGGTAGACCTGGTAATTCCTCAGGAAATACATCCGGAAAATCACAAACCACGGGGATATCACATATTTTGGTGGTTTGGATAGCACAAGCTAAATGTTGGGGTTCAAAATTGTGGGAGAGTGGTACTAGAAAAGCATTCCCTCCCGTGGGTTCCCTCAACATAATAGTGTCAATAAGAACACCATGATCCTTCATCCAATTCATGCCTAAGATTACACTTATCGATAACCCGGGCAATATTATCAAATCCGTCGTGTACTCCCTCCCTTGTATAGAGATGAGTACATTTTTTACTATCTTTTTGGTAGTAACAATACCCCCTGCTGAACTTATGTTATAACCCCCTTTACTTACTTCAATTATTTTTTGATCATGTCTAGATGCAAATGCTTGACTCATAAAGGAATGAGAAGCTCCCGAATCAAATAAAATAACAACGGGATGCTTGTTGACAAGAAACATACCAGCCGTGACAACTTCTCCAGCGGGCACTTCTTCCACAGCGGTATAATGCATGTGTCCCTGACGTGCCCTGGCATTCGCCTGTCTCTGATTGTTCTGATTCTGGTTGCTATTCTTCTTGGGGTGGGGGCATTCCTTGGACCAATGACCCAGTTGGTTGCAGTTGAAACATGGTTGATTACTTCTGAATCCAGTGGAGCTGTCCTGACTGCCATTTCCTTTTGGTAAGGCAATCGTGAACGCCTTATGGAATGGTTTATGTGGCCTATTATTCTGAGCTTTAGGTGGTGGAGGCCTAAACTTGGGTGCAGGTGGACGGAATTGTGGCCTAGCTGTGATAGGCGCTTTTGACTGGAAGGATCCGGATGCACCGGCCTCATATGCCCTCTTGCGACCCTTAGCAACTACATGCATGTTGTTGTGGTTTTCTTGGGTCAAGGCATCACTAATAAACTCATTGTACGTGGCACACCTAGAATTTGCCATAGTCTTCATCAGTTTAGTACCCAAACCTCGCTTGAAACTCTCTATCTTTTTCTCCTCGGTATCCACAAAACCTGGAGCAAATCTGGACAAGTTGTTGAATGCGTGCATATATTCAGTGAGTGACTTTGTTCCTTGAGTGAGCCTCATAAATTTGGCCGCTTTCATTCGCATCAGGCCCGGGGGAATATGATGTCCCCTAAAAGCCAGCTTGAACTATTCCCAGGTCACTTGCGCGTTAGCAGGCAAAGACGATAGGAAATGTGTCCACCAGATCCCTGCTGGTCCTTGCAATTGATGAGAAGCATACTCAGCTTTCAGATGCTCGGTGACTCTTAGCAAGCGAAACTTCTGCTCAATGGTGTTGAGCCACTCGTCAGCCTATAGTGGTTCCTCAGCCGCCTTGAAGATAGGAGGCTTTGTATCCAGAAATTCCTTGAATGTACTATGCTGATTTGGCTTGGCCCCTGGTTGCTGTGGGTGGCCACGAGCGGTGTTTTGCACGATGAGGCGCAGAGCTTCTTCCATTGTCCTTTGGCTCCCCAAGAACTGAGCAAAGAACTCCTGAGCAGACGGCGGCGATGGTGGTGGTAAGTCATCACCATTGCCATCATGACTGCTACCAACTCCAGCACGGGTGCGCGTCATCTGCGAAGTTGCAACAATAAGCGATTATTGGTTGATGTCAAGAGATTGCAGATGAATCATAATCATGCCAAACTAAAATTACTGGAGAAAATTCTCAAATTCACAATAAAAACAGAGGCATAACAATTCATTCTCGCAACATGGCATCCCCAATTTGACCACTTATCGCGCTCATAACGCATGCAAATTTAATCGTGATCACCAACAAGGAACGGAATTGCATTGATGTTCAACCAAAGGTGCAATAGTCGTGTGATTAACAATATTACATGATAGTCGGATTACCCATACTAAATTCGAACTACAGGTCCATTACATGAATAAAGGTGATACATTAGCCCTTCCACTAAGTGCTAAGCGATCTAATCCTCATCATGATCACTATCGAGGTCAGACGTAGGATCATCTCCTTCCTCAAGCTCCACTTCTTCTTCAGGCTCCACTTCTTCTTCTTCCTCGTCCTCCTCTAGATCCATCTCTGCGGCTCCAGGTGGGACATAAGGGTGGAGCTGGTTATTCAGCTGATGAACCTCCTCATGTAGGTTGTCGTTGTATTCTTCCGCATTGGCCAGTTGCTGCTCCAGCTCAACTTGTCTAGCTCTCAGAACATCTTCCCTGGACCAGGCTGCATTCCTTTGGTGAGTTAACCGAGTCATCTCTACAGTGAGCCTCTCAATCTCAGCGTCGTGCTCCCTCTGAAGCTGACGTCGGTCTTTGTGAGCATGACCAAGAGCACCAGATACACGTCTGAGGCTACCTTCTACTCCATCTAACACTCTCATCACTGCGAACATGGAGCTCATGGAAGGGTTATCACTGTTCTGCTCTTCTGCCGCACCAATCTCCAAAGATCTCCCTCTTGCCTGCTGCCATGAGTCAGTGGAGGGGTTGCCCCTCGGAAAGACTCCAACCAAAGTGGCTGCTAGCTCCTGAGGAAAATGATCCATGGTATCCCTCAGGATCCCAAAGGCTGCCCTGCCAGCTGCTTCTTCAGCAGTCCTACCAGTTGACTCGTAACACCAACCTGTCCACTCAGAATCGTCACCTCGGGGACGAACAACGGCCTCCACAGTAACTAAGAGACCTTCTCCCAACTGCTCATTCGCCTAGAGGTAGCGGGGTTCCATTCTGTCAGGATAGCCTACATAGCTGAGCACTCTCCACAAGAGTGTAGGCATCCCAAACTCTCCAAGAAACGTGTGGCATTGACGGGTACGTGGAGCAAGCTGATGGCGGGGAGATCTGCCTCCGGTGGACTTGTGAGCGGTCTGCTTTGTGTGTGCCATCTGCACCATTAACATTTACCACTTGGTGAGACAATGCCATAATGGATAAGAGTTACTTAACCGAGTAAGAATTTTATAAGGGAGGAACAATGTAGTTATGTGAATGGCAATTATCATGATGCATGCTCGTTCCGTATGTTCTCACAAACTTAGGAAAAATTTGTTTCTAACGGTAGACACGGTGGCATACATACGTTCTCTCATATATATCGTAACTAGTCGAGCTACACGTTTCGTTGTTAGTGTACCTGCATAAAATTTCATTTCAGCCCTAAACCCATAATGAAATATGCAGAATGTAATTGTAAATACTTCCATATATGTATACCCATACATATACTTCCGTATCAATCTACCCGACAATAATTTCAACCCACAATTAAATACGTACCATATACACATGCAAGCATGCATACATAGCCATACCAAAGCTAACTCTTCCCGACCGCAGGCTCACATCTTGCGGTCATACACTCATTATCTTACCTTGGCCTAGAGGCATTTGATCCATACATTACCACTCAAGTGAATGGTATCCATACAATAGCACGCCGTATGGACGACGAACTAAAAACCCCCATGTTAGTACTTAAATAGCCACCTAATAGTCCTTAATTTGGGCATAAGGAAAGTGATCATTGGCACACTTTAGATTTCAAATACCTATTATATAACTATTAGTTGCCCGAGAAGGGTTTTTGGAAAACAAAAACTTTTGTTTTAAATACACTTGTGACAATTAACGTTGAATCTGCTCTGATGCCAGCTATCACAGAACCGACCAATTTATAAGAGTACAAGTACAATGGCAGCCCGCAAGCGGTCGCACTATCATACTTGAACCCATATAAACCCGGTAGTCCGTCGAGTACCACGACGGGTCTCGATAAACGATTTACAACAACCAAGATCGTACATGATTCAACATACATGCCACATATTACATAAAGTTCGCAGATACATTTCTCCATCAGAGTACGAATAAAAGTTATTACAAACCGAGTTTGATAGATAAAAGCGGAAGCAAATTAAGTTTGAAAGTAACGTTTCCAACATAGTTTAATACAGTGCCAAGATACGATCACGGTCCACAAAAGCATGTAGAAGGATTAATAAGAAGCCTGCCCAAGGCTTACTCCTCATCCACAGCGGGATAGAAGCAACTCTTGCAATAACCATGATACACAGTGCCATCTGCAACAATGGGAAAATAAACCCTGAGTATGAGAAGGTACTCAGCTAGACTTACCCGTCATGAACCAGAAATAAAATGACTCTCAAGGATTATGCAAGGCTGTATAAGTGGATGTAACTCGACAATATTTTGCATAAAAGCAATTGACTTACTGTACAGTTACAATTTCTTTATCAAGTTAATTATAACTATCCATTTCTAGATTAGCAACTATCCTGTGCCAAACATGTGGTATATCAATTGAGAAGCATACAATAGTAACCATAGCAGGTATTGTAATTCCATATTCATCCGAATCATCATGTTTCATAACACAGTTACTACGATGTTGGAGCTAGTCAAGTTTCTCACTATCCGGGAGAGACGGCGATTCGAATCGATTTCAACCAGCTGGGAATTTATTCCTAATACAAACCCAGGTCTACCAGCCATGATAGCCTTAGGTCACCTTTGGTACAACTCAGGTACACATTTCGTGGGTCCGTACCGCGCCACACAATCTGGAACACCAGATGCCAGGATGCTCAGGCCCAGCCTGCCCTTGGGCTTAATCTGATCGTTCCCCGGAAGGAGCGCACAACAGAACGGGTCCCGACCTGAATTGAATTACTCGGCTTCGCGGTCGGAACGAGTTATCCGGCCAGCTAAGTGAGAGGCATGCGTTCAATCTTGTCAGAAGTTCCAACAATGGTACGGTCCTTGATCGACACAGACGGGGATAGATCCACACCCAAGACCTCCATGTCTTGTTGCTTCTCTATCGACCTCCCGTCCGGTCTTGATTTACTTTTACCTCATGGTTCTGTTCCACGATAGCAGATATAGCCAACCGTGCTCCGGTATCCACCTATATCTCACAGGTGACAAGACATCACAGGACTTCTACCGGTCTAAGCATGGCTAAGCATATATTCGACCCTGGACCTATACCGGTTAAAGGTGTAATATCTGGACAAGAAATGTACATGCATCGAGTGGTTCCATTCAACTCTTATAACCTAATGCATCAATCATAAGTACTTAAGTAAACATTTGTAAATTACTGGGAGACTTAGAATGCTTCGGGGCTTGCCTCGCAGAAAGGAAGTAGGGCGGTGATCAGGACACTCCAGAAGCTCTTCAGGATTCTGCTCCACGCCTTTGGGAGCTGCGGCTTGCGGATTCTCCTGCTGGTCCCCTTCCTCTGCTTCTTCGAATTCCAGCAACGTTATCTCTTCCTCCGATCCTAGATGCATGAATATGACATAAGTATTATGAATGCATATATGTTAACAAGTGCATCATGTTTATTGAGTAGGTACATATCTCTTCTCGATTATTTAATTATCTACTTCCACAATGCATCGACTACACCACAAAACAGTAGCTACTTGTTTCACTCATAACTGGAGTTCTACTAATCCAAATCCAGTGATCCTAGACTTTCTGAAAAGCTTATCAAATTCTCTACAACTTTGTTATTAACTATTTTTACAGTACACATTATTTTCAACATGCAACTCATCAAACTCCAGAATCTGTCCGGAAACTATTCAATATGCAATACAAAGTAACAATACTTCTACTTCATGTAATCACTCAAAATTTGACAACATAAAGCCTACCAACAGTTTAATCATACCAAATACTTTTAAGATAATATAATGGTGAAGCCTAAACTATTTCTTTATATGACTTTATTATTTTATTTGGATACATAGGTTAATTAATAAATATATATCAAATGTGCATCAAAAATTCTTAAAAATTTACAGTGCCCTTCTAATGCTATCAAAGGACCACTATAAAAATTTCATGTCATTTTGCCAAGTAGAACATCCTATACAAAAATGACAAGACAGCAATGCTTGAAATAGCATAATTAGAAAACCCTATTGAAAAGTGTCAAGCAACAGATTTCCTATTTTTCTTAGCATCCATATACTATTAGTATACCCTCCAACAATTTTCATGAGTATTTGATTCCTAAATAAATTATAAAAATTTACACAAGGATCTCCTAATTATAAAAGAAAAATCTATAACTACAAATCTACACATGTACTCATCTTCAAATTTTTACCAGAGCTCATATATGCTAAGACTAGCTTACCACAAAAATTTCATAATTTTTGGAGCACAGGAACTCTAGATATAAAATAAACAAATTTGCATGCATTCAAAAACACATTTCAAATCCCTATTTAAATCTCCAAAAATTTCTACTGTAAATGTCAAGAACATATTTTTCCTAAATACTACACTTCCTAAGGAACACTAACAAATTTATTTCACCATGTTTGAAGCAACCAAACTGAAGATACAAAAATTACAAAACATATGAAATCTGCATTCAAAATGAACTGGCTTTAATACATGGAGTTGCTGACAAGCGGGACCCACTGGTTAGTTGACCCCACCGGTCAGCGAGACAAAACAGAGCACGACGGCGCCGCTCGATGCTGCGCGGCTGGACCTCGTCGACGGCGAGTCCGCCGGCGGTGACATCATCACCCAGTGACCTACGCGACCTAGCGCATCTATCGCACCACTTGGCTGGCCCTATGTCGACGCCAGTGACGACGGCGGCGGCCATGGTGGATCGGCGCGGCGGAACAACGGCGGTACACCGACGGAGACCACGGCGAGGCACTAAAAGGCGCGAACGAGCTTCCATGGGCTCAAGCGAACCTATCGTGCAAGGTTGCACGGTCTACGGTGGAGGGAGGTGCCCCAGCCACGGTGACGGGCACGGCGGGGATGCTCCGGCGAGCTAGCGCACGGCGCTGTTGCTTACCAAGTGCGGTCAGCGAGCGCGGGCCGAGGCGGTGAGTCACGGGAGCTCTAGTGGAGGTGTTGCAGTGGTGGAGAAGCGACGAGGGCGAGCTGGCACTGGCTACGGTGACGGTGGAGCTGCTCGGTGCTGCGGGAGCTCGGCGGCTATGCGCAAGGACGAAGGAGGAGCAGAGGAAATGCAAAAGGGAGCGCGGGATGGGTCGGTCGAGCGCTGGCGGTGTTAAGGCCGCGCTCTAGCGCGTCACTGCCGCGCTGGGCAGAACGCCGGCGACGCGCGGCCAGTTCCCGCGCCACGCGGCGGCCACGGTCTGAACCGGTCGGCCACTGAATCCATCGATTCATTTCGTTCAGTAACGAAATGCCGAGCCTGACGACGAGTTTTGCAATCGAAATAACTCCCTATGCAAAGCGATTCAGTGATTTCTTTCAGAACAAAAGTCATAGTACTAAGTACCATCTCCAAATGTTGTTCAATGATCTCATGCTAAATCGCAACATAAACTGAGTAAAATCATGATCAAGGTCGGCTTGTCAGGCTGTCAGTGATCCAGGACTTAGCAAAATTTCATAAGTCATGAGATGTTGATTTTACTGATTTTTGTGATCTAATTTCACACATGTTAGGAGCTGAATCAGTTAGTGACCCAAAAATAAAAGTTGTTCCTTATGTCAAATACTACAACTTTGCTTTAGTGATCGCCTCCATGCAAGGTCTCTAACACCTAGTTCAAACTTGGTCAAACATGTCACATTTACATGATGATACACATCAAAGCATGGCTTAATGACCTTTTTACCCCTAACCATGAATATCAAAGTTGTTCATAAAGATATTCTAAACATGTTTAAGCAATTTGCAAGGTCATTCAATCATTTCATGTAGTAGTCACTCATTGAGCTAGTTAGTGTAATCACAAGAAAGCTTAAGTGTTGGTTCATGAAATGTAACCATGAAGAAGGTCCTATTTGATACCCTAGGTGTGGCTACATGTTTGTGTGACTCACATCCACCAAGTACATGTGTCCACTCATGATCATATGCATAGACACATGGAGACATGAAATAACGAGAAAAGTTGCATATGTTTAAGAAACATGCGATAATAAGCAAACGTTGCAGATGTTTCAATCCAATGTTTCAAGTGTCAAAGCTTATATATGAATGCTTTATGATCATGCTCATGCTATGCAAGTCAAGTTATGCAAGGCTAACACCCGAGGTGTTACATAGATGGTTGTGCCTATAAATAGCTCCGATAGGTTTAGGGTTTTTCGTTATTGCGACTCTTGCTTGCTGGCTACTTGTTGCTGCCGTGTTGGCTGAGCAAGGGTTGTTTTTGTGCGAGGGTTCATGCGTTGATGGCTTTTCCTTCTTCTTAGCTCTGATTGAGGTATTTGTTGGCTGTTTTTGCTTGGAGTTCTGTTTGGTTTTTATTTTTTCTAACTGGTTTGTTGGCTATTTTGTTTTGTAGATCGATGGCTCATGTGAGGAAGACTACGAAGCCTACTGATAGCTCTGATGCCACTGATTCTGCGTCAGATGCTGTCGTGAGCTTTGAGTTTGGCCTTTCGAGGGTTACCTTGAGTGATTTAGACGAGTTTGCGAAGGCTGGTTGGTTCAATCGAGATATTGCGAGGCCGTCTGGGGGAGGTTGTCTCTGACCCTCATGACGACAAGGTCGTTGTTTACAAGGAGTTTTTCTTGGCCAGGTTGAGGTTTCCTTCGCATCCTCTAATTATTGGAGTGTTGAATAGGTTTAATCTCAAGTTTCACCACCTAAACCATTCAAGTTTTGTGATGCTCAGTATCTGTGTTTGAGGTTGCAAGTCCCAAGGTGTTGAGCCAGACCTCGAAGGTTTCATTCAACTTCACCGGGTTCACCCTCAACCCCGGAAGATAACCGTCGAGGGTAAGACTGTGCTGTTGCAATTTGGAGTTTATACCTTAGTCTACCGTCATGGTGCGGAGGTTCCTGTTCATGCTCAGAAGAACAAGTGGGCCTCGCTCTAGATGGAGAACTGGTTTTACATGAGGCTAGAGGGAGAGCCTAGCCTATGTGGAAAGATGTTGAGGCTTGATAATGTGACTTCAGATGCTATTATGACTGATGGTTGTGTCGCTACTGTTGATGCTCTTAGGGTTCTATCGCATCACTAGTGTGCGCGAGACTTGGTCGAGGAGTTTGTCTATGCAAAGGTGCTGCCTCTTAGGGCTGGTCAGGTATGGTTTGATGTCAAGGATGATGAGAGGTATCAGTCTCGTGGATTGAAGGGGCTTGGGATCGATGTGAAGCAGGCCTGATCGAGGGTGCTTCAATGGAGCAGCTCTCCCGTGGCTGGGGTCAAGGCTGTTTACAAGAAAGTTATCGAGGCCACTAAGGAGCTTATTGGCGCTCTTGGTAGTACTGAGACCAAGGCGATAAGGGCCGCTCTAGCTTATCCGGATTGGCCACACATGGGATCCTTTGATTTTCTTGGATTAACTTATCCGGATTGGCTGCAGGTGGGATCGACAGTGGCCGAGGGTGGCATGAAGAGAAAGGGATCAGAAACGAGTGGTAAGACTGCGGGTTTGTCAAAGCGAGAGGGTCGTGGTCGGTGTTGACACCTGTGGTGGAACGCAGAGACAAAATCCGCAAAGCGCACGGATATCGAAGTAGTTTTCACCCGGAGTATTATCGAGTATCGTATCCACATGGAAACATGTCTATGTCGTCTAAACACTAGTTTGTCTAGGGATAACAATCAATGTTTAAGATATGAGTAGGGAGGATTCCTATGGTTATAACTCTATGCAAAGCAAGGCTTATGATTCTAATGTTTAATACTTCTAGGCTTTGGGAACACAGTAGGAATCAAAATGTGAGTATTAACTCCTATACATGGTCTTGAATTTTCATTGATTCGGCTATGGTTACTAATAACACGTGAAGCCGAATCATGAGAATTAACACATAAATTTCTTGCTGAATTTTCATGAATTTGGCCATGGTTATTAGCGACATATGAGGCCGAATTATGAGCATTAGCACTTGAACACATTGCTGGAATTTTATTAATTCGGCCATAGTTATTAGTAACATCTGAGGCCGAATTATAGGTACTAGCATTTACATATGATGCTGAATTTGTAGGTAAAACCCTCGATCTATTAGCATATCGTGCATCATATGAAATTTGAGAATAATTAGCTTCATCATAGCCAATTCTCTCATTCCTTGTCATGTCTTGTGGTGGAACCACGCACTGTGAGCTTATAGGCGATGAATAAGGATATGCATGTTGTATGTTGCTAGTAAAATTAAAACTTGAAGAATTCATAGTTGACATCGGTTCTTGACCATAATATCCACGATGTGTATGATGAGGACCATTATCAACATAATAATTAGCCGATGCCACATGTCTACTATATTTATGACTAGTAACATCAACATGGAAATTCATATGACTTGCAAAATAATTATTGGAATCATAAGATTTATTTGCAAGTTGTACCTCGGGGTTAGCATAGTAGTATGCTGAATGTACTCTCTGGTATGCCTCCATTTGTGCTCAGAAAATAAATAAGCCCTGAATATCCTCTTCTGCACACGTACCAAAACTAGCTTTGTTTCACCCTGTATTACCTTGGAAGTAGCAACTAGCGACTTCTCTGGAACAATGTACAACGATGATGCTGCTTGCAAGGTTCAACCGGCCTAATTATCAGCGTGTAGTTGCTCTCCTTTAATTTGAACTCAACTGAGGGTTGCTCGGCTTTGATGATGTAGCAACAAATTTCAAGCTCAAGAATTCGTGCGGCCAAGTCGACAGTATATTGGGCTTTCCAGCAACACGTGATTAGAGAAATAGACACAACGGCCTTAAGGCCTGATGTGACAGCAACAAAAGTAGTGCAATGGGCCTCAGAGCGCGATGCGGCGGCGATCAAAATAATTTGATAGATCAATGAAAAATATGGCCAGGGTAAAAAGATTCGACTACAAAGTAGAGCCAAAGCAATTCGTCGTCCCAAAGTCGTCAAAACGTGTGTTGACGCCAGATTGATCCCGGATCACAAGGGCTAGATCGCCCGGGTTGCCACAGACCGAAAAACGCAGAAGGTAACCAACACACTTTCGCGGTAAAGAGCGACGAGGTTTACAAGCAAACCACCAAAGGATAACCAACGTTCGGCAAGTTTTAAGGCAAGCTAGCAAAGAAATCGTCGAAACTCTCGCCTAGGAGGGACTCGTCAGGGCAAGGACATCGCCAGTTGTCCTAGGTCGGCCGGCAAGCCTAGGGCGCCAACCTTGATCGTCGGATCTAAGTGATGAACAGCATAGGGGGTTGGAAAAGACAATACAAGAGTTAGAGTAGATTTATTTTATCGATCGGATAGATGAGAACTCTGGCCCATTTACGAGAAGAAGCTATCCTCGCGTCTGCGCCTCAGGATACGGCTGCATTTTCTTGGGAGACGGATGTGGATCGTACATATACAGTGTAAGTATGTTTGCGTATACGGTGTTTTGTTTTGAGTGGGCTCCACATAGACCATGCCTACCCTGTTTCTACTGGAAAGTTCATTAGACCTAGTGACAAAAAGTTTCAAACACTATTTTTATTTTTGCATGTCCTATTTTTAATTAAATCGTAAGTTTGTACAGTGGTCCTTTAAAAGGTAGATCTTTAAAATGGTTTTTACCCATCCATTGAATGTTTATCTGAATTATCGCTTAAAATTCCACAGCAACACAATATCAACTCTCTCTATATAGCTATCCTCATATACGGCGTACATAATTTCCGCAGCAACGCGCGGGCGTCATCTAGTGCTAGTAAAAACTAGTACTTAGTCAAAACTTCTTATCCCCATACCATGGTAAACGAGGACTTAGCCAAAATCTCTAAGACCCAACAACCGTAGTAACCATAATAAAGTGACCTTAAATCCTAGTAAAATATAGGATGTCCAAGTCATAGTAATTTTTTATGAGTCCTTTATGACTTTATCTTGCAGGTAACACTACGGGATACAGTAGTTTTGTCGAGTGCCAGGGGCACTCGGCAAAGGTCCAAAAACACTCGGCAACTGCTTTGCCGAGTGTAACACTCGGCATACAACACACGGCATCTGTGTGTCGGCAAACAGCTATTTGCCGAGTGTTTTTTATCGCGCACTCGGTAAATGGTTTGCCGAGTGTCAAATTTAAAACTCGGTAAAAAAAATTTGGTTTGCCGAGTGTTTTTCAAAATACACTCGGCAAACCTATTTTCCAAAGAAAAAAATAATTATCCGGACAGCGAGGAAATCAGCCCCTGTGGATGCAAACCAATAATCATTCATCCAAGACAGAACACTAGCAGAGCATTTCATCGAGCACCAATAGGGCAGTAGTTACTAATCAAATCGAAGTCCAAGGATAGAGATCGACGTGCACCATGGCTGCAGCCAACCTCCAGCTAGGTTGAGGAGGGCCTGCACAACCCGCGCCTCATCCGTTCCTGGCCCCACCAGGCCCGAAGTGCACCGTGGACCGGGTCGCCGCCCCCGACGCCGGTGAAAGCCGGAGAGCACCACCTCCAACCCGCTTCGGCTCAAACGCACGGAGGGGACAGGGATGGTGGATGCGCTCGCCGCCGGTTGAGCCACCCCCCTCTCCGAAGAGCACGTAGAGGAGCCCCGCAGGGGAGACACAGGAGCAGATCCGGACGGGGGAGTGCAGATCCTGGCGGGGAAGGAAGGATCCGCCCGCCCCGGTGTCGGAGGCGCTGCGGTCGAGGTCCCCCGCCAAGAATTGCGCCGGAACCAGCACAGGAGCTTCGCAGGAGAGAGGAAAGGAGGAAAAAGAAGCCCGACTGCCACTATCCTTGCCCTTCGCCTGGCCTCCAGCGGATCGAGGCTTAGCGGGACCGGAGCTGGTGCTGCTCGCCGCTGGGGCTCCGTCGAGGCGGCCGTGCTTGCCCGAGGCAACGCTCCGGGGAGGAGGCAGAGTACGCCCGCGGCGGTGGTTCCTCGTGATGCGAGAGATCCGGGAGAGGGAGGGGCGCTGGGGAAGAGAAGTGCGGGGTGCTCAAGAGGGGCGCTGGGCTGGTTTATTAAGTGGATTTTTGTCATTTGTCGAGTGTCCCAGATCTAGGCACTCGGCAAAGTGGATTTTTTTATTTTTTTCTTTTTATTTCTCAGAAAAAAGATTCTTATTTCTTTGCCGAGTGTTCTAGATCTGGACGCTCGGCAAAGTTTTTTTTATTTTTTTCTCTTTCTTTCCCAGAAAAAAGATTTTATTTCTTTGCCGAGTGTTCTAGATCTGGGCAATTGGCAAAGTTTTTTTTTATTTTTTTTCTCTCCTTCTTTCCTATAAAAAAGATTTTATTTCTTTGCCGAGTGTCCTAGATCTAGGCACTCAGCAAAGTTTTTTTTTATTTTTTTTTCTCTCCTTCTTTCCTAGAAAAAAGATTTTCTTTGTCGAGTGTAAAAAAATAAAACACTCAGCAAACAATTCTCTTTGCCAAGTGTTTTTTTTTACACTCGGCAAACCCTCTCTTTGCCGAGTGTTATTTTTTTCCGAGTGTTTTTAACGCAGCACACGGCAAATGACTTGTTCGCCGAGTGCCCGAGAAAATACACTCGGCAAACATAAAAACACTCGGCAAATTTGATATTTCCGGTAGTGTAAGGGAGAAGCACACTCAGTCAAGTGAAATTTGGCCGGCACAGAGTAGTGAAGAAAAGTACTGGCTCTGGTTGAGATGTTGTCAAGATTGTTGCAAGCTTAATCATGAAGAACTAGGTGCTAGTAATGAGTACATGACCTATGAGCATCCTCACAGAAGGCCATAACTGGCCCATAAGATGAGGGTGGGCCAGGTCGACTTATCGAGGGTGGATTTCACTCGGAGCTACCTCATCAACTTCGCGAACAGGATTTAGATGGATATATTTGTAAACAAATCAGTTAGATTTGATGTAACATATTAGGAAACAACCTACAAATTTTCAAGGGGTGTGATCTACATGTAACCCTACCGATTGATCTATATAATGCGGGTTAGAAAATCCTAGACAATCATCTACACACCACAAGCACCTAGCTCTCGCATTTGGTGCATTAGCAATATAAAGAGTAAGATCTGATTCACCCCTTCCCCTAAACTAGTCGCTAGATTTGAAAGATTCCCTCAAATTTCAATACCGGGCAATGTGCAAACCTTAATTTTTATAAAACTAGACAAAATACACGCTTGACCATTTCAAAGTGTTTTTTTGGTGATTTAGCTAACATGGCAGTTGGGCCCACCAATCATTTGGTCTCTTTTTTTCTCTTATGTATAAAAAGCATGACTTCTCATATGAAGCCGTTTGAATACAAAATTTCTATCAAAGTTATAGAGCTCAACACGATGTATAACTTTAAAGTTGATAAATTTTTTATTTAATATATTTTAGAGGCACAAATATTTGTTTTAATTTACCAAATTTTAAAGCTCAAATTTTTGAGTTTTTCAAACGACTTTAGATGTTCACATAGTCTATACCAAAGTTATAGTTTCTAATAAGATCTATAACTTTGTAGTTCAAAATATTTTTTATCTAAGAAATTTAGAGGTCCAAATACTCGTTTTAAGTTTTCTATTTTTTATTTAAATTTTCAAATGACCTCAGATATTGATGTGGTCTACACCAAAATTGTAGCCCTCAATATTTTTTTATGTGGGGTCATTAGAGGCTCAAATTTTCTTATAGTTCTGTATAGGACCATAGGAGAAACCTCTTTTCTTTCCTTAAATAAAATTTTGCATAAAAGGAACACTAAATAATCGGAAGCACCACCACCGAGAAAAACCAAACCGTACTCACCACTCAATTTTTTTTCCCACTTCTGGACCCTGTCTTGCAAATAACCAACCAAACAGGAAACAGGAGAACGTAACCGAAATTGACTCTTGCTAAACTAGAAACGCAAATATAGTTTGTATTATTCAGATTTGCCAAAGTACGTGCCTTGCTATTGGTTACAGCGCGTTGTCCTTGTCCTGGTAGTAGTACCCGACGGCGACGCTCGGCAACAACGCGTCGGCGCCGCCTCTTGCCGTCCTGCGGCGTCCCGAGTCCCCATAAATACCGACGGAAACGACGTGAGTTTTATTATATATACCAACAAAAACCCAAGGAAGAAAGGGACGATCGATCCAGAAGCAAACCATGGCCGCCGCCGCAGGGACGGACGAGGAAGGACTGACAATTATTAGCGAAAAACAATCGACGACGACGAAGCCAGAGCAGGAGTCACCAGCTGGAGCAATATGCGCCGCCCTTGTCGTCCTCGTCCTACTCATCCTCGGCGTCGTCTACCTGTCCATCGGCGTCGTGCACTTTTTCAGTCACTGGCAAAGGTTTTTCGGCCCGTACGACCCCGTCGCGTACACCGTCACCATCGCCGCATCTCCGGGCTCGACCCCGCGAAGGACCTGCATGGACCGCCGGCGCTCCTCTACCCGGCGTTCAACCTGACGCTCCGCGTGGCCTCACCTCGCACGGCGGAGGACCGCGAGTGCGTGAAGCCCGGCACCACGGTGGAGGTGTCCTACCCCCGGTCGGCCGGGGTGCCGTTGGCCACCGGGACCGCGCCGACGTTCTGCGTGGACGTCGGGGAGCGCAGGGAGGAAGGCTCCGTCATCGCGTGGGGCGACGGCGTGCGCCTGCCGGGGCTCGTGCTGGACAGCCTCGCCGCGGACGGGGCGCCGGAGTTCGGCGTCAAGCTCACCCCGCTCCCGGACTGTCGCAGCGGCTGGAGGTTCTGCTCCGACACCGTGGACGTGATCTCGTGCTGGGCTAAGGTCGGCGGCGGTCCGGCTCCGTGTAGTGTCTTGAAAGAAAGAGTCTCCTTGCCGCCGGTGCCACGTGCCAGCGTCAGGGACTCGGCGGCCAATCTTCCACAGCCAGCGCCGTAGAACGTAGCGATATATACGCGTGAGTGATCTGTTATGATGGTGCCCTTTGCTTCTACGTTGTGTCTTGTCATTCCTATGGGTTCTGCTTGTTCTAGTGTTAAGTTTCTGGTAGTGTTTCGGATGTTAAACTCTAGCTCGTTCTGGCTCTTCCTTTTGTACTTCCGTTCCTATGATAATGGAAATGGGGTTATTTTTACTTTTGTTTTCATAAATGGTCCTGTTCATTTATCCGATGATACAATATATATAATTCAAGGTAGTATTAATTAATGATTACTGCAAATATGGCATGTGTACTCTCTGTTTAAAAATAATTCTTGATGGCTCAATTCATGCATTTGGTATTTCTATCACAGTGACTTTCTTAATCATAGTTTTTGTTCTAAGTTTTTTCGTTTTTGCTAAACCAGTTTCATATAATTAAAGCAAAATTGATGGGGCCGTAACTTTCCAAGCCCAGGGAACATGTACTCTGCCCTGGGAGTCCCGCTTCCGCACTGCTCGTGCTCGCCAGGCAGGGGGTGCTCGCCGGTTGCTGGCCGCTCGCCACGGTGTTGTAGGGGGTGCTCGCTGAGCAGGCCGCCGTGCTTACCAGGTGCTCCTCGTGTAGGTGCTCACCTAGCGCTCCTCTCGCGGCCTTGCGCAGGTGCTCGCCCAGTGCAATGCCTCCGTTAGGGCACCCGCGATGCTGCCTCAGCTAGGGCACCGGCGAGCTCCATGCGCCACTGCCGACCTCCATGCCATTGTCGATCTCCGCAACGACGAACCTCCATTCCTCCAAGCAGAAAGCTGATATTGAGCTGAAAGTGCATGTTACAAGCGTATGTTTTAAGTGTTTCAGATGTTTCAGAGGTGTGTTGTGCATGTGTTTCACAATGATGTTGCAATAGTAGATCAGAATGTTGCATATGTTGTAATGGCTATACACGCATGTTGCAAAGGGCGTGTTTCAAATGTTTTATTTTTTTTCATAAGCGTGTTGCAAGTATGGTTATTTTGGATGTTGCATATATTTCACGCATATGTTGCCAGAGTTTTATTTGTATGTTGCATTTGATTGCAATGACTTTGCAAATGTTTTTAGACGTTGCAAGTTTTGCAGACGTATGTTGTAACTGTTTCAGCTGTATCATACGTATGTTGCAAGTATTTTATATCGATATTGCAAAAGTAGATCTAGTAGGTTAGGCGGCGGGTGAGCAGACGAAGCCAGGTGGATAGGAGAGACGAGCAGTCGGTTGGGCGAGCAGACGTGAGCAGCGACCGAACGAGAGACGAGCTAGGCGGGCGAGCAGACGCGAGCAGCTGCTGGGCCAGCAGACAGCATGGCAGGCCATGCGAGCAGGCGGCCAGGCGAGTATACGGCCAGGCGAGCGAGCAGGCGGGGAGGCGCAGCAGGCGAGGAGACACCGTCCGGATGTCCGAGGGTTGGCCATGCCATTCCATCTATGAGCCGCAGCTCGCCGCCAAACTTCACCCGCCGGTAATAAGAACAGGGTAATAAGCTGCTCTGCTGGATTGTGCTGATGTAGCGCTGCCTTGGAGGCCCATTTCTTTCTTCCTCGAATTCTCCAGCTTCAGGCTATTTTGGCAAGCTGGTATTATTAGGCTAGGATTGAGGCCCACGCCAGGGCTACCTCCCCTCCTGGCCCAAAGGCGCATTTGGCACTCGAGGTTGGGGGTGGATTCGGATAATCAAAGCCTCATTAGATTTTATTAGAGGAACTCCAAGAGAGTAGCCATTTGAGTTCTGAAATCCTATTTTATGTATTTTTGGAAGAATCACCGCTCCAACAACTATTCTATCATGTGCTCCAACAACTATTCTATCATGTGCTCCAACAACTATTCTATCATGTTTTCCAATATAACAAGTCATTCATCCCGCAATACTCGCTGGGTAAAAATAGCAAGTCGTGAAGGCTCCCCATCTACATGGTGGTGTGCTAGCAAATGGTTGGAGTATAGGAAACGGAGAAGTGAACCAATCTCAGCATTACATGTCAGCTTTACAAAATAGATAATGAGAAATTTAGAAAGGTTGTTGGATTACTCTACTCTTTCGAAGGATGTACTATTTTACAGAATGGCTAAACCATAAATTTTAGACTCTTATTTTACATAATCTCTCGGAGTTGCCTAGTTGCTTGGGATAGATGTCCATTATCATTTAATCTAGTTTCTCTGTTGCTCAAAAAAAAAGGTTTAATCTAATTTCAAGTTTCGAATTATGATATGAGATCCATGTATATATCTAAGCCACGACAATCTACACAAAGTAGCAGATAATTATACAAAGCCATCTTCAATGAATTTCAGCCGGTTTCGCTAAGATGTAAATACGAAATTATTAATTCTAGGGTTCGGCTTTCAATGAGAAGCCATGTATATTCTAGTCACACCAATATGTACATAGTAGCGTAGAATCCTACTACGTCCTCTCCAAGAAATTTTAGCCAATTTTGCTAATTATTTAAGGTGTGAACGTACAACTTTTAATTACAGAGTTCAACTTTCGATGTGGGGGTTTTTTTTGGAAAGACTTTTGATGTGGGGCCTTTCTGTATATCTAGTCACACTAATCTACACAAATTAACAAGCAATTGTATTGAATTATTAACGTGAACTTTTCATTTGAGTTTCGTTTTTTCATTCGAGATCTATTGCTCTAGCATGTTTTGTAGTAGTGCAGGAGGATGTAACTAGGTCCGGCAGGATGTCGTATGTAGGAGAGAAATCTCACACCAGACTAGATCAAATCAACTCTTAAGGAATCATCGTCTAATCTTGACAACATCTAAATTTCAGATCTAGACAACACGATTGTACTATATCCATATCTCTTCTCTCTACTATTACGTAGAACGAAATACTTGGTCCATCGTCTGTCTACTTCACCTCCACCGATGGTTTTTGTTCTACCCCTACTGACGAAAAAAAAACGAAAATGCATCATCGACCCATCCCAACATATCTCTGTGAGTCTATGTTTTCTTTTTACCCTGGCTCCCATGTCCATCCCTCAATCCCGCACGTCGCCTTCCCACGGTCCCTCCCCTACCACTCGTTAGCTAGGGCAACACGGTGACATCCATGCCCCGACGAGGTCCCTTCTGTGCAATAGCTTTGATGATTCATTTGTTAGTTTGCTCGAAAATAGTCATTCTTTGTCATGTAAACGCAATAAGTATCCTTTGCTGGTTTGCTTTGTAAACCTCACTGCTATTCACTGTCAAAGCATGCCAGTTATCCGCTGTGTTCTTCATTTCATGACAACCCAGGAGATCTAGCCCTATCTAGTGTGTGATCGTTCTTTGCGTCAACAACAAGTCAGGTAGAATAATGAGACCTTTTTAGATAGTGGAAAAAATCCGGCATCATACCCTAAAGAGAGGAATCAGACCAATTTCTTACAAACTAACCACCGCAATGACTGGACTCACAAAACTGACTCAAAACTGAATTCTTGAAATAAAGGGCCATCCGAAGGACACGAAGAAATGCATAGCCACATTGTCCAACTTGCAGCTTGCCTCCAACATTTGTTCCCTCTTGTCCACAAACCACTGCAACTGAGTCTAAAACCGAAGTCAGTGTGTTCCCTAAAAAGTACCCGCAAGAGAGTTTTTTGTCGACATTTGTCAAATACAACTTCATTGCTTGTTAGCCATATAGACCAATAGATCGCTGCTACACCTGTCAATAAAAAGGATCCGAAAGTTTTATCCCGTGTTGATACCAGTTATTAAATAAGTTTTGTATATGTTTTGGGTGGACTAATACCTAACACCATATGGACCGCCCTCAACAGGAACTTAGCATAAGTGCTTTGAAGGAAAAGGTGTTGGATGGTTTCCAGCTCACTACAAAAACAACAAGATGTATCTCCATTCCAATTTCTCTTTGATAAATTATCTTTTGTAAAAAATACCTCTTTTTTAAAGAACCAAAGAAAGATTTTTATCTTCAAAAGTATCTTTAGTTTCCAAACTATTTTTGAAACTCTGATCCCATTATTGACGAGGAACTTATACATCGATTAACTGAAAAGATACCATTCTTATGCAGGCTCCAAACAAAAATATAAGAGCCATGTTGCAGATACACATTAGCCACTCTAGCAACTAAATTGACATTAAGTGGACTTGAGCGAAACAAAGTTGGGAATCCCGTTCGATTTGCATATGTTAAACAAGCCGCCAACATTTATCCTAAGCCAGAGGATTGAACTCTCCATATGGTTCATAGTTGCATTAGTTATAGCTTTTGGGGTTTTAGAGGTTGAGTACCAAAAGTAAGTATCTTCCCAGAACCTGATTTGGTGTCCATCCGGTAAGCTAAAAACACCTGGTCTCAAAATGGTGTATTTAACACTATTAGACTCCTCCAAAAAAGAGAATTTCTTGCCTTCGTAGAAATTTGAAAAAACGCCCGGATGTCTAAACGCCTGCGCAGCCCACATCCGTCCGCCTCGCTCCGACTCGCACGTGCACCCCGCCCTAGATGCTACGCCCGCCACTCCTCGCGTCCGGTTGGACGGCTGCGCAACATGCCCCAGCCTCGCACATGCACCCTGCCCCCCGCTGCGCCCTGTTCCCTCCCCTGACCCCCTCCTCTCTTCTGCGTGGGCGGGACCCGGGAGCCGGCCCTAGCTCGTTGTGCCCCTATCCGCCGGTCCCCAGTTCTGCCACGTGTCCGCGCCTCAACCCCCAGCGCCCGGGCCATGCGTCCATCACTCAACGTGCTCCTGTGAAACACTTGCAACATGAAACACTTGGATGCAACATACATCAGACACAGATGAAACATATTGTTGTAACATATGTGTGAAACATATGCAACATCCAAATAAAACACTTGCAATATGTGAATGAAACATATGCAACATCTAGATAAAACACTTGCAATATGTATGTGAAACCTATGGAACATCTAGATAAAACATTTGTTGCACCATACGTCTGAAACAAATGAAACATTTTATCAAAACGCTTGTAACATATCACTAAACACTTGCAAAAAATATGCAAATGTGCAACATGCCGAACTACTTTTGCAACATTCATATGTAACAATTGCAACATACCTCTGAAACAAATGAAACACTTAAAACATACATTTGCAACATAGGGAAGGGGGACGCCAGTGCCGGTCAATTCCGGTTGTCGAGGTGGGATCCAGCGGCGAGCGACGACGCGCGAGCACCACCTGCACCGGCCATGCTTGTGGGTGCCCTTGGCTCGGCCCGGCAAGACCTCAGGCACCATGGCACGTGCGCCCCAGCGGCCATGGAGGGGTCAGTGGGATGCCCGACGGTGATGGGCGATGGACGGACGGCGAGGGAGCGAGTGACGCAGGTGAGCGGCGCAAGGAGCGAGGGCGCGGTGTGGCCGACGATGGGGGAAGGGCCCGGCGCAATAGCCCGACGAGCGTGCGATGAGGGAAGAGGCCGGGCTGATGAGTGACTACGCTGCTTCTGGGCCGAGCGGATAAGTATACGAGGGAGTGAGGATTTGTTTTTTTTTGTTTGTAAGAGAATAGGGTCCGCTCCTATGGAGCCACATCGTGACGGAGTCAGGGACGGACGCTCGTGTAGGATCATCTATACTACCTAATAATAAAGAGGCAAAATTTCAACCTATTTTTTTGGTCCATCCATTTTTTGGTCCAATCGCCTCTAACTACCGGACAATAAAGAGTTTCTTCCGTCCAAACTTATATATATATATATATATATATATATATATATATATATATATATATAATCCGTGCTCATACGAGTTAAAATAACTCTTGTCTAGTGTGATACAGAGTCCGATTTCAAAACATATCAGGTCGTTTATGTGGGCAACTAGAAATTCCGATCAAATAGAACTCTCAAATCCTGTTTTAAAACAAGTAAGGCTTCCTCAATAGAAATTCTATTCGAATTAGTCTGAGCGTCCTAGCGTTTTGCGTCCTAGCTGGAGCCAAAATGAGGAACATAAAAGGAAAAGGAAAACTGAAATAAGAAAATCCCGGAAGAATGAACATGGGAAAGACACCGAAAAGGAAAATATGGAAGAAAACCGAAAAGAAAAAACGGAACTGAACCTAGAAAGGAAAAAGGTTAGCGTGAAAAATAGAAACATGAGCAAATATACACGGAACGGAAAAATAAAACAAAAAATCAATCGGAACACAGAAGAGAATAAAAAACAATAGGAACGGAGGAAGCCAACAGCTCTTCGTGGTTTAATTTTGAGTTAAGATTAGATTAGAGTAAGATTTGTCTAATATAACGGTAAGCTAAAATGTTGAGTAGTTTGTTATCCAATCCAGCATATATTAATATGTCTCTTCATTTTACACATGTAGCAGTGCAACACCGACGAGTGCCACCACGTGTAAAACAGAGAGACGTCTCTTTTTGTAATCATTCCAATAATTTATATATCGGCAACTAATTCCTTGTCGGCTTGAATCAAATGTTAGAATTTTGTACTTTTATGGGTCCTCGCAAAGGAAGCACATAATTTGATATTACTGTAATAATACATGTATAGTATGAAAATTAGAACTATGATATATTTACGAGTAAATATTTTTGTGTTCTGCAGAAAAAAAAACTTTTAAAATTGTACTTTTGTACAAAGACGTGCTATAATTGATATACGTTTAATAAAACATTATCATATTATAGACATCATTAACTTATACTATGGATCAAAATAAGTTATAGCTTTAAAAGTAAAACATAAATAGATCTATATTGTTCCCGTTCTCATGTCCTTTTAATATTTGACTGCTTATTTTCTTCCGTTGCAACACATGACCATATTTGCTAGTTATAAAATAAATGTAGACTCTTGGATACCACCGTCTTAGGGTACAACTTGTCAAGTACAGGATCTATCTCTAAACAGGGTAGAGAACGCTATGATGTATAATATTGAGATATACAGTCTTGTTATTTCACTAAGAACAAGATCTTAAAGAAATACGTATATAATTAGGAGACCATGTACACTAGTAGAGAAACGACCTTTGATCCCGCCTCGAAATTTGGCTTTAGTCCCGGTATTTCTTGCGCCCGGGAGTAGAGAGATCTTTAGTCCCGGTTTATAACTTCAACCGGGACTAAAGGTCTCTGCCCAACGGTTACTGCGGCAAGCTTTTGCTGCAGGGGACCTTTAGTCCCGGTTGGAGCTACCAACCGGAACTAAAGGTTAACTTTTACTTCCGGTTGGTACCTCCAACCGGGAGTAAAAGTCTACTCCGGCTGGAGGCTCCGTCCGGGACTAGAAAGGGACCTTTAGTCCCGGTTTCCATCTCCAATCGGGACTACGGTTCCCCTCCTATATAGCCTTTCTTCCTCCCCGAGTCCGAGCCACTTCGAGCTCAGTGTTTTCTTGCTTCATCGCTGGCCTCTCTTCTTCCTCATCGTCGGTAATCACAAGATTTTGTTCGATTCCTCCATCGATTCTTCGGTTATAAAGGTTACCAACTTTATACTCTCATATTTTATCAGTAGCATATCTCATTTTGTAGACTAAATATATGTGGTTTTTTATGGTGGAATTTTTTTTATTTGTAAGCCATTTAAGCTCAAAATCACTTTAAAGTTTGTATATTTGGGTGAAGGAAGGTTAAAGTAGTTATTCAAAATTAGTATTAAGCTTTCATTTCTAGCATGCATAGCAAACTTCATGGTTTAGAGATATAGAGAATTTTAGAGTTTTTTTAATTTTATTTGTTTATAAAATGAAAAATTTTATATTATATTAAAAATGAGTATAGAGAGTAGATGGCAACTGCTTCTGGGTCCTCGGCCTCTCATCGGGAGGCCGGACCTTTCTCTCATTGCATGTGGCAAGTGTGAGGAGAAAATTGTGATGGAGTACCGGGTGAGGAAGGAGTCTCCCAACAAAGGCCGTATCTTCTACAAGTGTCCGGATCACAATGTGAGTTATTTTATCGCATTTGATGATTATGGTTAATTTATACTTATTTTCATGATGATTGTGATTAAAGTTCTAATTTTTTATTTTAATTTTAGTGGGATGGCACTAGATGTTCAGGCTAGTACTGGGAGGAAGAGTATGTTGAACACGTGCAAAACTCTCTTGCACAGGCGGCTACGGCGGTTGATGAGGCAGTGATCCTACGGAAGAAGCCCATAGATGTTGAACAAACGTATGATCTGTCTGTTTTAGTTGGGATTGGTCACGAAATCCTTATGCTGTTGAAGTGCATTTTAGCTTTAGTTTTTTACTGGTAGTTGGGATTGTCTACATTGTAGCGAGACTTTCATAAATTAATACCTTGTGTGGTGGCATGCATGTCGTATAATTAACTAATTATGTTCTAGGTTTTAATATGGTATGTATGTCATGTAATGCAGATGAGCCGGCATTGGATGTACAATGCTGATCACCGATCCCAAGAGTTCATTGAGGGCGTGCATTCTTTCTTACGTGTGGCCGAGGCAAACAAATGCGATGGTTTCATGTGCTGCCCATGTGCCATATGTAAGAATTTAAAGGAATATGCTAGCTCAAGGAGTCTTCATTCGCACTTGTTGAAGTCGGGTTTCATGCCAAACTATATTTGTTGGATGAAGCACGGAGAAACCGGGGTTGTAATAGAAGAAGGTGAAGAAGAACAATGGGACGATGATGACATTATTGCTGAATATGGTGCCTTCAATGATACTGCAATGGGGGAAGCTGAAGAAAAGGTAGTGGCAGAAGATGAGCCCGCTGATGATCTTGGCCAGGCCATTCATGACGCACAAAGAGAATGCGAAAGTGAAAATGAGAAGATCAAGTTCGAGCGCATGCTAGAGGATCACAAGAAATTGCTATACCCAACTTGTGATGTGGGACAGAAAAAGTTGGGTACCACACTGGAATTGCTGCAATGAAAGGCAAAGAATGGTGTATCTAACAAGGGATTTGGGGAGTTACTGAAAATCTAAAAGAAGATGCTTCCAAAGGATAACGAATTGCCCGTCACTACGTACGAAGCAAAACAGGTAGTCTGCCCTTTGGGATTAGAAATCCAGAAGATACATGCATATCCTAATGACTGCATCCTCTACTGTGGTGAGGAGTATGAGAAGTTAGATGCATGCCTGGTATGTCATGCATCGTGGTATAAGATCAGGCGAGATGACCCTGGTGATGTTGAGGACGAACGTCCCACGAAGAAAATCCCTACCAAGATTATGTTGTATGCTCCTATAATACCACGCTTGAAACGTCTGTTCAAAAACAAAGACCATGCAAAGTTGTTGCGATGGCACAAAGAAGACCGTAAGGTAGACAATATGTTGAGACACCCTGCTGATGGGTCCCAGTGGAGAGCAATCGATAGAGAATTCCCGGAGTTTGCAAATGGCGCAAGAAACTTAAGGTTTGCTTTAAGTACGGATGGTATGAATCCTTTCGGGGAGTAGAGCAGTAGTCATAGCACTTGGCCTATTACTCTATGTATCTACAACCTTCCTCCCTGGTTATGCATGAAGCGTAAGTTTATTATGATGCCAGTGCTCATCCAAGGTCCAAGGCAACCTGGCAATGACATCGATGTGTACCTGAGGCCACTAGTTGAAGAACTTCTACTTTTGTGGAACAGACCAGGTGTACGTGTGTGGGATGAGCACAAACAAGAGCACTTTGACCTGCGAGCATTGTTTGTTCGTAACAATCAATGATTGGCCTGCTCTAAGTAATCTTTCAGGACAATCAAACATGGGATATAATGCATGCATGCACTGTTTCGATGACATTAAAGGTATATTCTTAAAAAAATGTCGAAAGGTCGTGTAACTTGGCCATCGTCGATTTCTTCCTGCGAATCACCCCCTAAGAAAGAAAGGCAAGCATTTTAAAGGTAAGACAGACCACCAGACCAAGCCGGGCAACCGAACTAGAGAGGATGTACTCAATATGGTCAAGGATGTGAAAGTAGTATTTGGAAAGGCACATGGCAGCGAACCTGTTCCGAACGACGCCGACGGTCACGCACCCATGTGGAAGAAGAAGTCCATATTTTGGGAGCTACCCTATTGGCAAGTCCTAGAGGTCCGTAGCGCGATCGATGTGATGCACCTGACGAAGAATCTTTGTGTGGACCTGCTAGGCTTCATGGGTGTGTATGGGAAGCCTAAGGACACACTTGAAGCATGACAGGACCTGCGGTGTTTGAAAGAACGAGACAACCTACATCCATAGAAGACAGATGATGGATGCCATTACTTAAGTCCTGCCAGCTACACTCTTAGCAAAGAAGAGAAGGAAATCATGTTTGAATGCCTAGCAAGCATCAAGGTACCATCTGGATTCTCCTCGAATATAATGGGTATAATAAATGTGCCAGAGAAGAAATTTCTAAACTTAAAGTCCCATGACTACCACGTGCTCATGACGCAATTGCTTCCAGTTGCATTAAGAGGAATTCTACCTCCAAATGTACGTCTAGCCACCGTGAAGCTATGTGCATTCCTTAATGCAATTTCTTAGAAGGCAATTGATCCAATGGATCTAGCTAAACTACAGAATGATGTGGTTCAATGTCTTGTCAGCTTTGAGTTGGTGTTCCCTCCTTCCTTCTTTAATATCATGACACACCTTCTAGTTCACCTGGTCAAGGAGATTAGCATTCTCGGTCCTATGTTCCTGCACAACATGTTCCCCTTTGAGAGGTTCATGGGAGTCCTAAAGAAATATGTTCACAACCGTGCTCGGCCAGAAGGAAGCATTGCTAAGGGCTATGGAATAGAGGAGGTCATTGAGTTTTGTGTTGACTTTATTCCCGACCTTGACACGATTGGTGTTCCTGAATCACGACACGAGGGGAGACTAAGTGGAAAGGGGACACTAGGGAAGAAAACATATATTGGTACGCAGGACAATTATTTTAATAAAGCACACTATAGAGTTCTGCAAAACTCCTCCTTGGTGGATCCATATATCGAGACACATAAAGAGTTGCTCCGATCCGAGTTTTTATGGAAGTTTGAAGCTTGGATTACACGTCAGCACATGGAAACTTTCAGCGACTGGTTGCGAAAAGAATGTCAAGGTGATGAGAGTATTGATGAGCAACTGTATTTGTTGGCTAGGCAGCCATCATGGCATATCCTCACATACAAAGGGTACGAGATAAATGGGAATACATTTTACACAGTAGCCCAAGATAAAAGGAGCACCAACCAAAATAGTGGTGTCCGCATAGATGCCACCGACCCTAATGGAAATAAGCAAACATATTATGGCCGCATAGAGGAGATATGGGAACTAAACTATGCACCTACTTTTAAGGTACCTTTGTTCAAGTGCCAATGGGTAAAGGCGATTGGAGGCGGGGTAGCAGTCGACAACCAGTATGGAATGACAACCGTGGACCTCAACAATATTGGGTACAAAGACGAACCGTTCGTCCTTGCCAAGGATGTGAATCAAGTGTTCTATGTCTAGGACATGTCTAGAAAACCGAAGAGAGGGAAAAACAACAACGACCCAATCATTGAGCCAAAGCGCCACATAGTTCTTTCAGGGAAAAGAAACATCATCGGAATTGAAGACAAGTCAGACATATCAGAAGATTATGAAAAGGATGACCGAATTCCACCCTTCACAGTGAACAAAGACCCAGGCATCCAGCTAAATGATGAGGACACTTCATGGTTACGACGCGATCATAACCAAGGGATATACGTTAAGAAGAAGTTCACTACTGTGCCCGCTTGATATATATAGTGATGTATTAGACCTATTATGTAATAATTGTGACTTCATTTTTTTTTGTCATGTTTTCGTATTTTCTACGGTTTAAATGAATTTTCTGCTTGACGGTGGATTTCCCGTGGAGAATGTGTGATGAAAAACCAAATGATCAACGTTAATAAGATGTGAAAACTTATTTCCTGTCGAAAAGTAGTAGTTTTAATAATTTTAATCAAGTAGTATATTTTTGCATAGTGTAAATTGTAATTATTATTTACACTATGTTAAATATTTATACAGTAAAACAAAAGAGTATAGGTTACAAATTTTTGTTGTGTATAATAATGCAAAACCAAGTATAGGAATATTTATTATAATTTTTTGGATGATATTTTATTTATTAGGCAATTAATAACTGTTTGCATATTTATATAAAAGAAATATATAAAAAAAGGAAAAACTTCTGGAACCGGCAGGAAGCCAACTGCAGCCCACCTTTACTCCCGGGTCGATCAACCACCTGGGACTAAAGGTCGGCTACGTTTTCGTGGCTCGCCAAAAAATACCTTTAGTCCCGGGTCATGGATGCACCCGGGACTAAAGGTTAGACCTTTAGTCCCAGTTCTTACCATCGCCCGGGACTAAAGGCCTTTAGTCCCGGTCCGTGGATTCACCCGGGACTAAAGATCCCTAATATATATCGCCTCGTCTTCTTCTCCCATCCATCGTCTTCATTCTTCGCCCGAGAGCCACCGCGCCGCCACCGCTCCCCATAGCCTCCAGCCGCCTCCACGCGCCTCTCCCGTCTCTCGCCATCTCCGCCAGCGGCCTAGCTTGCGCCTCTCCCATTCGTGCATGGCGCCTAGACCCGGATCCGCCGCCATCATCCTCGCCCTCACCCAGATCTGACCGCGGCCTCATCGCCGTCGTCGATCCTCATCCTTTGTCAGAGTGCTCGTTGTCCCTAGTTCCACGCGCTCGCACGCCTCGCCATGCACTCGTCGTCCCCTTCACCGGAGCGCTTGTCGTCGTCCCCTTTGTGAGAGCACTCGTCGTCGTCCTCGTCGCATCCTCGTCGTCGAGAGATCACCTCCGACCATCCTCATCGTCCTCCACCCTCGTCGTCCTCATCAGCAACAGTGTGTGTATGAGTGTGTGCACATAGATAGATTTTATTTGTAGATTTTATTTGTGTATGTGTGTGCTCGGACCGACGGCGGCCATGGAGAGGGAGCAGGCCAGGGAACGGGGCGCAGCCATGGAGTACAGCTCTGGAGGACTTCGGGCGTGTTGGGTTCATGCCTTCACCTTGCCACAGCTCGCCATGCCGAACCTGCGCTGAACTTGTTTGGTTCATGACTGCCGATCCACTCGTGTTTGGTTCATCGCCGCATTTCTGGTTCATTTGGGATGCCAACACACGCCGCAGTTCGGGCGGCCGATTTCATCACTGCGTTTCTGGCGCGACTGCATCATCGGTGGCATTCGTAGGCACGAACCAAACGGTATTCTACATGTTTATAGGCATGAACCAAACGGTATTCTACACGTTTATAGGCACGACTGCATCATCGGCGGCGTTCGTAGGCACGAACCAAATGAGATACGGTATTCTACATGTTTATAATGTTCGTAGGCGTGACTGAACAAAACGAGAGACTGAAAATATTAGTAATTTTAGTTAGTTGTAGATACTAAATACAAACTTCTAATACCTATATATGTTCTAAGATTATGTGAAGTTCTTGTAGTCACCATATTTTGAGCCAGATATTAATGGAAGGGTATAGATGTAATTAATGATTTAAGGGAGTTAATTCACTTGGAATATTATATAATTTAGGATAAATTTTAAATGCTTCAATACTTTGTAGTCCCTACAAGGTATTCAAACAATTTTATGATCAAATAAGAAGTCTAGAAAAGAAAAAACTAGCTTGCTCCTCACCAATTGTATAGTTATTAGTATAGTTGTCAACTTGCTTAATTTTCTAGTGATGTACAGTTTAAAAAGCCATGCATGCATTTCACTCATTTCACCTAAGATGTTGTTTAAAAGGCATGCATAGATGACGTTTAAAAGGTAGATAGGCATAGAGATGAGATTGAGCAATCCAGAATTAATGCATTATAAATACAAATATTGAACCTTTGATACTTGTATTTCAGGATTTCAAGATGAAGTGAGTATTTAAAGATGAAGGGAATAGTTAAACTTAAAAAATTCACTTAGTATTTGGGACTACTCCACAAAATCCACCATGGAACAACTCCCACTAGTAGAGAATTCACTTTGTATCCGTACTAGTTGAACTTGCGGACCGTGTTCATCTCGGCTAGCATGTTCTTTGCCAAGTGGTAACGGACGCCAAGGAGGAGCTTTGATTCTACAAGGGAGAGTGGCAACGGTCGTGGAAGACCATGTTTCCTTCCTCGTAGAAACAAAGCTCTTCCGTGGCCAAGTACGGTGCCGTCCGATGGAGAAATGCTCGCCGAGATGATCACATAAGCGATGTGAACTAGTACGGATGGTTACTTATTTAAACATGTTTTCGAGCTAGAATTTGATGGATATTTGATAACTTCAGACCTGCAAATGTCATCTACAAATGTTACTATCCTCTAGATAGCATGTCCTGCAGGAGTCTATTTAATAGATATAATTTTTATTTTTTGTAGATATATCTAGTGGAGTAAAAGTTAGATGGCTGCCCCGAGAGACAACATGGATGAAGAAATGATGGATATTATCAACACCGGCACTCAATTTGCCGATGGTGACCAGCAAGATGTAGATGACGGGAGTCAATACCTAGCTCTTGAAGATAACCAAGAAAATATTGTGCAAGAAAATACTGGCGAGGTATATATATTTTTATATATATTTGAATATTATATATATATATATATATATTTGAACATCTATCATCTATTATGTGTACACATGATATTTATTTATTCTTTTTTTATACGTAGCCCTCTGGATCGACAACCACAACGGCGAAAAGCAAAAATATTCGAGGCCCGAAAAAACCATTGGAGGGGCGCTACATAATATCAGAATTCAATATCGAGACAGGCGAACCACTTGGTCCACATGCAAGGAAATTCGTGCAACACTGTGGGTACCTTGTAAGGGACAGACTTCCGATTAGTGCTTGTGAATGGAAGCAAAAGATCAATGAGCCTCATGTTAGTTTTGTCTCTGATCTTGATAAGAATTTAATTTGGGATGATATCCTTCAACATTTCACGTTGCAAGCGGATGATTATGATGCTATCAACGACGATGAATTGAAGGAACTAGTTCAAAAGTGGGCTATGAAGAAGATGGCCACACAATTCTAGACTTGGAAGAAATCCCTATACACGAAATACGTCAAGAAGTACCTAACACCCAATTTCAATACTAGCGGCCCGCTCACGAAGTTGAGGCCCTACTGGAATGATTTTGTGCAGTACAAGACATCAGAAGAGGGTGAGGAGCGGGTGAGAAGGAACCAAGAGAATGCTCGACAGAAGGTATACCACCATGGCATGGGATCAGGTGGCTACGCGACTGCTATTTCCAAGTGGGAGAAAATGGAAGCGGACATTCTTACCAAGGGTATCACACTAGAATCACTCAATTAGCCCAAACGCGCAAAGAATTGGTTTTTCGCTCATGGGGGAAGACTGGACCAAGAGACTGGGAAGCTGGTTCATGGCACAAAACTCGAAAGAGCAACACAAAGATTGTCTTATGCGCTACAAGCTAAAGCTATTGGTGCGTTCAGGCCCAATAGAGAGAAGGATGAACTGACGTATGCCCTCGGGACCGCTGAACACAGTGGCCGAACGAGAGGTTTAGGACGGAACATTTCTTGGGAGCATGGTTTCCCTGATGACAGAGATACCTACAGAAGCCGGCAGAGAAGGAAGGATGAGGATGCAGAGCGGATTAGCAGGTTGGAGGAATTGGTACGTGAGTCACGGGAGGCGTTGCTTCAAGCACAGGAGCGCGAAAAAGACATGCAAGCTAGAATGCATGATGAAATCAGAAAGCAAGTGCAAATAGCAATGAGTGCCCAAAGGCAGGCATCAGATCCAGGAATCAACATTAATATTAGCCCCCCTGATCAGTTGAAAAGCAGCCACACTTCCACGAAGTTGCCAAATCAAGATGACGCAATGCTACGTTTCCCCGTGGATGACATCACTGCACCGTTTACATCATGTGAGCTACATATTCCAAAAAAGAATGCCACAATCATGGTGGCTCTCGATGTTTTTTATCCTCCAGATCCTACCAAGACACCAAGAATCCATAGGGCAATAATACCACCTGGATATGTTAGCGTCTCATTGGATAGAGTTAACAAAGGTTTTAGTGATCTGCCTCTTGACATTCTAGGAGGTGATAGGGAGAAGACTCTAGGAGAAGCAGAGAAGACATTCATACTATGGCGCAAGCACTACATCATTATTCCCGGGGTCTCTAGTTCACCGCCGCCTCCTCAACTGCCAGACAATAGGTGCGGACAAAAGTGAATGAAACAATTTTTTCACAAATTTTCTATTGACATGCATAATTAATAATAACAATTTCTTATATAATTATTCTTTTTTGTAATCACACAGCAGGGCCTCCACCAACCTAAGTCCAATTATTCAATCTCCAGATCATCATAGTGCTCGGGCAATGATTATGCAACGCCGCCACCGCCGCCACCTCCAAGGAGGTCTCCAGCGCCTCCAAGGAGGTCTCCACTGCCGCCACCTCCAAGGAGGTCTCCAACGCCTCCAAGAGGTCTCTAGCTCCTAAGAGGTCCGCCCCGCAAATGAAGCCGTTGGCCCACCAACCGGCAAAGAAGAAAGCCTTCTCTAATCCAGTTATTCCGAAAACTGTCTTACGAGAAAAGTGAAAAAGAATTAAAGGCTGAAGTACAAAAAGATGTGAAAAGTTTCTTCGAAAATGTAAGAAAGCAACGACAAGCGAAGGAGAACCCAGAGAAACTGTACTTCTACCTAGCTCCAGATCTTCTAAGAAAGAAGGTGGACCAGAAAAAGCGGGAATCTCAAAAGACCCGGCCAAAATCGGACTACGACCGCTCTCTCACCAACTCATTTGAGGCGGCGCAGAAAAAGACTAGAGCAGGGAAAGGTGTTGCACAACTCGGACAACAATCGCAACAATCAGTCCCCCCTCTTGTCATTCGTAATGAATATGGTTCAAACTTAGACTTACCGGACATCAATTTTGAGGAACTGGTTTGGTTTTACGAGGACCATCTGCTCCGAAAGTGGATCCTTGGAAGAAATTTGAACATGGAAAGAGTCTATACAACCCTAAGGCCTTAGATGAACTGGGTATGCAAATGTTCCTGATAAATAAGTGGTACATGGCGGCGTGTAAACGGGGAGAGAACTTTGTTTCTGTCAGAATTAGAAACCAATATTACATCCGTGGCGATGACGTTATATATATCGAGTTTGGAGAATTACACCAACTATGCCACCTGGACTCTCTCGATAAAAGTCTTATTAGCTGCTATTGTCTGTAAGTGTGATTATTTTCTACTATTAAAGTGTATATATATAAAGCTACATGTATATATATAAATTATATATCCTCACACTATATTTTTATATATGCAGATATGAGATGACAGAACTCAGAAAGAGACAGGATAACGATGTTGGGTTCGTTGATCCAAATGTCGTATTCAAACACCCTAATCCCCCGCCGCCTGGATGGAAAGCTAGACTCGAGAAAAATCTCATGAGGTTCTTGGTGAACCAATAAAACAAGGACATACTATTCCCCTACAACTTCAAGTGAGTGTTAAATAATTAATGTGGATCATATGGATATTTGTTCAATTATTTGCTTACTAGCTAAGCTATCTCCCACATATACATATGTTGACTCTAGTTAATGTCGATCATATTTATGTATAAAAATATATACAGCAATCACTGGATATTGATGGTCATCGATATGGCCAATAGTCGGTTGCGTATCTTAGACTCATTAAGAAAAGAGCAAATAGAGTACCAACACATGATAGATATTATTCAAGGGTAATTTGGTCTCTCTAGTAACTATATATACCCCGATCTCTTAACTGCAACAATTATTAAAGGCCAAATTAATTTTTTATTTTATTGGATGCAGTGTTTGGAAAAGTTTCATTGAGGAACAACACATGAAACATTGCAAAGCGCCACTGGATGTAATCGCACACAAAGTAAGTACCAGCTACATTTATATATATATATAATTCAATTAACACCATGCATGCTTTCAATTAACTAGATCTTTTTTCTCGTAAAAGTGGGTTCTGAGGGAAACAACTACTGCGGATACTATGTTTGCGAGTTCATCATGGCGTACTCAATAAGAACTCCTGAAGAGAACCTCAAAGTACGTTATATAAATATATTCATATATTTACAATTTCTTTTATTGCTAATATATATATAAGTAATCACGTGACCAACATATATATATATATATATATATATATATATATATATATATATATATATATTATTAATAAGACTCTATGGTTGAAGAAAAAAGTCATACGATGTGACCAACTAAAAGCAATTCAAGAGACCATAGCATGATTTCTTAATGACTAGGTCCTCAACCCCGCCGGTGAATTCTACAATTACGTCAACGAAACATGGAAGCCAAACCAGTGGAGTGAATTTGTTATCCTAAAGATATGATAGAATATACAATATAAGCTTTATTTTTATATATATATATATATATATACATATTATATGTCCATAAAATTACGTACAATATATGTATATGCATGTAATATATACGTTAGTTTCATACTTTAGTTTGTACAAAATGTTCGAACATTATAAACGTGTAGAATACATATATTATTAGCAGCGTAGAATGCGTATTCGAAAACCAAAACAAATCATCAATTAAAAATAGAAAAAAAAAAAAAAAAAATAAAACATTTAGTCCTGGTTGGTAATACCAACCGGGACTAAAGGGACGACCCACGTGGCCAGGCCGGAAGGCCTCTTTAGTCCCGGTTGGTATTACCAACCGGGACTAAAGGTGGACATTTAGTCCCGGGCGTGAAACCGGGACTAAAGGAGGGGCCCTTTAGTCCCGAATTCGTGCTCCCGGTTCCAAAATCGAAACTAAAGGGGTTGAGAACCGGAAGTACAGATTGTTTCTCTACTAGTGGTAGTAATTTAATAACTATAATCTTGCGGCCCCTCCAGTCCCCATAAATACCGACGGAAAAGACGCGAATCTAATTACGAAAACACAAGCAAGAAACCCACGATCGATCGAGAAGCAAACCATGGCCGCCGGCGCAGGGACGAAGGACGGATTGCCAATCTACATATACCACCTAAAAAGTAACGAAGAGTATCATCTGTCGTCCCTCTGCCCCCGCCCTTCTACGGTAAAAAAAGCTCACGGCAAAAAAAAAAGTTTCCTAAATATAAATATATACACAAAAAACTTAAAAAAACCACCGTCTCCGTTTCCAATCCTATACGGCAAGAAAAAAAGTCGTCTATGTCCCCCTCCCACCTTTATACGGCCAAAAAACCACCTAAAAAAATCCTAATGTCATCGTCGGACGCCGAGACAATTCGCTTCGCCCAGCTTAATCTGTGGCTCCCGCATCACTCTGCCCGCATGGGTCCCTGTCCGAGAGTCCGCATTGCCGGATGCCAAGTATTATTCGCTCTACCCCAGCTTAATGGCGAGTCTGATACGTGAACCCCGCATGCTCCCGCGTCGCCCCGCCCGCGTGGGTCCGCGTCTAGCCCCACCTCCCCGCAAACAAATCACGCCCCCACTCGCACCCTAGCTCCAGCCTACGCCGGTGGCAGCGGGCAACTGTGACCTGTTGCCATGCGTAGTCCCAGCATAGGCGGGAGCTTGCGTCTCGCCATGGACGCGGGCGACATGATGCCAGTATGTGCTGGCGGCGAACACGGCAATTGCCGCGCTCTGCGACGTGCTCGCGTGTGCTCTGCTTCGCCCACGCGTGCGCGCCCTAGCTCTAGCCTGTGCTGGCGGCGGCGAACAACTACAAACACTTGCCCCGCTCGCCCATCAGCGCATGCCCATGCGCTTGTGCCCACGCATCTGTGCCCTGCTCGCCTCTTGCGGGTGTGGCCACGCGTCTACAACCCGTTCGCCCTCCTGCGAGGGCAGGAACGAAGGAACAATGTGCCGTGGGACGAATGGACACACCTCCTGGTCACACGTAACAGACAAGTCCATTGCGTGGTGATTCGCTTAATGCCAGCACGTAACAACGTGGCCCATTAGTCTACCACGTCCACATACAAGAAGAAAAACCAAGAGAATTTAGAAATAGTTTAGGGTCCAAATGCAAAAGTATTTATTAGATTTTTATTAAATTTTTAAAATGTAAAATAATAAAACACACAAAAAATAAGTTATAAACAAAACCAATTTTATTAGGTTTCTATAAACCAAATCTACACGATATAGGTCATGAAGATTATAAAATATGCTTTATATAATCAAATTTTTATATTTCTTAATATGTTCGTCGAAACCACATACCATGTGCATCATCATAATAGACATGGATAAAAATTTGTTAATATATTCATCTAAACCATAAGACATGTGTATTGTTGTGCACATGGATACAAATTCATTACCCCGTGCAACGCACGGACATATATCTACTTGTTAAAAAGAACGATGATGAAGCCAGAGGAGGAGCCACCAGCTATAGCAATATGCGCCGCCCTTGTAGTCCTCGTCCTATACTTGTCCATCGGTGTCGTGCACATGTTCGGCGGTCACTAGTAAAGGTGGTTCGGCCCGTATGACCCCGTCGAGTGCACCGTCACCATCGCCGCCGTCTTCAGTCTCGACCCCACCAAGGACCTATGACAGGGGCCAGCGTCGCCACTCCTGGACCCGGCGTTCAACCTGACCCTCGGCGTCGCCTCTCCTCGCACGACGCGGCGCCGCGAGTGCATGTAGGCCAGCACCACCGTGGAGGTGTCGTACCTCCAGTCCGGCGTGCCGCTGGCCACCGGGCCCACGCCCGTGTTCTGCGTGGAGGTCAGGGTGCATAGGGAGGAAGGCTCCATTGTCGCATGGGGCGACGGCGTGAGCCTACTAGGGTTCGTGTTGGACAGCCTCGCCGCGGACATGCTCCGCAGGGTGCCGGAGTTCGGCGTCAAGCTCACCCCGCCGCTCCCGTGGTTCTGCTCCAGCACCGTGGATGTGATCTCATACTCGGCTAAGGTCGGTGGCGGTCCGGCTCCGTGTAGTGTCTCGAGAGAAAGAGTCTCCTTTCCGCCGGTGACACATCCTGACGTCAGGGACAACTCCGCGGCCTATCTTCGACAGCCCAACGCCGGAGAACGTAGCGATACAATATAAGCCTGCTATCACTACGTGAAAAATTGTTTGTAGCAACGAGATTTTTTAGGGGTGGCTGGCATTGGAGCAGCCCCTACAGTGGCATGCTTGGCCTCCAGCACAACAGCCGCCCCTACAAATACATCGATTTGTAGGAGCAATTGGTATGTAGAGGCGGCTATTACTAGCCGCCCCTGTTGTGTCCATTTGTAGGGGCGTCTGAATCACCAGCCGCCCCTACAAATACCTGCTGTATATATATTAGCCACCTTCTTTTGTCTCGGGCCACTCTCTCCAACCCGAGCAAAAAAGGTTGGGAGGCCTTGGGCTCCTCCTAAAAATTACTCTACTTAGGGGGGCGGTTTTGATTTTAAATACTTTGGTGAAGAGGTTGTACAAGGTAAGAAAATGCTATTCCAAGCCTTTATTTGAAGTTTTAATGGTTGGTTAGTTATTGTAATTAGAGTTTTTCTTTTCTCTCTCTTCTATGGTGCTTGAGCTTTGTATGAAGCAAATTAGACTCTAGTTTTGGAGCTATTAGTGTAAATTAGTTAGATAAATGAGATTACACCATTTATTAGTTGATCTTGCTTGATTTTAGTTGAGATTACACCCTAGTTTCATGTATGTTTCATGTACATGTAGATTTAGATCTAGATCTAGGGTTTGTTTTTCTTTAATTTTAATTTTGTAAATTTATGTTTCATGAAATTGGAATAGGGTTAGCATGAAAGGTAGTGGGTAAAATATTAATTGTTGCACATTGTTGTCTTTGAAATTATTTATTTTAATTAATAAATATATATTTTTAATTATTTATTGATAAATATGCCATTAATTAATTACCCTCTACCATGGCGTGTGTTTATATGCTTCATGTAATTTTATTTTATATTTATATTTATATATATCTGAAGTATATAGAATTATTGTCAAGTAATTAATTATTAATTTGATTCCTTTACATATATATCTGAATTAGTAGTCCTTTAATGTATTTTCTTTGATTGTTCTGTTTTAAAAGATGGAGTACAGGAAGTCTTGGATGTATGATTCATTAAGGTTCAAGGTAGGTTTCCGTGAAGAGGTTGACAAATTTATTGAAGCCGCACAGAGAAGCATGCAACGACGTTGACAGAGAATAAGGATACAATTATTTGTCCCTACAAAGATTGCAAGAACCTTATGGCATGAACAGATATGAGTATCATCACAGAACATTTGATTGTGCGAGGATTTGTTGAGGACTACACAGTGTGGATTCATCACGGTGAAACAACAGTTGTTGATAATGACGATGATGATGATGAAGACGACGCCAAAACCCTAAAATACCTGTCCCAATACTCAGAAGAGCTTGATGTACAAATTAATCCTGAGTTTGGCAATGAACAAGGTGGTGATGCTGGTGGTTGGGATGGTAACGATGAAGGTGGTGCCAATAATGATGGGGGAGTATGTGTTGGTGATGAAGATGATTTTGATGATTTGGTGGAAATGATTCGGGTCCTTGGACTAGGGATTTTACTAAAGAGCCCGAAAGGTCTAGAAAATTTGGAAAGGGTGACAAAAGCATCAAAGGAGACTGTGTATGGTGTTGAAAAGGGTTGTCCGACACATTGGACATTGCTACGTTTTGTGCTTGAGCTACTCATCCTGAAGGCTAAGTATGCTGGTCAGACTTTAGTTTCAATGATCTATTGCGTCTCCTATCATGGGTGCTGCCACAACCAAATTCAGTTCCCGCCAACACATACCAAGCGAAGAAGGTCATAAGTCCATTGACAATGAGGGTTGAAAAACCATGCATGCCCCAACCACTGTATCATTTTTCATGGTAAAACGTTCAAGTCACTAGATAAATGTCCTCGGTGTGGGGCCAGCCGGTACAAGAACAATGACCTTTACGGTGGGAACGAAGTCTCCATAGGGAAAAGAGGAATAAGAAGGGTACGAAAAAGGTGGTACAAGAATCTCAGCCCCAGAGGACACTCCATTAGGCAAGGATGCAAAGTAGAGAAGAATTTCTGCCTTGGTAATGTGGTACCTGTCAATGACCGACCGCTTGAGATGTATCTTCCTAAACCCTAAAGAAGCCGCACTCATGACATGGTGGGATGATGAGCGCAAGGTGGATGATGATAAGATTGCACACCCGGTTGATTGTAGTTAGTGGCAAAGGATCGATGAGAAGCACAAAGAATTCAGCGATGACCCAAGAAATGTACGGTTTGGCTTGAGCACCGATGGAATGAATCCCTTCAATGAGAGGATGAGCGACCACAACACTTGGCCAGTGATCTTGACCATGTAGAACATCCCAATGTGGTTGTGTCAAAGAAAGTACCTTCTCCTCACTATTCTTATTTCTAGCCCTAAACAACCAGGCATTGATATAGACGTGTTCCTCGAGCCTTTGATGTAAGAAATGGAGAGGCTATGGAGATATGGGGAGCCGATGTACGATGAGCTCTGAAAGGAGGACTTCATATGTAGAGCAATAATATTTGTTACTACCAATGATTACCCCACGCTGTTTGCTTTGTCTGGATAGATCAAAGGGAAGACGAGATGCTTAGTTGCTTGGATGGTAGTACATGGGTGCTCCTGGATGCATCCAAAAAGATAGCTTACCTAAGGAACTGACGCTTCTTAAAGACAAGTCACAAGTACCACAACAAATTGTTCTTTAGATTTTATGAAAACACCCCAAGATTGAACCCCTCTGGAGAGACGTCATAATGGAGAACACGTGTACAGAATGGTGAAAAACATACGCGTCGTCTATGGAAAGAAGAATCCGGATGGGACGAACAGAGATAGAAGCACACCTCCTGTCGAAGGCGTACCTTTCAAAAAACAATCGATCTTTCTTTCAGTATCTACCTTATTGGCCAGACTTGGAGGTCCCCATGCCATTGATGCTATACACGTGTAGAAGAATGTATTTGAGAGTCTCATTGCTACCTTGATGGACACAGGCAAGTCAAACGATGGTCTGAAATCACAAAAAGACATGGTGCAGCTAAATGTCATGCCACAGCTTCACTCGGTATCTGAGGCTAATGGAAAATACACCCTGCCCACAGCGTGCTTCAACCTAACACTAGAAGAGAAGAGAGCTATATGCACTTTCCTGAGGGGGGTCAAAGTCCCGACTGAGGTTTTAGCGAATGTGAAGAAGCTAGTGTCGATGAAGAACTTGTCAATAACACACTACAAGGCTCACCATTGTCATGTGATGCTAATAGTGTTTCTACCTATTGTAATCAGGGCTATAAAGCCAGAGTTCTTGAAAATGGCCATCACCTGCATGTGCTACTTCTTTTCAAAGATCTCACAGAAGATGATTGGCAAGAAAAAGCTACGTGACCTACATGAATTTGTGGTGGAGACACAAAACCAACTAGAGATGTGTTTACCTCCTATTTTTTTATATAATGCCACATCTCATGATTCACATGGTTCATCAGATATAGGCGTTGGGCCCTTGCTACTTGCATGAAATGTGGTTCTATGAGCGGTTCATGTCGGTTCTAAGCTGAGACGTGCATAATCGAGCATACCTAGAGGGCTCCATGATAGAGGGTTACAGTACTGAAGAAGTCGTCGAATTGTATCAAGAGTACCTAAAAATACAGAAAGGGATTGGTAAACCCGATTCTCATCACAAGGGTAGGCTAGCTAGGAAGAGCACTAGAAGTAGAAAAGTGTTCATCAACCATGATTATAAAGAAGTGAGTCGGGTGCATTACAGTGTCTTGCATAGTACACAACTGATGCAACCGTACATTGATGAACACTTGGGTATCATTATGGTGGAGAGAAAAGGTCGTTCAGATGATTGGGTCATGAAACAGCATAAGCAACGACTAACTACATGGTTGAAGGACCAAAACATACCGCCTGGAGAAACCATAGACTCTATTACCATTAGTAGGTTGGCGGAGGGGCCATCAAGACAAGTGACATCTTGGAAAACTTATGACATCAATGGGTACACGTACTATACCCACACAAAGGATAGTAAATATGTGAACCAAAACAAGCGGCGTTCGAATAGAAGCTCTCGATGGAGTGGGGTGAAAGATCCAATACTTTGGCATCATTGAAGAGATATGGGAACTTGACTATGAAAGGGATATAACGGTGGCCCTGTTTCGATGCCACTGGATCAAACAACACCAACTGAACGAGATCGGATTGAGAGTCGTGGACCTCGAGAATCTAGGCTACCAAGATGACCCTTGGGTGGTCGCTTCACGTGTCTCACAAGTTTTCTATATGCCTAACCCACAAAGTAACCCCCCAAAGAAGACAAAGCACGTGGTTGCCTTCGGGAAACAACACATTATTGGAGTTGATGGCATGGACGATGTTGAAGCTTACAATAACTACGATGAGATGCCGCTATTCATAGACTTTCCTAAGAAGATCAGTGTTGTGGAAAAGAACCTGCCCAAAGACATATTGCCATGGGAACAAAAAAGTGTCAAGGGAAAAGTCATTACAGCGGGCTAGCTAGTTGTTGAACGTGGAGTGTTTGTGTAAGTGTGTGTGTTTGTAAGGCTTCATTTATGCATGTGTGTGAGACTATATATTTATGTATGTGTGTGAGAGACTATATGTTTATGTATGTGTGTGAGACTACATTTATGCATTTGTGTGAGACTACCCTTTGCAATATCTAGATGAACCTATTGCAACATCCACTCTATTACTACTAAAACAGCTGTAACACGCAGACACTTGAAACAAGCACTTATTACTACTGCAACATGTTCGGACTACTATTGAAACACTTAAAACAAGCACTTAACACTTTATGAAATGAAGAAATGACCAAAATAAAAGTTAGAGATCTTGATGAGTTATACAACTTTTATACTCATCACCTTTACAGCTGAAATCATTTAGTGGTTGAAAATCAGGTTTGAAGTTGTCATTTTCTGAAATTGAAAATTTGAATTATCCAAAATTAGTGACAAAGATAGATGACTAGACTAAAATGATAGAGCATGATTTTAGAAATTTTAGAAAAAAAACCATCACATTTGGAGTTAGTATGAGGGAGAAAAACTAGTTACAAGTTTTAGGCACAGATTAAAAAGAGAAACCATCATTGACATCATGAACAGTTGTGATTTTTCTTTTTAATCTCTAGGTAAAATTTATAACTAGTCTTTCTCCCTTATACTAACTCCAAATGTGATGATTTTTTCCTAAAATTTTCTAAAATCATGCCCTATCAAGTTACTGTGTTGATTGGGTTATTCTTTTCGTTTGACAAATTTTGAGCAATTCAAATTTTCAAATTTAAAAAATTAACAAGTTCTAACAAGATTTTGAAACACCAAATGATTTCAGTAGAAAAAGTGATGAATACCAAAGTTGTATAACTCATCAAGATCTACAACTTTTATTTTGGTCATTTCTTCATCGGATAAAGTGATAGTAAACATTGTTCATAAATCAACATGTCTGTCGTATAGTTTATGAAACTATGAGTGATATATGGATTTGTGAACAATGTTTACTAACACTTTGTTAAATAAAGAAATGATTAAAATAAAAGTTGTAGATAATGATGAGTTCTACAACATTTATATTTATAACTTTTTCAGCTGAAATCATTTAGTATTTCAAAATATTGTTTGAAGTTGTTATTTCTTGAAATTCAAATTGTGATTTATTCAAATTTAGTCAAATGAAAAGATGACCAAAACAAAAGTTGTACATCTAGATGAGTTCTACAACTTTAAAGTTTACAACATTTTCATGTTAGATCATTTACTGTCCTAAAATTCTATTCGAAGTTTTGAAATTCAAATTTTTAATTTTTCAAATATATTTTTAATTTTTTATAAAGAAGAAAATATAGAATTAAATATATATCAACAAATGGTTTATATATATATTTATACATATATAGAATAATCAAATTATTATTATATAAATTTACATTGTGTTATTTTATATATGAAATACATATTTATTAATTTAGATAAATTGAAAAAAATTTGTAGGGGCGGCTTAATCAGGAACCGCCCCTTCAAATGCCTACGGTATATATAGGCGAGCACGCAGGGAGGCCAAAATTTGGCTAAGTCTCGGGCGCTCATTTCCTCTTTGACGCCGGCAGGCTGTCGAAATTTCCCACGACCGCCACCATCTCCATGCCCTTCCTCCGCCGTCCTCCCCCAACCCCCTCCGTGCCCTAACCGCCGCCGTTTTTGCGCCGCCACAGCAGCTAGGGTTTGCGAGCTTGTGCTCGGTTGGCCAGTCCATCGGCACCCCATCTCCAACCTCGACCTCAGACACTACGGCCGCACGCTACCTCTCCCGACAGTCGCACGCTTCCTCTCTCGGCGGTCGCGCGCTACCTCCCCCGATGGGTGGCACGCCTTTCTAGAGCAGCCACACCCCCTCCCGCAGCGGTCCTGCCCCGATGACTGAGCCCTTCGGCGTCCGCAGTCCCTCCCTCAGCAGGCGAAGCGCCTTTCCCCGGTTGCCGTGCCCCTACCCCAGTGAGCCTGCAACGGTGGCTGTGCACCCTAGCCCCCGCTCACCACCGCCGGCATCCCTGTCTGCTAGGTCTTCTACAGGTATGTCCAACCCCTTCTCCTCCATTCCCCGGCCCTGTCGGTCTTGTGTGATGGATTGACAGTTGCATTTCTTAAGTTTAAAGTGATTGGCAGCTATATTTCTCAAGTTTCCATTGATTGGCTAGTCTGAATTGTTGATTTTGTTTGTGTTGCTGACAACCGATTGTATTAATTAGCTTGTGAAGTTGGGAAATGTCTATCTAGTTCCATTTAGGGTCTCCCTATGATCCCCTAAGCATGTTTGGGCCTTTGGTTACCTACAATAATGTGCTATCATGCATCCATCTACACGTTTGGTGGTGGCTATCCTGATTTTTGCTGAAAATGATGAAGTGTGTGGGGGGCTATCAATGTTTGGTTTGGATCTTGATTATATGCCGGTCCAGATTATTACGATGAAAATGATGAAGTGTGTGTGGGGCTAGTTATGGTGAGATGTTTTTTGTATATCATGTGGTGGTGGTAGTGGTTCCATCTCCTCTCTCTCTATTTATCGATGCATCCAGCCATCCAGCCATCAATGGCATTATTTTTATTGGGAGACATTGTTGCATTGTATTATGAAAACTGCAGCTTATGCAGTTTATGTTAGGATATTAATGTCGTGTTAAAAATGTCATTTTCTGGGAAACTTATTGATACAGAAGTTGTAGGAGATTTAGTCATCTGTGCTGTCCAAAAAATCATGATTTTATCTAATCAGGTTTAGGAGACATGAAATTTTGAAGTTTGCTGTCAGGTTTTGACTGTGTGCTATATAGTTCTGGAATTTTGTGTATTTTGACCTTGATAACTACTTAACCTAATCATGTTGATAACTACATAGTCATAGAGAACTATTTAAGCTTTCCATGTTGCTAAAGAACATGAATTTTGGTTGTTTGTAACTCTAGTTTTGAATTTTGGCAGGCAGTAGCTTTCCATGTTTGTAACTCCTCTCTCCTGTCCTCTCCTCTCCTATTCTCTACTTCTAGTACTTCCCTACTACTACTGTCTACTACTTCTACTACTTCTATCTCCTGTCAACTACTTCTATTTCTGTCTACTACTTCCCTACTACTACTATCTACTACTTCTACTACTTCTATCTTTTCTCAATTACTTCAACTTCTGTCTACTAGTTCTACCACTTTCCTACTACTACTTCTGTGTTATGTCAACTACTTGTACTTCTGTCTACTACTTCTACTACTTCCCTACTACTACTGTCTACTACTTCTGTCTTCTGTCTAACTACTTCTACAACTTCTATACTACTACTGTTTACTACTTCTATCTTCTGTCAACTACTTCTATTTCTATCTACCACTTCTACTACTACTACTTCTATCTACTACATCTAGTACTTCTCTACTACTACTTCAACTACTTCTATGTTTGACAGCAGCTGCTCTATTTTTTTAGCAACCAGCAGCTGCTGTTTTTTTTGGCAAACTCTCATCTCCTCTCCCCTCTTTTGCCTATGATGAAATTGTCCAACTCCATATGTTATCTAGAATATGAGTAGATGATCAAGAACTTGGAGGAACTATGCATCATTACTAGCCGCCCCTACTATGTTTTTATATCTACTCATTGTTTTTATATATGATCCCCTGTGTTTATGATGCCTTGTTGCTCCAAGTTCATAATCAAATGATGATTGACATGTTTCTAAGGCCTCAACCACTACTACTACTCGTTTTGTGATCTATTGCTGTTTTATCGGATTAATTTATGGCTCGATGATACAAAAGGGTGTTGTGAGACAACATGACTGAAGTAGTAGCAAAGACAGAAGTAGTACAAGCATGTCAAGATCAAGCCATTTGGTGGTGGCTGTCCTAATTTTTGCTAAAAATAATGAAGTGTATGTGGGGCTGTCAATGTTTGGTTTGGATCTTGATTGTATGCCAGTCTAGAGTAGTACGATGAAAATGATGAAGTGTGTGGGGCTGGTTATGGTGAGATGTTTTTTGTATATCATGTGGTGGTGGCAGGTTCCATCTCCTCTCTCTCTCTATTTATCGGTGCATCCATCCATCCAGCCATCCAGCCATCAATGGCATTGTTTTGTTGGGAAACATTATTGCATTGTACTATGAAACTGCAGCGTGTGTAATTTATGTTGGGATATTAATTTCATGTTAAAAATATCATTTTCTGAGAAACTTGTTGATACAGAAGTTGTAGGAGATTTAGTCATATGTGCTGTCCAAAAAAGTCATGATTTTATCTCCTCGGGTTTGGGAGATATGAAATTTTGAAGTTCACTGTCAGGTTTTGACTGCGTGATGTACAGTTCTGGAATTTTGTGTATTTTGACCTTGATAACTACTTAACATGCTCATGTTGATAACTACATAGTTGTAGATAATTATTTAAGCTTTCCATGTTGCTAAAGAACATGAATTTTGGTTGTTTGTAACTCTAGCTTTGAATTTTGGCAGGCAGCAGCTTTCCATGTTTGTAACTTCTCTCTCCTATCCTCTCCTCTCCTGTACTCTACTTCTACTACTTCCCTAGTACTACTGTCTCCTACTTCTACTACTTCTGTCTTCTGTTAACTACTTCTACTTCTGTCTACTACTTCCCTACTACTTCTACTACTTCTGTCTTCTATCAACTAGTTCTACTTCTTCCCTACTACTACTGTCTACTACTTCTACTTTTGTCTTCTGTCAACTACTTCTACTTCTGTTAACTACTTTTGCTACTTCCCTACTACTACTGTCTACTACTTCTACTACTTCTGTCTTCTGTCAACTACTTCTACTTCTGTCTACTACTTGTAGTACTTCTCTACAACTATAGTCTACTACTTCTACTACTTCTATCTTCTGTCAACTATTTCTACTACTTCATTACTACTACTGTCTACTACTTCTACTACTTCTATCTTCTGTCAACTATTTCTACTACTTCATTACTACTACTGTCTACTACTTCTACTACTTCTATCTTCTGTCAACTACTACTTCTGTCTACTACTTCCCTACTACTACTATCTAATACTTCTATTACTTCTGTCTTCCCTACTACTTCTACTACTTGTCTTCCCTACTACTTCTACTACTTCCCTACTACTACTTCTGGTCTTCTGTCTACTACTTCTATTACTCCTATGCTTGTTAATCCTAATTTGGGATATCATGATCTTTATTGTGTTCTTTATTAAGTTCAACTACAGTAATTAAAGTGTTGAAAATATCTACCTGGAGCTGTAATTATTATATGATATGGATAGAAATTGGCATGATCCAGCTTATTACAATTTACTTGTGGCGTGTTCTATGGATAATCGAATTATAGCAATAACTGCATATATATTGTTTTCTCTCATTCTAATCGCTTGGATGTCGTAATCTTGAATCCATGCGAATACTAGGCTTAGGTTTATTTTGGTACCGCATAAACTTGCTGCTTCATTCTTATAGACTGGTGCAATTTTATTTTAGATTCTAGTCTGCAACAGATTAAATTTTAAATGTGTTTGTACATTCTCTCACTTTGTTTTTGCTTTCAATGTCATTTGCAGACTTTTGGTTTTAATACCGTCTGAATATGTGTACTATTTTTAATTACTCTCTAGCCCATAAAGGTCATAGTTTTCAAGCCTTGTCTCTAACAAGTGCACACAATGTTTATTGAACATGTTATGTTGGTACAGCTTCATAGTTGAAGTTTGCTTTAGTTCTCAGCCTGTCATGCTGATCTAGTTCCATCTTTCTATTCATTAAACTAAAGTTATGTGGTCCCTCTTTTTTCTGTATCTACATGCTATAGAGACCTAGTTTCCTTGCCTTTCTGTTCATTTAACTGAATTAATGTGGTCCCTTTTTTTTGCATCTACATGCTGTAGAGACCTAGCTCCATATTCTTTGTGTTCGTTGAACGTAATATGAAGCCTTATATTTCAATATCTATATGGTGTGGAGCTTGTGCATCCTTGACTTAATGCAACGTGGTTTTGTTCTCCTTAGAGTTAGAATTCTTCTTTCATTGCTTGGCTTATGTTATTACGCCATTTCTTGGTATGTTTATTCTAGTGCCAATGAGTCTTTGACTTTTGTACTGTGCTGTAATTTATGTTGCATACTAGTTATGATCGTAAATCATTCAGGAGCTGCTGGTAATGTGGAAGTCGTTGTAGAAGCATGTCCTTTGCTGTGTTCTCTCAATTCTATTGTCTTGTATGTTCAATTTTCATCCTCACTCGGGTACTAGGCTCTTCAGTCTTCTTTTTGAGTAAGCTAAACCAGGGCTAGATTTTGCCATATATTTGTGTAGTTGCATCCTCTATCTCCCTTTCTGATAGTACTGATCACATATGATTTATTTTGAAAACATACAACAAAGTAAAGTAATCAATGTCTTTTTATTTTATTTTGTTGACACATGAGTTTTGAAGTCTTAACTAAACTCTTATGGTACGTAGTATTACATGTGGTTTCTGGTGTTTAGTTTGATGTGCCTAATCAACTTTTGTGTTTAGCTCGATGTGCCTAATCAACATTTGTGTTCTGTCCTTTATTTTATTCTTTTAACCTTGAATAACAAGGTTAATCTAATATTTTGTGATAATCTAGGGTGCATGGTTTCTGCTAATAATGAGACCAATGCTGCTATTTTTTGGCTATTTTTGCCATCAACTGCTGCTCTATGTTTGCTAAGCAGCTGTTGCTTTTTTTTGCCAAATCTCCTCTCTCCTCCCCTTTGTTTTACCGATGATAAAATTGTCCAAGTCCATACATTATATGGAATATGAGATGATGATCAAGAACTTGTGAGGAACTTGGCATCATTATCAGCTGCCCCTACATTACCTTTTCCTCTTTTCTCTGTTATGATGCCTTGATACTCCAAGTTCATGGTCAAATGATGATTGACATGTTTCTGAGGCCTCTACTACCGCTATTACTCATTTTTTTATATTTTGTTGTTTTATATGACTAATTTGTTTTATAGACCTTTTTGATTTCTTATACCTTCTCGCGTACCTAAAGCATACTTTCTTGCATCTATTAGAACAAAGCACAAAATAATGTCATAGACAGCAGACAATGTAGCCCGATGCCCCGAGCACGATGAGCAGCCAACCAATGAAGAGCAAGCACTAGAGGACCAGCTTACTCAGGAGCAGTTCGATAATGAGTTAGAAAATGATCTAGAAGTGATGCTTACTGAGGAGCAGTGTGACGAGGAGGAAGGGGGAGCAGAGAGAAGAGTAGGAGAGGCTGTTGAAGGCGAATAAGAAGAGGATGATGATGATGAAGACGACGACGATGAGGACTCAGAAGAGAGATATGTAAGTCCCAAAGATCCTTTCCTATGTGAAGCTAGAAGGAGGCCAACGGAGAAAGATTTGGACAAGGATTTTGACCTGAATGAGGAGGTAGGGATACATCCTTAGCTTGTAAATTTTGCTAAAGTTTTGGTTGTGTTACCTCTGCTAACACTTTGACCTATCGTACATACAGGTCCCTCCTAAAACTCGGAAGAGACGATGTCGACATTCGTGATATCTTGCCAGACAAGATGGAGTAGAGGAAAGGAGAGCAGAGGCAACAGCCACAGAGACGGACATTGAGGCTTCTGCTCCACAACCTTAAGACACAACCACGAACACAACTACCAAGCCAAAGAGGAAACGAGGGGATAGAAAAGCAAACCAATATCCAGATAAGGCATGCTATGTGATAATAGAGGTCGGGCCAGCAGGGGAGATCTTTAAGCCAAAAGAATTCAGAGGATGATTCCGTAATGCGATCGGGGCACTAGTAAGAGATAAATTGAACCCAGCAATCTCTAACTGGAAAGAGATACCAGGGAAGAAAAAGGATGAACTATGGGATAAGCAGCTGAAGCTCAATTTTAGATTTTCGGAGGGTAAGCAAGAACTGGTAAAAAATGCTTTCAAGATCATGGGAGAGTCATTCCGACGTTGGAGGTCAGAGCTCAACAAGAAGTATATCCAAAAGGGGTTAACTCCCTTCAATGAGTTCGAAAACATAACTCCTAGTCAATGGAAGGAGCTCGTGGCTCAGAAGACTTCACCGGAGGCATTGGAGCTCAGTGCCCGTAACACCGAGCTGGCAAAGAGGAACAAACATCACCATCATCTAGGCCCTGGTGGTTACTATGCCAAGGAAGAGCAATTTAGGAAGATGGACAAAGAGGCCGTAGCTTCTGGGAATATCGATGTGAAGAATTTGAAGGTACGCTCAAGGAATTGGATATATGCGAGTAGTATAGAATCATCCGGTGGTAATCTTAAATTTGATAAGCCGGAGATCCAAGAGGCTATATCAAGGATACTGAAATATGCTGAAGACAAGGAGAAGGTCTCATTCAATCCTTCCAGAGAGAGGGACGAGCTTAGCCTTGGCTTGGTAAACAACGAGCACACAGGCCGTACTAGGGGGCTAGGGAAAAGGATGACCTGGAAGCACGGATTCAAAGACGACAGGCACATGTTCAAGAAACATGGCAGAGATCGGGAGGCTAATCTTGAGCTCCAAGTGAAGGCTCGAGTTGCGAAGGCGTTGGAGGAGCAAGGACTGTCTATGGAGCCACGAACATTAATGGCGCCATCGGGAGAACTAGCATTAGTTGGCAGCCCTCCGGAAGTTCCTAGCAGCCAAGGTTCCACTACAACCACAACCCCTGTCGATCATATACAGGAACCAACTAGTTGCACCTTGGTGTTTCTCAGTGGCTGGCAGAACATTGTGATGGAGGTGGCAATGGGTGTGGCACATCCTCCCGGTGGCTTACACCACAATAATAAGATACCGCCGGACTACACTAGGGTCGAGGTGCATATCATGAAGCCCAAGTTCATGCAATGGAGGATAAACTACGCAACTCTTGAGGGCTGGTGTTACTCGGAGACGTAATAGGGCAGTTCATCCTCTGGCACAAATGGGACATTATATTGACTGCTTCATCACTGCCTCCCCCTCTCTCAAATTTGGAGTGAGTTGTTGAGGACGGGGAGATATTTTCACCGTCTCATGACGACCACATTCCTGAGATGCCACATTCTTCCCCGCCTCCTAGCGAGCATGTGCCTAATAAGCCACAACCTTCTCCAGCTCATACCGAGCAAGTGCATGATGAGATGCCACAGTCTTCTCAACAAGCATAGCCGATACATGAACAATGAGTGCCTCCTAAAGAAGGTGATGCACTAGAAGATGAGGACGTGCCAGAATGGGAACTTTGAAAGAAGCATCCAATCACCATAAGGCCAATTTATGTTCCAATGAAAGACATCTCGTCGATGCACAAGTAGTATGCCCATGACCAGTTCAAGCATGAGAACCAAGTTAAAAAAGTCCCAACACGGGATTCCAAGGAGGCCATCACTAGCAAAGTCCATCAAATAGCAAAGAAGTATCCAAATGTTGATGCCATCAAATGGTCAAAGGATTGCCCGAAAACATATGAAAGAGGCAAGCCCTTCCTACCAAACCGGGACATCCAGTGCCTACCACTTGGAATGAGAAGGTTCCATGATTGGTACTTGCGTGTTCTCCTAACAAGCATAGACCTCGTACAAGCATGCTTTCCCGCCGGCACATTTGGAAGCCTAGCTAGGAAAATTATCTTTGACTTCAATGACATGCAGACAAGCTTTCACCTCAGAGCAATGGAAATGAATCTAATTCGCATGTGGTGCCTGTAAGTCCTTGTCCTCCCGATATGATATAAATGTAATCTTTGGATTTTATTATAACTAACCCACGTCATGATTTGTAGAATGCAAGTGCACATTGTAAAACAAATGCCAAGTGTGAAAGCTAGGTATATAGACCCTCAAGCTATAGCACAAATAAACAACACTCTACTATATGGGTACCATACAACTTTGAGTAAGTTCAACTCTATACTTAAAGCTTTGTTCGATATATTTTATTCGATGCAAAAGAGCTTATCTAGTTCTATGATTAAATTCATGCATCAACCACTGGATTTGTATAGGCGTCGATGTCGGGACGAGCATGGCATGGGTCTTTGATTCAATAGATAGGGACCCGGTGACATACAAAGACTTCATATCGATTCTCAAGACATATACATATCGACAATCCTCATTAGCTTATATGTTTGTATACATACTTGTAACGTTTACTTTTGGATACTAACAAGTTGCATTTGCTAAAATAATTCGAACAGGGCATTCAGGTTCTATGTCAATGAACATCACGGAAGACACGATCCAGTAAGGAAGGAAAGGCTGACTATAAAAACAATATGTGCGGTAAGTGTAAGGAAGGAAAGGCTAGCTATAAAAATAGTATGTGCGGTAAGTACTCCATTACATGGCTGTCAAAAGCATTACTTAATATTTTCATATGCAAAACACACAATGCCCCAAGCAAAAGACTAGGAGTGTATATTGTGGATACTATGTATGTTCTATGATGAGTAACACTAGTGCCTACAGGAGACACCCCTTAAGGGTAAGTTTGAACCTCTTCACCCGTAATATAAAAACTTCGCACATGATATGAAATACTAAACCAAAACTTATTCTCTTGTAGTGGAAAGAAGAGAAAGAAATAAAAAATGACCCATACAAGGATGATCAAGTCTTAGAGCTCGTTGGCGACCTTTGCAACTTCATATTGGACCAGATTATACACGTCAAAGGCACCTACCATGACCGAGATTCTGATTTAGATATAAATCCTCAGTATCAACACCTTCGTGAGACTGAAAGGCTAGCTCTAGGCTGTTGATAACAATGTGTATGGAATTTGACATTGGTCTTACCTTGTGGGACGGTTTGGACTTGTGGAACGAATTAGACTTGTGAATTATGTCTATTTAATGATGGATTGTATATATTCTTGTGAATTGGACTTGTAATGGTAATTTATATAATGCTCTTGTGCTTGTGGTCAGATTTGAATTATATATGTTCTGGTCATATTTGAATTATATATGCATATATATATGTTCTGGTCGAATTTAAATTGTAAATTTGATTTTTTTAGCGTTAAAATGTACTGTAGGGGCGGTTCTAGACTGAACCGCCCCTACAAACAGGTATTATAGGGGCGGCTGGTACTACGGCCGCCCCTACAAATCGATTTTGTAGAGGCGACTGGTATTACCAGCCACCCTACAACACCGGCCGCCCCTACAAATCGATTTATAGGGGCGGCTGATCTATCAGCCGCCTCTACAAATGCATGATTTGTAAAGAGGTAAGGTAGGGGCGGCTGGCCGAGCCGCCTCTATAAAGCCTCACCAGACGCCCTAAAACCATTCATGTAGTAGTGTATCTGTACTTTTCCTTTCATATATATGGTCCTGTTTTATGTATATAATTATATATAATTTTATGTATATAATTATATAGTTCAAGGTTGCATTAATTAATGATTACTGCATGGCATGTGTATTTTTTCTTTTTTATAAGGGTTTATTTGGAACACAAAAATTTCATTAAAACCAAATTCCACCAGAATCAATTCGGGGATTGTCACTTTCCAAGCCCAGGGTGCATGTACTCTTCTCAATCACTTGTTATTTCCCTCTATGATGTAACTAATCTGTCCATTCCAAATTATATGTTGTTTTGACTTTTGTATCTAGATTTATGTTACTTTCTCTGTTCCAATTTGTAAGTCGTTTTGACTTTTTTATATATCTTATTTGCTATGTACAAATCTAGATTTAGGTTAGCCATGTTCGCTTAGTCTATAAGCCGTTACGGCTGCAGCTTTTACTGTTTTGAAACCTGCCCAGCACTGTTCATTGTGCTGGCCGTTCCGAATGGCATGGTTATGTTTAGACATATAGCAAATTCGATATACCAAATAAATTCTTATGTTTAGACATATAGCAAATTCGACATACCAAATAAATTCAACGTGACTTGTAATTTAGAATGGGGGAGTATAAGATAACCAAACGAGTGACAGCTTGCCTTGGAGGCCTCGGAATCCGAGGCAAATAAATCACCCACCGTATGCTGCTCTCCGCACAAGTACGTACAACCATGCTTGAGTTGCCAATTCGCCGGTCCCAATTCTTCCATTATGTTGTCTCAAAGAAGTTCTTCCATTGTGGCCCGTTGTGGAATGCATTGGTCTGATGTAGCCCTGCCTTGTAGGCCCTTTTATTTCTTCCTTGAATTCTCCAGCTTCAGGACTCTTTTGGCAAGTTGGGCATTAGGCTGGATTGAGGCTGAATCCACGTCCACCGTGGTTTAAAGCCCACGCCGGGGCCAGCCCAAAGGCGCAGTTGGCACTACAGGTTGTGTGTGTGTGGGGGGGGGGGGTGTTCCCTCAAAAAGAATAAAAGGTTGGGTGGATTCAGATAATCCAAAGACTATATTAGTTTTTTATGATTACACAGTACGCAGATACTCAATTGCACGCACACTCACACCTAAGAACGCACGCACATAAATTCTACTCCTATAAACATCTTCGAAGACTAAGCTAGCAGCAAATCCTTGAGATTGACAAAGTCATCCTAGACGTCTCTTGTCCACGGGAACCCAGGACCTGAGGTGGACTCTTAAAGCACAACACAACACCGTTAAATTCTGAAATATTCGTTCCCACATAGAGTCTAACCCAGGACCTCAGGTGGACTCTTAAAGCACAACACAACACCGTTAAATCCTGAAATATTCGTTCCCACGTAGAGTCGAACCCAGGACCTGAGGTGGAATCTTATAACCAATAGCTACATGTCCTTTCACTTATTATTAGTTTCTTTTGATACAATATGTATGGAGTCTATTTAGATTTCGACGTCAATTTTCATTAATCTAATAAAATACAAATTTTGTTGAGATTAACTTAAAAGGTCTAGTGTAACAGTCTTTAATGACCAATTTTGACTTTATATGATATAGGGCCACGCATATATATATGGCTAAGTAATGTCAATATGCACAAAGTAGCACATGATTATTACAAGCAAATTTGCCCGTGCAGTTACAACGGGAGAAAAAAAGTTGTCAATGTTAATAGGAAGCAAGGACGAAAATGTTACATATCTATTTATCTTTTATATTATATCATTCTATAAAATTTAAAATATATAATTTATTTTATGGTGGTCATGACATCCACAATATAAATTAATATCTAGCCTTACCCATAAATTAATTTTATCCCTAATCAAAGCTACATCAACAATTTAGATGGGAGTATTTATTTATAAGAAAGAATCTAGAGTTCAAACAACAATAATATTATATTTATTGTTTTATTTTTATTTATAGAAAAGTTTAGGTTCCCTCTAGACCTGAGCTTGCTGATTAACATGGTCCCCAACCAGGTAGGCCATGGGTACCGGCAACGCCGTGGAGTGAAGTGCCTGTTTTGGGAGTTTCTAACTTGTGTTTCAAGTGTTTTATCTAAATATTTCATATGTTGCAATGGTGATATACGCATGTTGCAAGCATATGTTTCAGGTGTTTTAGACGTTTGTTTCAAACATTTCATCTAGATATTTCAAAAGTTGATCTGGTTGCACATGTTGCAATTGCTATACTCGTATGTTTCAAATGTTTCATCTGTGTGGGGTCACTCCTAACCTCTCACCCTCGCTGACAAGCACGGGGGAGAGTCCGAGAGTTTCCCATAGGGAGGAGATCGGGCTGAGTCATAGGTACGAGTGAACGCGAAAACCAAAGGACTGGGATCATAGGAAACGAGATGATGGAAAATGTGGATTAAATGCTGATTACTTTGTCAGAAAAGTTTTCCACCTGTTTCTTAAACGAGCGCTTAGGGTATTTATAGACCATACCCGGAGACGTGGAGAAATTACATTAGGGTTAGACTCTAGCGGGTAAGCGCTATACAAGAGCCAGGGGTACGGCGGTAATCTCCTTCCCCCTAGCCAACCACTCCTGGGCCCAGTTGCCGATGAGATAGTCCCCTCCCTTGGCCGGGCTCAACCTTCGCGTGCCTCTGGTGAGGGTTCGCCCGTTGTCACCATCCTTTCCTTCTTTTTGGCCATGCTTTCCCATTCCATTTGACCTCCGGACACGCCACCTGAACACAAGAGGGAAACACCGCGGACAAAAGACCCTCACCGCGAGGGTTGATACTTGCGGCGGGGCAAGTTAGACGGACTACCAGTGGGTCGAGGGCTAGGGCAGAGTGGTGCTAGGGGAGTCTCCCCCCAACAGTAGCCCTTGGAGGGTCGGGCCTAGTGTGATGGGTCAGAGCAACGTAATAATTTAGGGAAGGGGCAGGCGAAGGTACTTGGACTGCGGCCCGGCCCAGCGACGCCCCTTTTGCGCTCGACCGCTGCTGGGCTGTTACTTCTTTTTGTTTGTTTGGGCCCTAATTGTGGTTTGTTCTATTGCACGATTGATGGAGGTCGTCTTTCCTTGGCCCCTCCCTTTTTCTTAGGATCTATTGCGCTCGCTTGTCCCCAGTTTTCTCGGGATATGGGACGGCTGCCTTTCTTTGAAGCGGTAGATGGTTGTGCCTATAAATAGCTGTGGTAGGTTTAGGGTTTTTTGTTGTTGTGACTCTTGTTTGCTGGCTACTTGCTGCTGCTGTGTTGGCTGAGCGAGGGTTGTTTTTGTGCGAGGGTTCAGGCTTTGCTGGCTTTTCCTGCTTCTTAGCTCTGATTGAGGTATTTATTGGTTGTTTTTGCTTGGAGTCCTGTTCGGTTTTTATTTTTTCTAACTAGTTTGTTGGCAATTTTGTTTTGTAGATCGATGGCTCATGTGAGGAAGACTGTGAAGCCTATTGATAGCTCTGATGCCGCTAATTCTACATCAGGTGCTGCCATGAACTTCGAGTTTGGCCTTTTGAGGGTTACCTCGAGTGATTTGGATGAGTTTGCGAAGGCTGGTTGGTTCGCTCGAGATATTGCAAGGCCATCTAGGGGGAGGTTGTTCCTGACCCTCATGATGATGAGGTTGTTGTTTACAAGGAGTTTTTCTTGGCTGGGTTGAGGTTTCCTCCGCATCCTCTCTTTGTTCGAGTGTTGAAAAGGTTCAATCTCAAGTTTCACCAGTTGAACCCTTCAAGTTTTGTGATGCTCAGTATCTGTGTTTGAGGTTGCAAGTCCCAAGGTGTTGAGCCAGACCTCGAAGGTTTCATTCAACTTCACCGGGTTCACCCTCAACCCCGGAAGATAATCGTCGAGGGTAAGACTGTGCTGTTGCAATTTGGAGTTTATACCTTCGTCTAACATCATGGTGCGGAGGTTCCTGTTCAAGCTCAAGAAGAACAAGTGGGCCTTGCTCTGGATGGAGAACTGGTTTTACATGAGGCTGGAGGGAGAGCCTAGCCTATGTGGAAAGCTGTTGTGGCTTGATAATGTGACTTCAGATGCTATTATGACTGATGGTTGTGTCGCTACTGATGATGCTCTAAGGGTTCTATCACGTCACCAGTGTGCGCGAGACTTGGTCAAGGAGTTTGTCTGTGCAAAGGTGCTGTCTCTTAGGGCTGGTCAGGTGTTGTTCGATGTCAAGGATGATGAGAGGTATTAGTCTTGTGGATTGAAGGGGCTTGGGATCGATGTGAAGCAGGCCTGGTCGAGGGTGCATCAAAGGAGCGGCTCTCCCACGGCTGGGGTCAAGGCTATTTACAAGAAAGATATCGAGGCCATTGAGGAGCTTATTGGCGCTCTTGGTAGTACTGAGACCAAGGCGATAAGGACCGCTCTAGCTGATCGGCACTGCATCAATCGATCCTTTGATTTGCTTGGATTCAATTATTCGGATTGGCTGTAGGTGGGATCAACAGTGGGCGAGGATGGCATGAAGAGGAAGAGGTCAGAAATGAGTGGTAAGACTATGGGTTTGTCAAAGCGAGGGTGTCGTGGTCGGTGTTGACACCTATGGTGGCACACAGAGATAAAATCCGCAAGCGCACGGGTATCGAAGTAGTTTTCACCCAGAGTATTATTGAGCATCGTATCCACAGGGAAACAAGTGTATGTCGTCTAAACACTAGTTTGTCCAGGGATAGAAATCAAGGCTTAAGATATGAGTAGAGAGGATTCCTATGGTTATAACCCTATGCAAGGCTTATGATTCTAATTTTTACTTTGGGACACCGCTTAGACGGTAAAGCACCGCTAATAGATAACTCTACCGACGCGACTACGGTCCTACTAATTTAAGAACATGTTCAATTCGGTGTGAACTACAAAGGATAGACGGAGTTGTCACCTCCCGCTGCTACCACACAACCAAGAAGCAGGGAGCAAACACAGGTAGCCGATAGCCTCAACACCACGCTTATGCTAATGATTACTACTCTAATCCAGCTAGCAAGAATTAGAGCATTCAAAAGAACTATGAACCCATGAACAAAAGAGTATAAAACTTATTTTAAATAGAAATCAATTACCAGAAGTATCTCAAATGTAGACTTGGAGAAGCCTAGATCCACCGTAGTACAAACCATAGAGGTAGCACCGACAGGCCGGCACTTCCTCTAAACTCTTCCCTCACTCTTTAACTTAATATTTTTATTTACAAGACTAGATCCTATAGAGGACTAATCTTCTCTTGATGCCTTGATCCTGAGATGAGGATATGAATTAGGGTTTCAGGATGCTCCAGGGGAGGGGGGGTAGGGCTGCTATATATGGGGGCATTTGGCATCCTCCCCCTCTTAGTTAGCCCCATTGGTACTAAACTTTCCACCATATATCATTAAAATGCACATGGCCTTTATGTGCCAAATTCTAAATTGGGCCCAATTAATCCAGCAGCTCATGATGTGCAATTTTTCTTTTATTTACGAAATTTATATCTTTTCATTTTGAGCTCCAAATATAGAAAATAATATATCCGTTTCGATCAGGTCAATGAGCTCTTCGCAATGGTCCACTCCAATTCACCATTTGATATAATTTTGTTCTATGAAAATTTAAATATCCTACGAGATAAGTGAGAGCACCAAAACTCATGGAACATGTTAGAATGAAACCCTATAACTATATTCGGTGATAGAATTAAGTATATATACAGGTTATGTTGACGATTTATAATTGGTGTTAACGACTGTCAACAAGCCCCCCACACTTAACCTTTGCTAGTCCCTGAGCAAAGCCAAACTCAGTAATGGATCAGGAGTTGCTACAATGCTTTCACGCCTTAAAAGTACACATGTGTTCAAACAAGAATTCTCCTCCGGATTAGAATAAACTGATCTGAGTTTCAAACTTACCCATATTATCTTCAACCATGGGGCTTCTTAGTCTTCACTTGGGTCTTGAGCAATTGAAAGACAGAACGATCAAGTCAAGCAATATGTCTCAAGTTCTTTGTTTCACCATTGTTCTGGAGTTTTTGTAAGTTTTCAAAATAAAATTCAGAGATTCTATTGTACGACACTCTCAAATCTCTCAATATATTTGGTATTTGTAGATCCTCACCAAGACAATAATGATATTATACCTTTCTCTTTCTACCACTAAGGCTTTATGTGGAGTTCATAGGTAGGGAGAAAGCTAGAGCATACTTGAAGTGCATATATTATAAAGTCAAACAATGTATCCAAAGAGAGTTGAGTCATACAATCAAATCATGATGTGCATGTGTGTGGATGTATGGTGGATATATTTGGTGGCTAACCTAATTCTACTTTGCTCCTTGAAAACTTATCTCTCTTTTCAAACTTGAAAACATTTTTGCAAGAGAACATGAGCTATCTTATTCATCTTTTTTTTTCTTTTCAGGCAGGCATCTGAGTACCCATTGTTTTCAATATCTCAGACACTTGTCCATTTTTTTCAACTCTTTTTTTCTTTTTTTTATGAATAACCTTTGCATAGCCCCGTGTCTCTTTTCTGCAACAAAACTTTGAGAGATAGCTTACAAGAACTTGGAGCATTGATTTGGCGGGTGGAAAACCTAACAAGCATGTTTTTGTGTTCACTCCTAGTGTAGGACTAAAATATTTTTGGGTGGATCTAGATTGAAGGCATGTTTTTACGCCTACCCCCAATGTAGGAGTAGTACATATGTGGGTGGTGTGTACGTGATCTTGATTTTAAGAGCATGACAAACCTCTCATAAGGGTTAACAAAGCTTGACAAAACTCAATGCAATGCAAGCAGCATATATGTGCAAGTTTTCCTAATCTAAATAACATGTATGGCTTTGGTAGGAATTCAAGCTTTGTCATACAGGAACTCATCATATAACATTTTTGTATTCTTCAAAAGATAAATCTCCAGAACTTTAGTGTCGCTTGGAACAAGATAAACAACAGCTCAGACCATCTCATATCATATGCATCAATTACCTAGACTTAGATCAAGCATATGCTACCCACGAGTTTCAAGTTCAGAGTAAACCATTACATCAAAACAATCTTATCCAAAACTCGGGAGAATTCAAGGCTGAAAACTAGGTACTTAAAATGAATTACAACAGAGCAACTATTCATCATTTCCATTTTAGGAGATTGTCCTCAGAGTCCTTATTATTTATTTAGCTCTTAAAAGAAATTAAAGTAAACTAGACACACTTTACACGTTATTAATATAAATAACTATAACTATTTATTTTGTTTTCAGTTTTTTTATAAAGCAAACCAAATATAATAAAACAAAAGAATAGAAATACTTAGCTGGATACACGGGGGTGCCTCTCCCTCAAGCTAGTTGTTGCCATGGTTCCTTCATCATTTGTTGATGTTGTGCTCTGCTTGGGAGGTTTGCCTCCCCCACACTTGAATTCTATTACCTTGCATAAACAACATGTGGAAACAAGCACAACAAAAGATGAGAGATCTTGGCAATACTTTAGCAGGTAAACATGGTTTTTAAGGGTTTTTCACAGAGTAAAGAGGAAGAGCTGAATTACTTAAATTCTATAAAGTTAATTATATCCAACTCTTCTTCTGGCAATTGTGTGTCATGGAAAACTTTTAAACACTGACCATTTACCTTGAAAAGCGTACCTTCATCATTTTGAAGTGTGACTGCTCTATGAGATGATGTGCTAATTAGCTTGTAATGTCCTTCCCATTTGCTTCATAGTTTCCCATGTCCAAACAACTTCACTCTGGAGTTGAAAAGCAACACCTTGTCACCTGGTTTGAATTCCTTCTTTTTCAATCTTTTGTCGTGCCACCTCTTTGTCCTCTCTTTGTAGAGTTTTGCATTATGATATGCCTTTTCTCGCCATTCCTCAACTCAGAGAGTTGCATCTTTCTCTTCTTCCCGGTTGCTTCAAAGTCCATGTTCCACCTTTTTATGGCCCAATGTGCTTTGAATTCCAACTCAACAGGTAAGTGACATGTCTTTCTGTAGACCAGTTGATATGGTGACATTCCAAGAGGTGTTTTGTAAGCTGTTCTATAAGCCCATAGTGCTCCAGATAACTTATCTTTCCATGCTGTCTCCATCTCATTAACGGTCTTCTACAGAATGTTCTTGATTTGCTTGTTTGATGTTTCTGCTTGTCCGCTAGTTTGAGGATGATATGGTGTCGCGATGTTATGACGGACCCCATGATCGGATAAGAAGCGTCGGAACTTCCTATCAATAAAGTGAGGACCTCCATCGCTAATTACCATGCACCACCACACGCTCGAGTAGTGTGCGAATCTCATGATGGGCCCGACGATCCTCGGTTGTCGCGGGCCCCGGAAGCCCCCGAAGCAAGGCCACCACAGCAGCGATGTTCTGGCTTGCCCGGGTGAAGTGTGGAAGGGCTTCGTCGTCCTCGATGATCCTCCGATTCACGTCGCGGGCCATGGTGCACGCACACCAACCGTCTCCGTGGCGCTCGATCTCTCGTTCGAGCTCCGCGTATTCCTGCTCGAGCTAGAGTCGTGCTTCCTTTGTTGAGAGAGAGGGAGAGTTAGAAATGAATGAGTGGTTGAGAGAGTGAGTGCGGCTAGCTTGAATCTGCTGAAGACCTTCTTCACTTTGTGCTAACATGTGGGTCCCAAGAGAGAGATGTGGATAGCTCATCCTAAACTAATTCTGCTGAACACATGATTTGACGGACGGTCCGCCGAAGCAACGGAAAGTTCCATCAAAACATAGACTGAGAGATTGATTTAGAGAAAGGGGGTTTTGGCACTGAGGCCACTAATGTTGCTCTAGAGGTTGATAACCATCTTCCAAGGGTTAGGAAGCTCGTTTGATATCCTTCTTAGAGTATCTTCTCGAATTTGACTTTTAGTTGATCAAGGTTGACTCCTGGTTGACTTCAATTGACCCATGAGAATTTTTTTTTGGAAGGGAGGATAAACCTCTGCTTTTAAGAAAGCAAGATCCGATACAGTACTGGGATTACCAGTTTAAACCAGAAAAAAGTTCAGAAGCTACACGCCTATTACAAGGATCAAATTTCCATAATGTAAGTAGGCAACACGGCACTCGGCTTGAACCCATTCAGCCACCCCATGATATCATCCTTGATCTTCTCCACGTGCTCCCTGTCCTTTTCCTTCAGCAAAATACACCACTTCTGCAGGAAGGATAATGCAAGATACACAACATCAGTGGGAGCTTTTGGGTACTTTTTCTCGATCGCCATCTTATTCCTGGTGATCCAGAGGGCCCAGGCGAAACCTGAAAAGGTGAACATGAGCAATTTGTGCTGAAGGGGCCCCTTGCCCTGTAACCAGGATTCAGAGAATTCTTTCAAAGATTTAGGCGTAGCACCCCAGCCATAAATTTCCATAAAGATGCTCCAAACCATTTTAGCTAGATGACAGCAAACAACACATGATCGATAGACTCCCAACAGTCGCAAATGCAACATTTACCACTACCCCTCCACCCCCTTTCGATTAGACTAGATCCCACCTGTAGCTTATTACTGAAAACCTGCCAGAGAAAAAATTTGATCTTAAGAGGGATTCGGCACTTCCATATAATTCCAGCCACCCTACTCGGAAACCCCTATTGGATAGGAATCTATATAATGACTTGGTCGTGTAAGAACCATGCTTTTCCAGGGCCCAAGTAACAGAATCTTCAGCATCGGTTAAAGAAACTGTCTGAAGTTCACTCAGCAAGGAATTCCAGCTTTCAAACTCATCAATAGAGAGGGCTCTCCTAAAGTCAACAAATCAATCATCTTCATCCCAACAATCTCGAACAGAACACAGTGGCTCCCTTGCCATCTTGTACAGGTTTTCATAAGCAATCTTAAGGGGCACATCCTGTACCCAACTGTCTTGCCAGAAGCTGCAAGTAGCCCCATTTCCAACATTAAACAGGGCACCCCATTTAAACAAATGTTTTACCTTATGAAGGCCTTGCCAGAATTGAGAGCTCCCCTTGCTCTTGGAGGTAAAGAAGTTACAGCCATTCAGGTACTTTGCTTTTATGATCTTAAACCAAAGAGTATCAGGATGCTGTAGAATTTTCCAAATCCATTTAACAAGTAAACACTCATTCATCATCCTTGTGTTGATAATCCCTAACCCACCTAGATCCTTAGGTCTGCTCACCATTTCCCATTGAGCCATGTGGTACTTGAATTTGTCTTCAGTCCCCTGCCACAGAAACTTTGCTCGTATACCATCCATTTTCTTGTGAACCCCATCCTGAAGCCAGTAAAAACCCATACAATAGATGGGTATACTGCTCAGGCATGTGTTTGTCAGGATTTGTCTCCCACCCGAGGTGAGGTGCTTACCCCTCCAAGGGTCCAGTCTTTTGAGCATTTTCTGACAGATTGGAGAAAAGGCCCCCATGCCGAGATGATTATTGCTAATAGGAGTCCCCAAGTATTTCAAAGGCAGTTCACCTAGGACACAGTTCAGCATATTAGCCATCCTCTCTTTTTCTGCCTGTGGCACCCCAAAAACAAAGACTTCACTTTTATGAAAATTAATCTTCAGACCAGTCAACCATTCGAAGCAGTAGAGAATCAACTTTAGGTTAGTAATCGACTTGTCAGACCCACCCACCATGATTACTGTGTCGTCAGCGTACTGTATATGTGATATACCCCCAGGAATCAAGTCTTCCAGAACACCATTGATATGTCCTCGACTGACAGCTTTTTGGAGCATCACCCCTAAGGCATCAGCAACCAGATTAAAGAGCAAAGGAGAAAGATGGTCTCCCTGTCTCAAGCCTCTAAAAGTGCTGAAGTTAGAGCTTCTCTCCCCATTTACATTGATGCATACCTTCCCCCCTCTAACAGTGGCCATAACCCAAGAAATCCATTGAGTAGGAAACCCTTTCCCAATCATTACTTGATCCAAGAAGTTCCACCTAACCCTGTCATACGCCTTTTCAAAATCTAACTTTAAAATCAGACCCTTCTTCTTGGAAGACTTTAGTTCATGTAGAACTTCATGGAGCACTACTACCCCTTCTAGTATATTCCTGCCCTTGATAAAACCTGTCTCATTTTTGTCAATAACTTTCTGAGCCACAGGCACAAGTCTGTTAGTTAGTAATTTGGTGAAACATTTATAATCCACATTGAGGAGGCATATGGGTCTGTACTGCTAGATAGTGTTAGCCTCCTTTAGTTTAGGCACCAAAGTAATGACCCCATAGTTGAGCCTCTTGATATCCAACACCCCCTTGTGAAAGTTCTAGAACATTTTAACTAAGACAGGCTGATACAACTCCCAACATTTCTTGAAAAAACCAGGTCCAGACACATTAGGACCAGGAGCAGAATTATCTTTCAATTCCATGACAACATTCTGTATTTCCCCCTTCTCAAAAGGTTTGATCAGATCTATTTGTTAAGCAGGAGTCACCTTAGAAGCTTCTGGCCAAAAATCTCTCCCCAAATGCATAAAACATGCCTCACTAGGACCAAAAAGCTTCTTATAAAAATTAACAATATGTAAAGTGATCTCCCTCTGTCCTCTGATTTCCACCTCATCAGAGTTTAAGAAGGCTATCGTATTCTTCCTTCTTCTCCCATTGGCGAATTGGTGATAGAAGTGTGAGTTGGTGTCCCCTTGTAGCACCCATTTTGTACCAGCTCTTTGTTTCCAAAAGGTTTCTTTAGCTCTATAAATGTTTTCTAGTTCCTCTTCAGTAGAAATTCTTTCCTCCCATTCCATGATGGAAAGGAGTCTATGTTCAGCACTTAGATCAATGTCTTTAATCCTTTGTTCTTACTTTTTCTTCATTTCCTTTTGTTCCCCAATCAGCTTCAGGTTCCACCCCCTCAGATATTTCCTCAGACATGCAAGGCACCCATGCCAAGTGTCTAAGGAATACAAATCTAAATTCTTGTCCTGACAAGCTGCAGCCTGATCCAAATTCAAGCATGTTAGGAGCTGAACTAGCCTATGACCCAAAAATAAAAGTTGTTACACTACTTGAGTTCTACAACTTTGTTTTAGGGTGCACAACCATGCAAAGTTTCTAAAGTGATGTTCAACTCCAGTCAAACATACAACTTGAAAATGATGATTTACACTATAGCTATGACTTAGAGACCAAACTAGCCTTAGTCATGAATACCAAAGTTGTTCCTAGTGACATTCTAAACATGTTTAAGGTATTCCTAAGGTTCCACAATCATTTTATACATTAGTTGCATGTAAACCCTAGCATATGAAGGCATTTAAGTGACAACACATGCAATATAAGCCAACATAGAGATACTAATTGAGATGCTCATGCTCATAAGGGATCAATGATGCTTATGCTCATGCAATGGCAAGGCTAAATGCAAGCTTAATACCTAGGGTGTTATAGCCCCTCCCCCTTATAGAAATCTCGTCCCAAGATTTGCAAGACCTATCATTCTTGGAAAAAGGCTGGATAAACCTCACGTAAATAATCCTCCCGTTCCCACGTGGCATCTTGTTCACTGTGGTTATTCCACACCACTTTGTAGAACTTAATGACCTTGCTCCGTGTTACTCTTTCCATCTCTTCTAACACTCGGATTGGTTTCTCTTCGTAGGTCAAATCCGATTAGAGCTCAATGTTGGTGGGTGCAATGGCTTCCTCAGGTATGCGAAGACATCTTTTCAACTGAGAAACATGGAAGACATCGAATATAGCACTCATCTCTGGGGGAAGTTGTAACTTGTAAGCGACATTCCCTTTTCATTCAGTAATCTTGTATGGCCCTACATATCTAGGCGTAAGCTTTCTTTTCACTCCAAATCTCTGTACTATTTTCATGAGTGACACTTTTAAATATACAGTCTCCCACTTCAAAAGGCAGTGGTCTTCTTCTTTTATCAGTATAACTCTTTTGTCTTGACTGAGCTGCTTTCATATGCTGTTGGATAATGCGCACCTGCTCTTCAACTTCAGTGACAAAGTTAATGCTGAAGTATCTTCTTTCGCCGGGCTCAATCTAATTCAAAGGAGTTCTACATTCTCTACACTACAAGGCTTCAAAAGAAGCCATCTTATTGCTTGCTTGATAACTGTTGTTCTAGGAGAACTCGGCTAAAGGTAGTCATTTATCCCATGAACCCTTGGAAGATATAAGACACGCTCTCAGCAAGTCTTCTAAGATCTGGTTCACTCGTTCAGTCTGTCCAAAAGTTTATGGATGGTATGGTAAACTTCTAATTAGTTTAGTCCCCAAAGCTTGATGCAAGTGTTCCTAGAAACAAGCTATAAACTATGGTCCCCGATCTGAGATTATGGTCCTAGGTACTCTATGTAGTCTCACGATCTGAGAAATGTACAACTCAGTGTACTTCCTAGCTAGATACCTTGTGTTAACTGGTACAAAATGTGCTAACTTGGTGAGGCGATCTACAATGACCCATATGGAATCATGACCTTGTTGTGTCATCGGAAGGCCTGTAACAAAGTCCATACTTATTTTTTCCCATTTCTAGCCTAGAATAGGCAATGGCTGAAGTAATCCAGTAGACTTCAAATGAACAGCCTTTACTTTACTGCAATTATCACACCTAGCAACACAGGTGGCGATCTCTTTCTTCATCTTGGTCCACCAAAAATGGGTTTTAGATCTTGATATATTTTACTACTAACTGTATGGATAGACAACTTGGACGAATGAGCTTCATCTAAAATTTGATTTCTAAACTCACGGCCTTTTAGTACCACAAGTCGGTCCTCAAACCATAGCACACCTCTTTCATCTAATCTGAAATGCTTGGTTTCTTGTTGTTTCATCTTTCTCTTGATGTGAAATATACCTACATCTGTCTTCTGCAGATCTATGATCTTGCTCTTAAGAGAACAACTGATAGTGATATTGTGCAGCACAACAGGATATAACAAATTAAATCCATCTTCCAACAATGCTTCCAAAGTGTTGTAATGAGATTTCTGACTAAGTGCATCTGCTACAACATTGGCTTTTCCTGGATGGTAGTGCACTTCCAAATTGTAGTCCTTGATCAGCTCCAACCATCTGCGCTATCTCATGTTCAGCTCAGGTTGAGTGAAGATATATTTGAGACTTTTGTGGTCAGTATATATGTGACATACGTTGCCCAACAAATAATGTCTCCAAATTTTTAACGCATGAACAACTGCTGCAAGCTCTAAATCATGCGTAGGGTAATTGACTTCATGCTTTCTCAACTGCCGAGAAGCATAGGTAATAACTCTTCCTTCTTGCATGAGCACACACCCCAAACCTATACCTGATGCATCATAGAACACATCGAAAGGCTTTTTAATGTCAGGTTGTGCTAAAACAGGAGCTATAGTTAACAGGGTCCTTAGGGTAAGAAAAGCTGATTCACACTCTGGTGTCCAACTGAACTTTTCATCTTTCTGAAGTAGTCTAATCATGGGCTTAGCTATCTTGGAGAAATCCAGAATGAAACGATGATAGTAATCTGCTAACCCTAGAAAACTCCAAACTTCATGAACCGAAGTCAGAGCCTTCCAATCCATGACCTCTTATACTTTAGATGGGTCTACAAATATTCCATCTCTAGATAAGATGTGACCCAAGAAATGTACTTTGCTCAACCAAAATTCACACTTACTAAACTTGGCATATAACTTATGTTCCTCAATCTAGAAAAAACAATTCTCAAATGTTCTGCATGATCTGCCTCATTCTCTGAATAAATCAAGATATCATCGATAAACACAGCCACAAATTTGTCAAGGTCGGGCATGAATACTGAATTCATCAAGTACATGAAATAGGCAAGAGCACTCATTAGTCCAAAAGACATGACCAAATACTCGTACAAGCCGTACCTAGTGGAGAAAGCGGTTTTAGGTATATCCTCTGGCCTAATCTTAATCTAATGATAGCCTGACCTCAAATCAATCTTGGAGAATACCTTTGCTGTTGCCAACTGATCAAACAAGATATCAATATGAGGAAAAGGGTACTTGTTTTTTATGGTCACAGCATTAAGTGGCCTATAATCCACACACATTCTCAAAGACTTGTCCTTCTTCTTTACAAACAAGGTTTGGCATCCCCATGGAGACGAACTAGGTTGAATGAGACATTTGTCCAATAGTTCTTGTAACTAAATTTTAAATTCCGCTAACTCATTTGGTGGTATCCTATAGGGTCTTCTTAAGATATGTGTCGTACCTGGTACTAACTCAATCTTAAATTCCACATCCCTATTAGGTGGTAAACCTGGTAACTCATCGGGGAATACATCAGGAAACTCACAAACCACTGGAATATCACAAATGGTAGTTGTTTGGATAGCACAAGACAAGTTTTAGAGTTCAAAATTTCAGGAAAGTGGTACTAGAAAAGCATTACCTCCCTTTGGTTCTCTCAACATAATTGTATGAGTCCTAGTGTCAGTGAGAACTCCATGATCGCTCATCCATTTCATGCCTAAGATCACATCTATAGATAATCCGGGCAATACTATCATATCCATCGTGTACTCCATCTCTTGTATAGAGATGAACACATTTCTGACTATCTTATTTGTAGAGATAGTAGCCCCAGCTGAACTTATACTATAACCACCCTTACTTACCTCAATTACTTTCTGATCATTCCTAGATGCAAATGCTTGGCTCATAAATGAATGAGAAGCTCTAGAATCAAATAAAACAATGGCAGGATGTTTGTTAACAAGAAACATACCAGCAATGACAACCTCTCCCACAGGAACCTCTTCAATAGCAGTGTAATGCACGTATCCAGGACGTGCTTTAGGATTTGCCTATCTCTGATTTTCCTGGTTTTGATTGTTGTTCTTCTTATGATGGGGGTATTCCTTGGCCCAATGACCCACTTGATTACAGTTGAAGCATGGTTGATTGCTCCTAGGTCCTGCTGAGCTTCCTTGCCCTCTATTCCCTTTAGGTAAGGCAATGGTGAATGCCTTACGAAACACCTTTCTGAGGTTGGTTGGCCTGGGCTTTTGGTGGAGGAGGCCTGAACTTGGGCGCTGGCGGTCGAAACTGTGGCCTAGCTGCCACTAGAGCTTTGGACTGAGAAGACCCTAAGGCGCCTACCTTAGCTGCCCTCTTACGGCCCTTTGCTGCTGCATGCAGATTGTTCTGGTTCTCCTGAGTCAAGGCATCACTGATGAACTCATTGTATGTGGTGCACCTCGAGTTGGCCATAGTTTTCATCAGCTTAGTGCTAAGACCTCTCTTGAAGCTTTCGATCTTCTTTTCTTCTGTATCGACAAAACCTAGGGCATAACAGGATAGATTGTTGAAAGCATGCATGTACTCAGTAAGGGTCTTAGTCCCTTGTGTGAGTCACATGAACTCAGCTGCCTTCATGCGCATTAGCCCTAGGGGAATGTGATGTCCCCTAAAGGCTAACTTTAATTGCTCCCATGTGACCTATGCATTGGCAGGTAAAGAGGACAGGAAATGGGTCCACCATATCCCGGCCGGTCCTTGCAGCTGATGTGACGCATATTCTGCCTTCTGATGTTCTGTGACCCTCAATAGATGGAACTTTTGTTCAATAGTGTTAAGCCATTCATCCGCCTGGACCAGTTCTTCGGCCACCTTGAAGATAGGAGGCTTGGTGTCTAGGAAATCCTTGAAAGAGCTGTACTAATTTGTTTCAGGCCCCTGTTGTTGCTGACGGGTGCGAGCTGTGTTCTGTGCAATGAGGCGTAGGGTTTCCTCCATAGTTCTCTGACTACCCAAGAATTGTGCAAAGAATTCATTCGCAGATGGTGGTGGCGGTGGTGTTAAGTCACCATCGTTGCCCTCTTGGCTGCTACCTGCTCCAGCACGAGTGTGAGTCATCTACAAAGTTGCAACAATAAGTGATTATTGGATAATGTCAAGAGATTGCAGATGAATTATATAATCATGCCAAACTAAAATTATTGGAGAGAATCTTAAATTCATACAATAAAATAGAGGCATAATAATTCATTCTCGCAACATGACATCACCAATTTGATCACTTATCGGGCTCGCAGCGCGTTAACATACAAGTCATAATCACTAGTAAAATGAAACTAAAATTTCATTAAAGTTCAACCCATCATGAAATGACATGCAAAGTGTCAATATGACACGAATGTCAAATCACAATTACCAAGCTTCAACTACAAGTCCATTACATAAATAGCAGGGATACATCTAGCGCTTTGACTAGTCACTAGACGATTCTAATCTTCATTATAATCGCTGTTGAGGTCGGAGATAGGATCATCCTCATTCTCTATCTCCACTTCTTCTTCGTCCCAGCCGTCATCTTCAACTAACATCTCTGGATCTTCTTCTTCCTCATCAAGGATCGGGTGCAGTTGGTTGTTCAGAAAATGCACCTCATGCTGAAGATCAACTACTATGTTCTGGGTATGTGTAAGCTACTGGCACAAGTCCCTCTTGACACGGTCTTGCTGGATGCTCATGGCGTGGGTCCTGTCTCATTCTGCTTCTGCCATAGCTACACGGTTGTTTGCTATGATCCACTGGCGCGTAGCTGTGAACGCCTCGACACGGGCGGTCTCCAGCTACTCTCGCGGCCCTGCTAACATTGCTTGATCATCTGCTTTTGCCTCTTGGGCGGCAGCTCTCTGCTGATCAACTTGCTCCATTTGGGTGTGGAGATTTCCCAAAGCTACATATGCTTGATCAGTTTCACATCGAGCCTCACTTGCTACCTTTTTGTGCTTGCGCACATGCTTCTTGAGCTTACGTTGTGTAGCTTCGGCTCTCATGAGCTTATCCATGCAAGTGGTATAGGATTCCTGCCATAAGTCCCTGGTGTCCTGACGAGTGTAGAACATCTTAATTACGACAAACATGGCGCTCATAGCAGGACTAGAACTGTCGGCCCGCTCATCCTGATCTTGGATCAACGCATTGCTGTTGCGCTGTGCCCACAATGTTGTGGACAGATCCACCCGAGGAAAGGTACCAGCAGCACTGCCAGTAAGCTCATCCCTATGCTGCTGACAAATCTAACTCAGTATCTCGAAGGCTACTACTTGGGCAGCCTCCCAAGGAGTTCTTCCTTCAGATTCTGCCTTCCATTCCTACCAGAAGGGTACTTGGGTACGAGCTGGTATGGTCAGCCATACTTCATACCATGGTTGTCCCTCTAGGTATACTTCATTCTAGTAATAGAGGGGTGGTTCATAATACCTCGGATAGTGCAAGACTCTCCAAAGTAGGGCAGGAGTTCCAAACATCAACAGGAAATTCTCACTTCCAGCCGGTGCTACCATCTGTACCAACAACATGTGCAACTCTCATGAGATAAAGTCATAATGGATAAGAGTTACATAACCGAGTAAGAGATTTATAAGGGGAGGAACAATGCAAGTATGGAATAATAATTTATCATGATGCATGCACATTCCGTACATCCTTACAAACTTAGGAAAAATTATTTCTAATGACATACACGGTGGCATACATATGTTATCTCATATATAGCGAGCTAGTCGGGCTACATGTTTCGCTGTTAGTGTACCTGCCCAAGAATTTCATTTCAGCCCAACTCCACAATTATATATGCAGAATGTAAATCTGGGCTCTAAGTTACAATTAAATACTTTCATATATGTATACCCATACATATACTTCCGTATCAAAGCTACCCGATGACAATTTATTACCCACAATTAAATACGCACCATACACACATGCAAGCATGCATACATAGTCATATCAAAGCTAGCTCTCCCCGACCGCACGCTCACTTCTTGTGGCCATGTCACTCATCAACTTACCTTCTTATCTGGCGTAGAGGCATTTGATCCATATATTACCACTCAAGTGAATGGCATCCATACAATAGCACACCGTATGGACGAGGAAAATGAAAACCCCCAAGTTAGTACTTAATTAGCCACCTAAAGTCCTTGATTGGGCATAAAGGAAGTGATCATTGGCACACTTTAGATTTTCAACTCTGGGTTTCAAACACCTATTTATATAGCTATTAGTTGCTAGAAACTAGTTTTGGAAAACAAAAACCTTTGTTTGAAATACACATGTGGTAAGTAATGATGAATCTTGCTCTGATGCAAGCTGTCGTAAAACCGACCAATTTATAAGAGCACAAGTATAAAGGCAGCCTATAGCGGTCGCACTATCATACTTGACCCCATATAAACCCGGTAGTCCGTCGAGTACCACGACGGGTCTCGATTAAAGACCCACATACAACCAAGATTATACATAATTCAACATACATGACACATGTTACATAAAGTTCATAGTTACAGTTCATTCATCAGAGTACGAAATAAGGTTATTACAAACCAAGTTCGGTAGATAGTAGCGGAAGCAAATTAAAGTTCAAAACTAGTATCAAAGTTCAAATACAATGTCAACTCATGATCATAATCCACAAAAGCATATAAGAAGTATTATTAAAGATGCCTGTCTAGGGCTCACTCCTCATCCATGGTAGGATAGAAACATTGCTTGCAATAGCGATGATAAACTGTACCATCTGCAACAATGGGAATAAAACCCTGAGTACGAGAAGGTACTCAACTAGACTTACCCATCATAAACCAGAAAGAAATTGACTCCAAGGATTATGCAAGGATTTATAAGTGGAGGTGGCTTGACAACATTTTGCATAAAAAATGATTAACTCAGTTATACAATTATACTTTGGTCATCAAGCTAATTATAGCTATTCATCTCTAGATTAGCAACTAACTTGTGCCAAACATGTGGTATATCATTTGATAGCATACAATAGTAACCATAGCCGGTGTAGTAATTCCATATTTATCCGTACCATCACATTCCATAATACAATTACTACGATGTTGGGACTAGCCAAGTTTCTCACTATCCGGGAGAGACGGCGATTCGAATCGATTTCAACTAGCTGGGAATTTATTCCTAACACAAACCCAGGCAGACCAGATCAACGGTCACCTTAGGTCACCTTTGGTACAACTCAAGTCCACATTTCATGGGTTCGCAGCGCCGCACAATCAGGGACAACCAGCTGCCAGTACATTCAAGCCTAACCTACCCTTGGGCTCATGTCTAGCTCCCCGCACATCCTTACTACCATCTAGAGTGCGCACTTTTATAGAATGGGGCCCAGCCTGAGTTGAGCTACTCGGCTTCGCGGTCGAAACGAGTTATCCGGCCAGCAAAGTGATAAGCATGCGTTCAATCTTGTTAGAAGCGCCAACAATGGTATGGTCCTTAATCGGCACAGATGGAATCACATGAGTCAACCTACACATAGACTTCGCCCGGCCTCCATTTACATTACCCCATGGTTCTTCTCCACGATAGCAAATATAGTCAACCGTGCTTCGGTATCCACCTATATCTCGCAGGTGATAGGAAATCACTCGACTTCTACCGGTCTAAGCATGGCTAAGCATATATTTGATCCTAGACCTATATAGGGTTAAAGCTATATGTATCTAGACAAGGTAGTTCCATGCATCAAGTGTTTTCAATCAACTCTTATAACCTAATGCATCAAATATAAAGGACTCAAGTAATATTTTGTAAAACATGGGAGACATAGAATGCTCCAGGGCTTGCCTTTGAGGAAAGAGGTGGGTCGGTGATCTAGGCACTCAGGGAGCTCTTCGGAAGTCTGCTCCTCCTCTCCTAGAGCTATGGCTTAAGGAGTCTCCTGCTGATCCCCTTCCTCTTCTTCGTTGAACTCCTACATCGTTATCCTATATGCATGAGCATGGAATAAGATATCATGAATGCATATATGATGACACGTATAATATGATAAAACATGATGAATGCATCCTCATAAGTAATTTTAATAGCATGGTGTTAAAGTACTAACAAGTGCAACCTATTCTACTAAGTAGGTGTATATCTCTTCTTTATTACTTAAGCAAACACTTCTATAATCTATTTACTGGACTACAAAATAGTAGCTACTTGTTTTGATCCTAACTATAGTTATATAGATCTAAATAATATGGTTATGGACATTCTGGAAACTTATGAAATTTTCTACAACTTTCTTTTAATACCCTTAATGTGACTCAATAGTTATCTAGGTCAAACAATTCAGTTATTCAAATCTATCCAGAGAGCAAGCATTTCGGATAGCAAATTTCTGACATCCAAAACTCTTAAACCCTAAGGCCTATGACTATGCAAATTTAACATAAGGTAGATCAGTAAGTTATCTACAACTTTGTTATTAACAAGTTTTACAGAAAAGGCCATTATCAACATGAAATTATCAACTCAACCGAAACTATACATGCAGCCATTTATTTGAATTATAAAGCAATAATTAATTAGTTGCATACAACCAATTGCTTCTAAGCCTTACTATTAACATCAACAGTTCATATGTATCACAAGTACCATAGAAAACATCATGGTCAAGTACAATTTATTTATTTAAATGCCTTTATTAATTTAATTAGATAATTAGGTGAAATAACAAACATGTACCAGATGTGCACAATAAATTCTCATAAAATTATTGTAGCTTTCAAGTGCTCCCAATAGACTACTATAAAAATTTCATATCATTTGAACATGTATAACATCCTTTACAAAAATGACAAGCTAGCAAGGTTTATTTTAGTGAAAATAGTTACCGATATCAAAAAGTGTCAAGCAATAGATTCTATATTTTTCATAGCTTCATCCTAGTGCCATAATACTGTACAAACATTTTCATGGCAATATGTTACTTATTTTTATCCCTATAATTTTCCTTAGAAAACAACATTTATTAATAGATAAATAGAAAGACTCTATTTCAATCAAGTTTACTGTAAGTTTATTATTTTTCCTAGCTAGAGCATGTCAACACAAGACCAGAAAAATTGGAATCACAATTTTACCACATTCCTAGCTCAAGTTACACATTTTACAAAATTGTAAACATTCAAAAAGCACTTATTTAGCTATATTTTATTCACCTAGAAAATTACTAGAACCAGTGCATCTCATATTTTTATAAAATACTACACTTCATGAGGAATCCAAAAAAATTTGGTTCACCAAAATTGGACATTCCTAGCTCTAGATATCATTTTTCAAAGTTAGCACAAGAATTTGGAAAAGAAATAAAACTAAACCCTACCTGTACTCGCTGACGCCTGGGACCCACTGGTCAGCGGACCCCACATGTCAGTGAACAGAAATAGGGCGTGGGTTTGACTAGAGCTAGCTCGCCGACAGCGAACTCTCTAGTGTAACCGACCCCACCTACGTGTTCTACTCAACCACCCACGTCGACTAGTACCGATGGTGGGGCAACGCAGATGCACCGGAGCATGCTCGTCGTCGGCCATGGTGGCATGGCGACGCTATGCGGAGGTGCGTCGGTCGTCTCCTGCCATGGCAAGTCCTGGCGAGGAGCGCAAGAGCTCCGTGGTGACCACGCGGACCTATCTAGGGTTCGGGTGGAAGCATTGGCGAGGGTGTCCACGTGCACGGCAGCGCGGCGGTGAGAGCGCGGCAGCGCTGCGTGTCGTGTTCCACACCAGCGAGGCAACTATTTGCCATAGCATCATGCTAGAAGCTAGGACATGCCCTAACCAAGCTCTAACATGAAGAAGGTAGAAGAAAGGGCAAGTGAGCCAAGCAGCGAGCTCGCCGTGAAGAAGGCCATGGAACCCGTGATTCCGGCGAGGTCAAGAATCGGAGATTTTGCCCTCACCGTGGCTCGAATGGGACTACAAACGTGATGAGGGCGTAGAGCAGAGCAAGGCATGTCTACATGCGCAAGCAATTGAGGAATGGTTGGGCGGCGGAGGAGCTATGCGGAGGCGGAGTAGTGCGGTGGTACGACGACGCTCAGTGCTCCCGCTGTGCGCGCGAGAGAGGGCAATGGAGAGGGAGAGAGTGTATGGGAGTGAGTGAAATGAGCAGCATGGTCGGACACCCACGGCGCGTGACGACGCGGCCATCAGAGCCTGATGGCGAACTTGACATTGCGATTTCTACCCTTCTAAACTCTAAAACCATGGCGAGTTAGCAAAATATTCATTAATAAAAGTTCGAGATCTACATGAAGGCTACAAAATTGCTTTAGAACTCATCTCCTAATTCGTAATAGTTATGGAGTTAAATCATCATAAAGTCAGGCACATCAACACTGTTAGAGTAGTTAGACTTAGAAAATTTCTCAAGTATGAAAACAACACTGCATTCATTTTTGTGATCGAAATTCAAGCATGTTAGGAGCTGAACTAGCCTATGACCCAAAAATAAAAGTTGTTACACTACTTGAGTTCTACAACTTTATTTTAGGGTGCACAGCCATGCAAAGTTTCTAAAGTGATGTTCAACTCTAGTCAAACATACAACTTGAAAATGATGATTTACACTATAGCTATGACTTAGAGACCAAACTAGCCTTAGTCATGAATACCAAAGTTGTTCCTAGTGACATTCTAAACATGTTTAAGGTATTCCTAAGGTTCCACAATCATTTTATACATTAGTTACATGTAAACCCTAGCATATGAAGGCATTTAAGTGACAACACATGCAATATAAGCCAACATAGAGATACTAATTGAGATGCTCATGCTCATAAGGGATCAATGATGCTTATGCTCATGCAATGCCAAGGCTAAATGCAAGCTTAATACCTAGGGTGTTACAGCTTCTCTCAAAAGAAGTAAGTGGGAGCACAGTGTGACTCGAAGAGGATCGAGAAACACAAGAAAATGTTCCAATTTCCACTGATGAGGAGGTGCAGCAAGATGAGCCGACGTTCGTCGCTGACCAACATGCTGAACCCCAACCATGAAGATCAAAACGGGCGATTCACGCACCTAAAAAGTATACGTTACTGACTATGGGGCAGCGTGACATCTTGTTGTTGGACAACGAAGAGCCTAACACTTACACGAAGGCAGTAATGGGATCAGAGTCCGAGAGATGGCTTGAAGCCATGATATCCAAAATGGAGTCCATGAGAGATAATCAGGTTTGGAACCTGGTTGATCCACTCGATGGCGTGAGGACCATTGAGTGTAAATGGATTCTCAAGAAAAAGATAGACGCTGATGGAAATGTTCACATCTATAAAGCAATACTAGTAGCAAAAAGGTTTTCGTCAAATTCAAGGTGTTGATTATGACAAAACATTTTAACTTGTCGCTATGCTAAAGTCTATCTGGATACTTCTAGCAATTGCCATGTATGATGACTATGAGATTTGGCAAATGGACGTCAAAATGGCTTTCCTTAATGGAAACCTAAGTGAGGATGTGTACATGACATAGCCTAAAGGTTTTGTCGACCAACAAAATGCGAAAAAAGTTTGTAGACTCATGAAGTCTATATATGGGCTAAAGCAAGCATCCCGGAGCTGGAATCTTTGTTTTGATGAGGAAATTAAATCGTTTGGCTTCTCGAAAAATGAAGAAGAACCATGTGTTTACAATAAAGTTAGTGGGAGCGCACTCATGTTTCTAGTGTTGTATGTGGATGACATACTACTGATCGGAATAATATTCCACTTATGGATGTTGTTAAGGCCTCGCTGAGAAAGAGCTTCTCTATGAAGGACCTTGGAGAAGCATCCTACATTTTGGGTATAAAGATCTATAGAGATTGGTCTAAGCGCTTAATTGGATTAAGTCAAAGCACGTACATTGACAAGGTGTTGAGTAGGTTCAACATGAATGAGTCCAAAAGGGGATTCATACCTATGTCACATGGTGTAACCTTGAGCGATACTTAGTGTGCCTTGACGCCTGATGAGCAAGGATGAGTAGAGTGCCTTACTCCATTATGTACGCCATGATCTGCACGCACCCAGATGTTTCATATGCTCTAAGTGTTACGAGCAGGTACCAATCTAACCTAGGTGATGCTCATTGGTAGCAGTTAAAAATATCCTTAAGTACTTACGAAGAACTAAGGATCAGTTCCTAGTCTATGGAGGTTCAAAAGAGCTTGTTGTAAATGTTTACACTAATGCTAGCTTCCAAAGCGACAAGGACGATAGCCAATCGTAGTCAGGATATGTCATCTGCCTCAATGGTGGGGTAGTGAGTTGGAAAAGTTCCAAGCAAGAGAGGGTTGTAGATTCAACAACGGAAGCCGAGTATATTGCGGCTTCGGAAGTTGCAAAGGAAGTTGTATGGATCAAAAAATTTGTTTCTGAGTTGGGTGTGGTCCCTAGCTGCTCTAGTCCGATAGACCTCTATTGTGACAATAATGGTGATTTGCACAAGCAAAGGAGCCTAGGTCGCACCAAAATTCCAAGCATATACTGTGGCGCTATCACCTGATCCGAGAGATTGTTAATCGAGGAGATGTGAAGATATGCAAGGTGCACACTGACCTAAACATGGCAGATCCGTTGACCGAGTCACAACCACAAGCAAAGCATGAGACACGCATAAGAGCATGGGCATAAGATACTGGCATGATTAACTCTAATGTGAGTGGGAGGCTTATGATGATGTATACCTTAACAGTTGTCATAGGGTGATGACATCATGTCAACATTTGTAATTTGCATGTTTTAGTGAGATGTTCCATGACGGTTTTCATTATATGTGATTAACGAATGTGTGATTCATTAGTGAAACTCCATGTGTCGGTACAGAAAGTGACCAACTAGTTAATATTTGTTTTGATGTACGTTGCGATCGGAGGTGGCCTAGCACTCAATGACATAGGATTTATACTGGTTCAGGCAATGTGCCCTACGTCTAGTGTGGGTCGATCGGTGACTTTATTCCTGAGCCCAGATGCTCGGAGTCTGTAGTGGGGTTACAAACGAGAAGGAGAAAGGTGGGGTGTACGAGAGGCCCGGTCGGGTCCGACTGGAAGGGCCGAGGGTGACCGGAACTCCGCTATGAGCTAGGAGTCTAAGCATGTGTTTTTGGGGTTGCGAGCTATCGATCTAGTGAATCTGAACTTCGTAGGAGGGAGCACATCCCCTTTTATAGAAGACGGGGATGGCTTTTACAGGTGAGAGGGAGAGAGTACGGATGTTACTAAGTCTTGTTGCCCATGCCGATAAGGACAATGATGATGGTAGGCGCCCACAATACTGTTGACGTCACTGTAGAATGTCAGGTGCACATGGGAGGTTGCGTTGGCTTCTTCAGGCAGGGTGGATATCGGTACCTACAAAATACTATTGGTATGTGTGGTGCCCTATCCTGTGCACCAGGTATGGTGAACCCTGGCGCCCACTATCGATGCCCAGAGGTATGTGGGGGGCTTTTTGCCGTATGGGAGCCCAATGGCGCCTACAATACTGTAGACACAAATGTCTGTGCCTACAATACTGTTTGTGTCAGGGCGGTTGAGGGGCACTGTTCCCGCAGGTGTACAGGGTATGGTCCTGGTATCGTGGTCTGACTTCGTGCACTGCCTTCTCCATTTGCCCCTGGTCCCTTCCGAGCAGGCATCCCCGGTCGGATGGCCCCAGTCGGCCCTGGCCGCGCCAGTCGGAGGAGAGTGGTAAGCAGGCTTCCTATGGGGTCCCAGGTCAGAGACGCGGGGTCGGAGTAGGAAGCGGTGTTTTGGGCTAGGCCTTTCCGATCGGAGAGACCGCCCGGAGGCGGCTGGTGCCCGAAGCGAATGCTTCGGTCGGAGAGGTGGGCCGAAGAAATTTGATGAGCGGGCGCTTGTTCTTTTGGGTAGACCTTCCGATCGGCGACCGGGCTTGTCCCTTCGGCCCGTTGTGTTTTAGACTCTTGGGCTGGCCCATGAATTACGTGTTGTTTTCCTGGGTATATGAACCCGACAGGAGCCCCCGAGCCCCCGGGCGATTTGAGCGGAATCGTCCGGGGGATTTTTGTCTTGCCGGCGGGTGCGCGCGAGCGCACCCGTAGGTGTAGCCCCAAGCCCCCGGGCGGTTCGGGCAGAACCGGCTGGGGGGGTTTCTGCGTTGTCAACGGGGGAGGTTTTTCTGTTGTGTCAGCGGGTGCGCGCGAGCGCACCCGTGGGTGTAGCCCTCGAGCCCCTGGGTGGTTTGGGCAGAACCATCTGGGGGTGTTGTTTCAGCAGGGCGTGTGTGCATGTTTTTAGTTTTGAGACAGTTTTTTGTTTAACCACGTTGTCGTTGCGCAGCCGAGGCGGTGAGGCGCGGGGATTTGGATTGAGACAAAACTTATTGATCCCAGCGTCGGTGCGCGCCGTGGACCGGGTGAGAAGGTTAGTTCAGGACAAACCCTAGCATCGCTGTGTGCCGCAGATGGAGATTGCTCGGTTCAGACGTGTCAGAGCTCACTAATCTTTGGCGTCGATGCGCGCCGTTGGATCGAGTGAGGCGGAGCCGCGAACGGACCCAGGCGTCGGTGCGCGCCATGGATCGGGAGAGTTAGTTTAGTTAGTTCTAGAATCGGACGGGTCGGAGCTCGTGGATCCTAGGAGCGCAGTCAGAAGTGAAGTCATTTATGCGAGTTTAGGAGTTGCGGTCCCAGGTTTACTGGAGCGCAGTCAGAAGTGAAGCCGTTACGCGAGTTTAGGAGTCGTGGTCCCAGGCGTAGCCGGATGTCATAGATCCTATCAACGCGAGTTTGGGGTCATGGTCCCAAGAGCCGTAGCCGGATGTCGTAGATCCTGTCGACGCGAGTTTGGGATCGCGGTCCCAAGAGCCGTAGCTGGATGTCGTAGATCCTATCGACGCGAGTTAGGGTTCACGGTCCCAAGAGCCATAGACGGATGTCGTAGATCCTGTCGATGCGAGTTCGGGGTCACGGTCCCAAGAGCCATAGCCGGAAGTGAAGCCATTTTGAAGCCGAAGCGTAGTTAGTTTGGTTAAAGATCGGACGAGGCGATGCTCGCGGATCCTGGCGTCGGTGCGCGCCATGGGACCGGGCGAGTCGGAGTCGTGGATCTGGCGAGTTTGAGGTCGCCGTCCTTGGCGTTTGTCTTAAGCCCCCGAGCCCTATCAGGCCTTTGTAGGGGTCGATGTGAGTATTGTGCGTTACCTCATCCTCGGTTCCTCACAACCAGAGGGGCTGAGTTTTGTCGCCTGTCCCGATCACTCAGGCTCGAAGACTAGCTCGGTGAGTTTGCTAACGGGTGTGATCGAGTGGAATCTAGGTCTGTCGTTCGTGACGGGGTCGGCATAGCCCTCTTGTGACATTCCACTACTCCTTTACCTGCAACCCGATAGATGCCTAGGTCATTCCGGAGACCGACCCAGGTGGCCTAACGGCCTCCCCTCGATGGAGATTCTGTGGGCCTAGCGAGAGGTTCAGGATTGAACGAGAAGGTTGAGATGACCCGGTCTGCTAGACTGGGTGAGGGCTGCACAGTGCTCATCTATGGTTTTCTCCCCTGGCTCTATTGGTTGCCCATGTCGAATGAGGCAACCGCCGCTTTGGGACGCAACACGGAGCGTTCTGGTGCATCTCGCTGCACGTGCAATGCTTAGTTCTCGAGCCCCCGGGCGGTTCAGGGCCCGAATCATCCGGGAGGCACGGGCGTATGAAATGAATGCGCGTATGGATGTATGAATGATTTATAAAGAAATAGAGGGGGTTTCGGTAATGTTTACCTTGACGACTAGAGTGACGGGGCTCGGAGAGCTTCAGTCGGAAACGTCCGACCGGGACCCATGCTCGTCGTTCGTGATGGAGTTGGCATGGCCTACATGGGGCGTCCCTTTGCTTCCTACCTGTGTCTCTGTGTTTATCCTGAGCGATTCGATTGGCTCGGGGGATCAGTTGGTCTCCCGATGGAGATTTCGTTTTTTGGTCTCCCTAGGCCTGACCTGGGGAATCGGGGAGCTGCCCGCGTGCGGTGGCGCTTTGGTTCCTGTGCCCATTGTGCGGTAGTGGTTGATCGTGTGGTAGTGGTGGGCCATGGCCAGGCCACGTCCCGTCCGATCAGGAGCCGTTCCATCGAGCAGGGCATGTCTCATCAGTTCAGGGCACGTCTCATCTGCATTAAATGGAAAAGAGAGAAATTCTCGCTCCACCGTTCTGCCTTCCCTGATCGGCGTGTCCTCCCTTAACCGTTGTTCCCTTTGCTTTAAATAGGAGCAGGGAGAGGGTTTTTGTTTCGTTCTTTTGCCTGTTCTTCATCTGTCACCGCCTTCTCTCTTCCTTTTTTGCCGTGAACGTTCCTGAGAGCCGCAAAGGTTTCTAGGAAAGAAGGGGGAGAGAGCGAGGGAGAAGAGAGGAACTCACCGACCTTTTTTTGATCCAGAGCGCAATGTCAGACTGGCGGACGTCCAACATGAGGAAGTCAGTGCTGGAGGCTTTCGTCGTGAAGGGGTTTTTGCTGCCGCAGGAGGTGGCACACTGTAGGGTCCCTGGAGGGGAGGAGTTCCCGCAACCTCGTCCCAATGAGGTGGTTTCTTTCCTTACCTTCCATGAGCGCGGATTAGGATACCCCACGCACTGGTTCCTGCACGGGCTCCTCAACGAGTGGGGTCTGGAGCTGCAGCATCTCAATCCAACGAGGGTGCTACATATTGCTGGTTTCGTTACTGTCTGTGAGGCTTTCCTCGGGATGGAGCTGCACATGGATCTCTTTTGGCTTTTCTTCTCCGGGAGAGCTATGGCGGACTGGAGTTCGGCCGAGATCGCACTTGTCGGAGGCTTCGCCCTGCAGAGGAAGCCGCGTGCGAGAGGCTCGTATCCCGCATACACCCCATGTGACTCCAACCGGGGATGGCATGGGGAGTGGTTCTATATCAGGAATCTGGCGAGGGCGCTATTTCCAGCGTTTACCGGTAGGAGGCCAGTGAAGCAGAAGAGTTGGTCGTGGGGCTGCGCCCACACGGAGAGGCACAAGGTGGAGGCCATCGAGGAGGAGCTCTGGAAGCTCATAAGGGGCGGCCTCGATGGGGTGCGGGTGTTCCACACCCTTTACCGCCGCTGGGTTGCACCATTGGCGGAGAGGACACACCCGATGTGGACGTACGGCGACCGATCGGACTCGGACCGCGCGTCGCCGGAGGATCTGCCGGACGACGAGATCTAGAGTCGCATCGACCGAGTGCTGCAGCTGAGGTCTGGAGAGACAATCATGGGAAAACCCATACTGTTCAATGCCTCGATCGTGCCCACACTGGTATGCTCCTTATTTTGTTCGTGCTCTTTCTCTGCTTCTTTCCTGTTTCTTTGATTTTGATTCAATCGTTCCGTAGGGGCTCGGGAGGTACAAGTCCCAACCGCACCTTCCCAAGGGACCAGCGGGCTAGGCCCGGTAAGCCGCCCAGAAGGAGGCGACAGACGCTCGGAAGAAGAAGAGAACCAAGGAGGTCGCCCGGCGCGTGAGGGTCGGGGAACGTAGGAGCGACGTTGAGTCAAAACTCACGTCGGATGATCCTATGGATTTGGATGACATGGTTTTGTCCGATGAGGAGGAGAGTCGGGAGGTCGTTGTGACCTCGGCGGTGCGTCGCGACCCTGTGGCGACGTCCGCTGGTGAGGAGCAGGAGGCTGCGCGGCATGCGGAGGTTCCTGCATCGAGGAAGCGTGCGGCGAGCCTGGTCGCGCCGTTGGCGAGCGAGCGGCAAAGCGGACGCGGTCACTACGCCTCTCGGCGGTGTCGCCGGTCCCGTTGTCGCCTGTGGCGGACATGGCTGAGGGAGTCGGGTGGTCCGAGGAGCGGACCAGCGCTCGTGCGGCGACGGGGCCGGTACCAACACCGGACTTGCAGCAGGAGGAGGCCCCGCCTACCATGGATATGGTCGAGCAGTCCGGGCGATTTGAGGGGCATACTGGCGCCCGGTCGATAGGTGACTTGCAGTTGGAGGACGCCCCGCCCGCTGCTCCGGTCGGGGAGTCCCGAGCCGGAGGTCGCAACGACCCGTAGGCCGAGCAGGAGCCGGTCGGGACGGCTCCGACCCCGTCTGAAGTGAGGGGGCACGGGTCACTGCCTGGGAGCGGTCCTCGTCCTGTAGTTCCGAGGTCGTCGGAGTCTGCCTTCCGAGTCATGCCGCTCGCCACCCGGTATGTTTCCTTTTGTTGCTTCTTCGATTTTTGCTGGTCGAGTCTTTTTTGGAGTGTGGCTTACTCGCGATTTTTGTCAGTGGCCGGGGGATGCCGGGGTTGAGCATCGCCCTAACCCCCATGCGGGAGGTTTGGAGGCCCAGTCTATAGCGTGTTGCGGTGAGTGAAGGGGGCAGCAGGGTGGCAGCGGCGAAGCCTTCCCTCCCGGGGGTGGTGCCCCTCGGGGCGGCTGCTGATAACATGACAGCGGCGGCGGCGTTGTTGGTGGCGATCCTGGTGCCGATGGCGGAGGTTGCGTCGGAGGTAACTCTCGCGGCCCCTCCTCCGCCGGTCATGGTGGAGGAGACGAGGGGGGCGAGCTCCCCACCTCGCCGGGTGGAGGGCTACGAGACCTATCCTTGCCGTCGGAGCCGAAGGCACCGAAGGGGAGCGGGGCCAGGACAGAGTTGGGACGCTCGGTGGCGTCCCATGCGAATGAGGTGGTGGAGATCCCATCTGACGACGAGGTGGATACCATGGCAGAACCGCCGGTGTCGCCACGGGAGCTGGCGGTGGCGCCGTGAGAGCTAGTGGTGTCACCGCGGGAGCTGGTGGTGGTCCAGTCGGAGGCTGGGCCCTTCGGTGGTTCATCGGAGGGTGACCTGGAGTGGCCCTTCCCTGAGGACCCATGGAAGGCAAGGTTCATCCTCCGAGACTCCTAGGAGCGCCAGCTCTGGGACATTTTTGGGGGGCAAGGCATGCCGCGGTGTCCGAACTCACCAAGCTATCCGCGAAGCTTGAGAGTGCCCAGAGGCAGGCTCAGTTTGCCCGACAGCTGGTTGAGGTCGACCTGCAGCTCGCCACAGAGGTGAGTTTCTGGTACTTACCCTTGCCCTTTGAATCTTTCGTCGGTTGTTTTTAGCATGCCTGTTTTTCACAGGAAATAAGGAAGGTGTCGTCCCACAAGTCCTACTTCCTCCGGGAGGAACACGCCCGGATGGCCGAGCTTGAGCGTCAGGTGGAGTCCGCCTGCCGCGAGTCCCAGGTCCGGGCTGCCGCGGCGCGGGCGGAGGGACAGCGTGCGGCGGAGCGAGCGACTGCTGCCGAGCAAGGGCTCGAGGCAGCGAAGTTCCGCCAGGAGGAGACTGAGGCGGGGCTGTGGACGTCCCTAGCGAATACTGAGGCGGCGCTTCAAGAGGCCTTGGCGGCCCTTGAGCCGGAGCGGGGCGCCCTAGAGAGGGCACAGAAGGCCCTGGAGGTGGAGCAGAGGGCCTAGTCGGAGGCGGATCAGGAGGTGCTCGCGCTCCGGGGCCAAGTGATGGGGATGGAGGACGTGAGTGCCCGGCTACGCGAGCAGGTGGCTCGACAGGCAGAGGATTTCTCCACCCTTGAGGCCTCTCGCATTGGTGCGTACCTTTTTGTTTTCTCGTGGTGTTGATTTTTTCCCCAGCCTGTTTCTGAGCTTGTCGCCTTTCTTGCAGAGCTGGGTGAGAAGGTGAAGGCGCTGGAGCGAGACCTAGAGGTGACCAAAGCGAACTTTAGCCGGAATGCCGAGGAGCTGGCCAAGTCCTGTGAAGAGCGACGTGCTCTTGAAGGGGAGCTCAGCCAGATCCGCAATGCTGCTCAGCTCGTCATCTCGGAAGTCTTCGGGTCAGCGCCAAGTACCAGCGCGCCCGCGGTCCAGCTGGTGGAGGTCCTGGACGTGGTCAAGGACCTTGTCAGGAGCGAACTATTTTATGGAGCGTCAGGGGTGCCGACCTCGGTGGCAACGTACCACTCGAATCTGGACTTCGCCGCCATCTGTAGCGGGTATGCTGAAGGCCTGAGCATGGAGGACATCCAATCAATTGGAGAGAGCTTGCTGCCACACGTGCGGTCGGTGTCAGAGCAAGTCTCTGCCGAGTGGGTGATGGACGTTCGCCGTCAAGACATGACCCAAAGCATGCGTGGAGATGACGCTTCTGAGCCTGCAGATAGCTCGGAGCCTGGTTTGGGGGGGAATGTTGCCTCGTCCTCGACCGAGCCGAACGTCGTGCCGCCGGGGAGTGAGCAGCCCGTGCCTTCGTCGGTTGCGCCGCCAGCAGATGCCGCCGGGTCGGTTAAATAGCTTGCGGAATGTAAGTAGTTTAGTAAACGTAAAGAGTTTAAGTTCATGGGGGAGCCCCCGTGTAAAACGCTCGTATGTGTGTTTTAATGTCTGCAATCGGTTTTTGTTTTTGTGATGGAGTTGCTCCATTCGGGGAGGCTTGTTCCCTTTCGTTCCTTAGTTTTCTCTTAGCATAATTTTGTTTTTTATTCCTTTCTTTTTCGTACCTGCCCGTTTGTTCCGTAGGTCGCGACCTTGTGAGCCTAGGGCATGGCCCACGAGGCTCAGCCGCTCGTAACCATAGGAAAAGGCGGGGCGTGATCGGTTGGAATGTTTTAAAGCAAAGCTACATAAGGAAAATCAAAAGAACGAATTGCCCTTCTGTTTGGGTAGGAAGGAGTTTTTCCATATGAAAGTAAAAGATAAAAACAGAGGGGTAATAGTGCCCCCTAGTGGAGCCCCGAGCGCCCCCGGGCCGAAAAGTGTTCGGGTCGGGGTGCTCTTATAGGAGCGTTTGCTAAGTAAACAAAAACTGAAACTTAGGGAAAGGAAAGAATGACATAGCTGTTCCAAGCGTTTGGAGAGAACGTCGTCGTCGTTGTCTTTCAGTCGGTGGGCGTCCGGTCGGATCACTTCAGCCTTCAGCCATCTAGATCCTCGCCCGTTGTGCCCCCTTCTTCTATTGCTGCTTCTTCGCCTTTTTCTTTCCTTGACCTGCCAGTCTACCTCAGCAGGCGCTTGAGGAGCTGGCAGTCCTTGTAGAGATGGTTGATGGGATAGTTGTGGTTGGTGCACGGGCTTTCCATGAGCTCGCAGAAGTGTCCCGATCGGTCCTGCTGGGACTGCGAGCCCAGGTGATCGGCCACGGCGACCGATGCGGAGTTGGCCGGTCGGCGGTGATCCTTTCTGTTCTTTTTTCCCCTTTGCGTGGAGGGGCCCTCGTCTTGATCCTGGTGTTTGGCCTTTCCTTTGCCGTGGCCCCCGTTGAAGCGCGGTGAGAATAGCGCTTGCTGGGGGAGTTGGGCAAAGGTTGGTGGTCCCGAGTCATCAGTGCTGGGACTTCGGTCGCCGCTGCACGTGCCTTGGTTTGGTCTGAGCCACGCGTAGATAGGCGGTTGGTGCAAAATGGTCGTCAGGTCAAGATGAGGTGCCGTTGCGGCCTCATGTGCCATGCTCAGCGGTTGTTGCGGTGACAGGGTGTAGTGCCCCATCTGCTGCGTCCCTATTCCCCGGACGGGGAGCAAGGTCGCGAGTCGGCATCGCGATACGAAGCACTCCGCTTGCTGAACGGCGGCGGTCTCCACAAGTGCCTGGAGGTTCCGGTGGATCGCCCGCTCGCGGGGGTCGTTCGGCTCGGACAGGCCGCGCAGGAGCATTGCCGCTGCGGCAATGTTCTGACTGGCCCGAGCGAACTGCGGGGGATCGATCCCCCTATCCGGGGTGTTGCGCTAGACCTAACAGGCATGACCCCGAGCTCCGCTCGCTGGTCTATGCGCACGGGGCGCAGTGTGGTGCGCCGAGCGTGCTGGTGCGGTCGGTGGCTGATGCGTCCACTGTCGTCGTAGATCCTCCCCATGCTCTCGTGTGAGCTCGAGGGCCTCCGTATGAGGGCCCGGAGGGGCGTGAGTCCGTGAGGACTCCGTTGCCCCTGGCGGCTGTTCCGGAGCGTCCGTCATGGTGCACTCACGAGACGGACGGTGGCTGGGTGCCACGTCGCCAATGCTAGAGCCGTCACTCCTGACGTCGTCGTCCATGATGTCGAGGAAACAGGTGGGACCGTAGCTCGCCATCCCCACGAACTCAGACATGAGAGGGGGCGGCGCCATAATCTTTTGGAGCCCCCGGGTGTACACGTCCATGGGAGACATGAGGCCGTAGGGGAACCGGCCGTACGGTGGCTGCGACAGGGACAACGGAAGCCCTCCGGGTGTTTGGCGGAAGATAGAATGTAGTAAGTAAAGAACGGTATGTATATTACTCACAGCGGGGTTTCAGCAGAGAGTTTGCTCGGAATGAAGCGCAGATGCCACGCCGTTGAGGTCGCGCGTCCCAGAGTCGATGGAGGACGTCTCTTCGATGGGTGCCGGGTCGCGAGTCTCCTCGTGGAGGTGGAGTACGCCGAGCCGGTCGGCGACGAAGTCCAGGATTCCGAAGAGGAAGGCCTGGGATGGCTCGAGGCTCGAAAATGGGTGGAACCCGTATCCCCACAGGCGAGGGTGCGGGATACACCAGCGAGCCGGAGCGAATCGTATCGCCCGAGCCCGCCACGGCGGGGGTGGTGAAAAAATGGGCCATCCGATGACCAAAAAGTGTTGAACGTACAGCGTCTTCCCCACGGACGGCACCAACTGTCGGTACAAAAAGTGACCAACTAGTGAATATTTGTAGTTTTGCTGTACGTTGCGATTGGAGGTGGCCTAGCACTCAATGACACAAGATTTATACTGGTTCAGGCAACATGCCCAACGTCCAGTGTGGGTCGGTTGGTGACTTTATTCCTAAGCCCAGGTGCTCGAAGTCTGTAGTGGGGTTACAAACGAGAAGGAGAAAGGTGGTGTGTACGAGAGGCCCGGTCGGGTCCGACTGGAAGGGCCAAGGGCGATCGAAACTCCGCTATGAGCTAGGAGTCTAAGCGTGTGCTTGTGGGGTTGCGAGCTATCGATCTAGTGAATCTGAACTTGGGGAAGTTGACCTTTTTTCGTTGGAGGGAGCGCATCCCCTTTTATAGAAGAGGGGGATGGCTTTTATAGGTGAGAGGGAGAGAGTACGGATGTTACTAAGTCTTGTTGCCCATGCCGATGAGGACAGTGATGATGGTAGGCGCCCACAATACTGTTGACGTCACTGTAGAATGTCAGGTGCACATGGGAGGTTGCGTTGGCTTCTTCAGGAAGGGTGGATGTCGGTACCTGCAAAATACTATTGGTATGTGAGGAGCCCTACCCTGTGCACCAGGTATGGTGAACCCTGGCGCCCACTATCGATGCCCAGAGGTATGTGGGGGGCTTTTTGCCGTATGGGAGCCTAATGGCGCCTACAATACTGTAGACACAAATGTCGGTGCCTACAATACTGTTTGTGTCAAGGCGGTTGAGGGGCACTGTTCCCGCAGGCGTACAGGGTATGGTCCTGGTATCATGGTTTGAATTCGTGCACTGCCTTCTCCATTTGCCCCTGGTCCCTTCCGAGCGGGCGTCCCCGGTTGGATGGCCCCAGTCAGCCCTGGCCATGCTAGTCGGAGGAGAGTGGTAAGTAGGCTTCCTACGGGGTCCCCGGTCGAAGACGCGGGGTCGGAGTAGGAAGCGGTGTTTTGGGCCAGGCCTTTCCGATCGGAGAGACCGCCCGGAGGCGGCTGGTGCCCGAAGCGAATGCTCCGGTCGGAGAGGTGGGCCGAAGAAATTTGATGAGCGGGCACTTGTTCTTTTGGGTAGACCTTCCGGTCGGCGACCGGGCTTGTCCCTTAGGCATGTTGTGTTTTAGACTCTTTGGCCAGCCCATGAATTACGTGCTGTTTTCCTAGGCCGAGCCCTGGCGTGGAAGCCGGTCCCCGAGGGACCCCGGGTTTATGAACCCGACACCATGATTTAATTTGAAGACATACTAAATGAGGTCCCCATCTTCTATCCGTCATGTGGGACTGTGACGTAGAGATAAGTTGGTACATGTGTTGGGTGGATGATCATGTTTCATAGGTCATAGCGATATTGGATATTGGACCAACAATGTAGATATGTGTTGGGAACACAGTGTCGGATCGACCCACTATGAGACACTATGAATATGTGCTATCGGTTTGTCTCACAAATGACACACATACTAACGTCCTCTGATCTGAGATCGACATAGAGTCCCGGATTGTGTGTCATACTTTGGGGCTTCCAAACACTACTCCGTAACTAGGTAGTCATAAAGTAGCTTTTGGGTATGTTCTGAAGCAAGTTGCAGGGTGCGTCAAGTCAAGATGGCATCTGCCCCTCCTGTATCAAGGAGAGACTCCTCTGGGCCCTCTCGATGTGTAGGAACTGAAAGTGCATGTCCATGCCTTGACTAATGGTTAGTCAATAAAATAAGTTCTGCACGGAGCAAGAAATGGCTGAGAATCAAGGGTTGCACTTCATTCGCCTTGTACTTGGCTAGGTGTCATGTGGCAGAAGGACATAGTAATGGCGAGTGTTATAGGTTGTGTAAGATATGATCTTCGTGGACTTTCGGGAGTTAGTATGCCTTGCTAGAGGCCAATGCTAACTATTGATCGGAAATAGTTTCCGCGTCATGACCGTTGGTTCCATGAACCTACGGGGTCACACACTTAAGGAGAAAGAACTCAAAGAATAAATGTATCAATTGAATTGAATCCAGGATATTGCAATACATGGCCACAATGGTTGGTTCACTCTTATGCAAGTGGGAGATTGTTAGATATACCCAATAGTCAGCCCAATTGGCCCATGAGGCAGGCCCATTAGCATCTCTATAAATGCTAATTAGCCGGCCAGGAGGGGATTAATCCTAATCCCTCCAGCCACCGTGAGCAGTTTTGCCGCCGCCCTTGTTCTTGTGGACGAGAGGCCGCGACGAACGCTGCTGCAGTGCAATTTATCTAAACGTGTCGTCGAGCACTAGCACATCGCGTGGCGTTGTTCTTCTCTCCGTACATGTGGACGTTCGTGGAGGTGCTGCTGTGTTGCGCGCTACGTAGGATCGAACCATACAACTACTTCCTCAACGTCATCTTCATCGACTAGGTGCGTTCCGTCAAGTCTTCCGCTGCGCCGTGCGTTGGAAGGTATAATCTATAATCATCTACATGCAAGTGATCCTATTTTTACGCGGTTTTTAATTTGTGCTAGCGTATAGCCACCCGCATAACCCAACATTAACTTGGTCAACACGTCTACTCCTCATGTGCTCTTTCTTGTTGATGTCCCCAAGTATCAGTCACCACGGTCAGTCTTCCAACCATCTCGGTCCCTAGGTCCAAGCCTCACGTCCGTCCTTCACCTCTCCTAGTCTCTGCTTGATCTTCACCATGGCCGTCGACCGTCTCTATGCTCCACAGCTGCACACCAACACAGCCAAGAGAAACATCGCATACGCATACTCACGCCATGGTTAGTCTCCTAACTCAACCAAAGCCGATCATCTCTGATAATCACTCATCACAAACTCGACACACAAGAGCACATATCAACCTTGTGTTCCCAGTGCTTGATGTCTCAATTTTGAATCCTACCTAGCACGATTAAATAAATAGTTGTTCGCTTATATTCCACATCTGAGACCTAACAAAACCTACCCATCAACATAAGCTAACTGCCCACTTTTTTTGTCGTCAGTTAATTATTTTGAGTTGAACTGGCCAGTGCATGCGACATAATGTTCAAGTCATCAACATGCTATATCATTTTTTTTCCCACTCCCACAGTCCATTTCTCAGGCACGGTCATCAGCACTGCTCCCACAGGCGATACGTCGAGCTGAATGTCCCTCCACCGTGCTTCTTTGCAAACTCCATGATGGCCTTCCGTACAGCGTCATCCCACAACCTTGCCATGTTGCTGATCATCATCGGCTTTGGGAGCTCGTTGAGGGCATGCCGGAAGGACACTTCTGCCGTGCCTAAAATGTTGCTCATCCTCTTCCTGCAGGCCGCCAGAACACACCTTAGCAATGCAACAACAAACTGAAAAATGTACTGACCATATAGACTAGCAGTTAGCTATCAAGCTAACTGAACTCACCTCAATGGCTCATCCCACTGGTCACTGACAAGCACAGGAGAGCTCCTGGGGTAATCCACAGGGACCAATAGCTTCACAGGCAAGATAATAGGCTGCAACAATTGGTCAGGGAGTCCATCAATACCATGTAACTTATCCAAAGTGCCGAAATATGCAAATAGGTTTCTGAATATTAAGTACCATTTCAGATGCGGCAAAGAGCAATTTCAGGTCTGGACTCAATGACATGGCAGTGTAAGAGAACTCGACAAGTGTGCCACCATTTCTAGCGGTGATCGCATCTGTGCCGCTGTCATCAACAATGGTGATAACAGTATCGAACAGCCTGCTGTTGATAGATCTTATCTCGTCTAACAGAGCATCCTTAGCATTCTGCTACAAAAAATTGAATAGTGCGAGATTGTTCATGTTATGACAGATAACTAGTTGGTCAGCACTACATTGGCATTGGCTTCAGAAAATTGTGGTAATACTGTTTTGAAAAACTAAACACAATAATATAATGATGCCTCATGCTAATACCGTTGTTCTCTGCCTCTTAGCCCCTTGTTCTGCATTTGATTCTACCCTGCCCCATGTACTTTCGAGAATGCACTTCATCTTGTTCCCAGTGCTAGATCCACCCTGCTCTGAGAAGAAATCCCAATCCTGAAACTCATCAATTTCCCAATGTGGTACCAGATTGTTCATGCTGACTGTGCAAATAAAATTGGCTGAGTCATAAAGCATTGCTGATGATGAAGCCCTCACCTGATAATATTTCAAATAATAAGTAAGATAATTTGAAATATAGAAAAAGTTTTTGCAAGATGAGTGATCTTGCATTCTTACTGCTTCAATTAGGCGATCGATGGGCTTCTTAGCAACCACTATTTCAGCTCTACCGTGGTGGTTATCTTCTAATGCACTATCTGCTATGTGCACCTGAGTTGGGGTGGCTGTCATAGTGGGATTTACCTGTTCAGATTGATTTGCTGCTGCTGCTTCTGTTGCTGTTCCTCCTGCCGCTACCTCTGCAGCAGCAGCTGAATTGTCCACTAACTGTGAGGCAGAAACACTCTTAAAATTCTCTGATGATGTGGGCATCACCGGAGCACATGTTGAAGCGGCTGGAACAACCCCTGAAATGGTAACAGGTGATGGCAGTGTTGATTTCACTGAAGCACAGGGTGAAGCAGCTTCGATAACAGCAGGCAGTTGAAAGGGTGATGGCAACGGCGATTTCAGTGAAGGACAGGTGCTGAAATACCAGACTCGGCAATGGATGGCAAAGTGGACTTAACTGAAGAAGAGCATGAAGCAGATTTTACATTACCTGTCATGAAAACTGGTGATGGCAATGTGAACTTCACCGACTCAGAGGATAAGGTTGCAACTTTTAGAGCATCTTGCTTCGCAACAAGTGACGGGGATGTGGATTTTATAGAAGCAGAGTTCGAGGAAACTTTTACAGCTCCTGGATTGGTAATAGACAATGGTAGTATGAAGTCCTCCTGAAGCTTATTGATTGATGAAGACTGCAAGGATCCATGTGATTTCTCTGGGAAACAAGAGCTTATTGGTGGCTCTTGCTGCTTGTGATGGCTACTACATGGGAGAAAAATAAACGAATTTCACAAATTTGTCTTATATAATAGAGAACAGGAAATGAACAAGCTGAGTCATTCAGAAGCTGGTAATATAAAATATTTTTCACCGAAGAGGAAACTTAAAATGGTAAATGTGTATGAGAAGGCACTATAAAATGCAGCCCAACACATCATCTGTATTTTTTCGTTCTGATATAGGCTCATCGTCACACACAGTCAGCTATCAAGTACTCCGTTTGTCAAAAGTCAATATTGTTGAAATACGCGTGATTGTGTGAAGCGTGTCCTCAGAAAAAAAAAGTTAATATTATTTTTTTCAAACATAATATTAACTCCTATGAAAGGCAAGTGGTACTTTATATTTAACCTGGAACCGCCATCAGATGGAGCTAGAACACAACTAAGATCAGTTGTCTGAGGTTGCCCACGAGAAATCTGAGACTTCAATCTTGCATCAATCTCTGCCTTTCGTGCTTTACTTTTCCTGTAGGGAAGTAGCAACTCTTCTGTGGATTTCTCATACATGGAGAACTTTCCCCTTAAGTTTTCGGAGATTTTGTCTTTGTCTAGTAGTAAGAAATTCAGCGTCACTCTGGCTTTCTCCTTCACATATAATTTAAATTTGTACACTACATTTTCGCGTTTGGGTAGTGCCTCTAACTGTTCCTGTACATATATGCAACGAAGGAATGTAAGAGACTGAGATTCACTAAAATATCAATTGATGAAGGTTCATAGGAAGGCACAAAGTGTTAACAGGAAGATGACCTTTGTAATATCTGGACAAATAATCCGTTGATGAAATTCCATGAGCTCTGAAAAGCAATCGTCCTTTAGTTTCTTTATCTGCAATGCAGGCAAACGCAAACAGGTGATTAAAAGACAAGACCATACACATCCGTTATGTGAGCAATGACACCGCAAGTTTAGGCAGCAGCATTTTACTTTATGAATATAAATGGACATGGCTCACAGATCATACGGCTTAGAAAAATGAAAATTTCACTGCAAATCCATGTATCAGCCTTCACACATGTCGAAAGGAGTATTGTTACCTGCTGGGACATTTCCTCCCGCCAATCAACTTCTACAGCACGTTCCATCATTACTTGCTGAGATTCCATTCTGCTGACAGCAAAACCAGCATTGTGCTGACTGTTCCCTCCTTCCGGGTGACCACTATGCATCTTGGTGGCATAATGGTACCTTTGCCAGTCCATCTGCTGTTGATTGAGCCTCATACCTTGCTGGTTCATTATCATCTGCTCGTGCAGCAGCATACTAGGTCCTCTGGCACTTTGCATAGGAAGGTGATTATGCTGCCCATTTGGTTGAACAACTGATTGCTCTTGTGCCTGTGCAATGCTCGTCGGATTATGTATAAAGTTTTGGTAATGCATTTGCAGATCCTTCTGATACGCCATATTCTTGTTAGGCACTGCATCCAAAGATGGAGGTGCCATAGGCTGGCTTTGCATCTGAGAAGATCGCCCTCCATAACTAGACATCATCGATGCCCCCTGCGGCATTGCAGCAGTGGAAGAATTACCTCCATCCTTTGCTTGAAGTGCATTAACTGGCCGCACATGCCTTCCCATTTGTATTTGTTGCTGTACTACATTTTGTTTTCCCTCCAGAATATCCAACTTGAGAGCTATTTTCCTAATATATTCTTCCTGGTAAAAAAAGGGAATAAATTACATTACATCCCTATGATATGAGACGGAGGCAATAAAACAGAAACAATGGAAGAAAACATGTAACCTCGAATTTTATTTAATTTTTCATTTCAGTCACATTGGCATGATACTGCACTGGCTAGTTACTTATTAGCATGGGCGGATCCAGCAGGGGGCGCTCAAGCCCCTCCCCTACCCATACCGAATCAGTGCAAATTACTATAGAGCCCATATGAATTTTTAGACAAAGTTCTATAGTGTAGGGGGGGTTGAGACTTGAGATCGAGCAGCAGTGTTGTTCAGTCCCCCCTAAAATATTTCCTGGATCCGCCGCTGCTTATTAGTAGCAGACATATATATATATATATAAACATTTGCATTTCTGAAAGCAGCAGGCTTCTCCTGATCTGAAGCTGAAATGCACACGCTGCACATATGTAAATGATACTAATTGATCAGCTAAAAGAGGAGACAATAGGCTTACCTTACTATTAGCCTCATGGAATATTTTGTTTTCGAAGTTGGTAGTAACCCTTCTGAGGTCCACGGTAGAGAGTCCAGGGAAAATGTGGTCCAATCTACATGCTCTGATTAAATTGAACATGTTCGATTGGGTTAAAAAATGATTGGACGTGAGACATCAAAGAAGCATGCTGAACTTATGTGTCTGACTGATGAGAAATACATTAGTGGATTCTCAGAGACAGAAATAAAGCTAGCTGATAACCAAACTGATCATCTTTATGCAGATAAAACATGAAGGAAATTTGAACCCGCGACACCAAAAAGATCCATATTTTAGAAATCATTGCAATATATTTCAAACCAAAAATGCCTTATCCACACATCAGTACACTAAGAGAGTACGACTGATAAAGTCGTCGTAACAGTATGCATGAATGGTGGACCCAGACGAATAGAATTAAGACACTGATGACTGATTTATCTCCACGACCTATAAAAGGAACAGAAATTCTGTTTGAAATATTGAAGTATGCTTAGGGGCCCAGCTAGTCATATTGAGAAAACAAATCTACCTAGATAGCTTAGTAGCTATAAGTGAAATATTGCATCGGATACACAAAGCAACAATTCTAGAAACGAAAAAAAACATGAGCATATCAACTCAAACAACTTTTTGTAGGCACAAGACACAACGACAACAGAGTGAATCGATAGAGCGTATCTGGGTCCATGACACCAGAAGATCCTGATTTGGGAAATCGCTGCAATCTGTTCCAAACAAAAAGGCCTCATCAACACATCAATACACTAACCTAGTATGCCTGATAAAGTAGTAGCAGCCTGAATAAAACTGGGTCTGGGTAGACTGATCTAGACGCATGAAACTGAGACACTAATCGATGGCTGCAACATATACAAGGAAACTTCTGTTTGGAATATATAGAAGGAAACTTAACAGCTAAGCAATCCTCTTAACACCCCAGTTAGCCATACTGGGTAAACACTCTAGCTAGTTAGCTTATTGGTTACAAGTGAAATCATTGCGTCAGATCCACGAATAAAGAATTCTAGAAGAAAGAAAGCATGAGCACATCGAACCCAAGAAATTTTTGGTAGGCATGAGATGCGGCAACGAATAAAGTGTTCTGATCGAGTGTATCTACCAATCTGAATTTGGAGCCCCCAGCATCATGAGAAACGAAACAAGTAAGCGGATGACCATGGCTCATCGATCCCTACTTATACGGATACTGTGCGCATGGCCTGATCGCCCACAAGTTGAGCAGATCATCAAACTAAAATCCCTTAAACCTCCGAAAAAATTAGGGCGGGCAACAACAACGAGATGGCGGAGCATGGATAGAAAACAAGGAGGGGCTAAATTTTTTTTCAACAACAACTATAGCGGGCAGCAACAATATGATGTAATAGGCTCTTCTATCATTTTTTATTTGTTTAGAACATCCTTTTTTTTTGAAGAATTGTTTCCTACAGCCTAGGCTTTTGACTTTTCATACATGGCTTCACAACTTGATAGAACAACTTTTACATAGCAATTGGATGAAAGCAATACTACATGCAGTGACAAAACAGGAAACCAAGGTGGGGCAAGTGCCCAGGTTCGCCTCCAAGTGGGAGCGGGGGAGTGGAGCGGAACACATACATCTCGTGGCCCGATCGCCCACAAGTGAACCAGATCATCAAACCAAAATCCCTTAAACCAACAGAAAAATTAGGGCGGGCAACAACAACGAGATGGCAGAGCGGTGGAGTGGAGCGGAACACATACATCTCGTAGAGCATGCGTTGGCGCAATTTTCGATCCAGGGCCTCTTGCCATAGGTGTTGGCCCCCGTCGTCAACAATTGGGCGCAACGCAGTTGACGAGGTGGCCTGAGAGAGATGGCTTCGAGTGGATGCCATCAGAAAGGAGGTGAGAATGAACGGATGCAGTCGATGTGCGAACACAGTGCTTCATATATATGGCACCACTACAGGTCATTTAGCATATGCGCTAGGGGGTGGCCCACATACCCAGATAAGGCTTATCATAGCAATGTATTAGAAATTAAAAGGCCGACAAAATACATCTAATAAAAACACAAGGGGAAGTGGCAACTAGGTCTAGTGAACTCACATAGAATTTTGGTGAATAGTCCTATTTTCATCTACCATATATGAATTTCTACATTTGATTTACACAACACAAAAGCTAAGGTTACATAGGTAGTTTTATTTGTTGCAAGTCATGCATACCTAGCAGATATTAATGACAGCTACAAGTAATGGATTTTCTAGGTACTATAATGAGCATCTAGGCTGCAATTGTGACTAATGTATGTTTTGTAGGAACACATTTAAATATCATGTCACAGTGCATGAGAAGAATGTGTCCGCCAATGTTGATGGAAAGATGATCGAAGTAAGGATTGAAGGCTCAGGTTAAAGGATCTTTCAAGAGTCAAGTGTTGCCAAAAAAGGGGATTTGAGAATTACATGTAGATCAACCAATTGTTCCGTGAGCGTGAAGATCCAAACATAGTGAACAAATGGTAGAGAGCTTGATCATGTAGGGAGGAACTCAAATCAAGTTTGATAGGAATCTGAAAATTTTAAAGAGAGTCAAAACAGTTTTGCTACACACGTCGGACAGCCAACATGTGACAGAAATGAGCACACCGGATAAATGCAGGTAGAGTCTGGTCTAATATGTCTACAGTGGACACTGATCTAGTGTGCTAGCCGGATGGTTCGACCAAGGTGAAATTGGTGCCAAACATCCAACGGACATTTGATAAAAAGAAGGATTTTATGCCCTTCAGCTTTTCTGTTTAAATAGATAGGATGGACCGTCCGGCAACTCTAATGTTGTGCAAATCTTAGCGTCCGTAATTCATTGTAGCGATCGCAATAGCTTGATATGTTATGTAATAAATTAATAATTCTAGCCCACTTAAGAGACGTAGATGATTCAAGTGATCATGAGATTGATGAGGTTTCTATTTTTTGAAAGTAATAATGAATAATGGTCTTATGAACTATTTATGGCTCATAATCTATTTATTTATAAAATCTGATATATCTATACCTGATACTAAAAAGCTAAAATTTCTTTTCATTTTTTATTTGTCTAGCCTCTTCTAACTAATTCTATGAATATTGTAACCGTTCCCATCCACATCTACAACCCTCCTCCTATTTTTTTATATAAAAGTACACAACTTATGAATCCTAATCTAAATAGGCTTCTTCTATCTTGCAGGACTTTACATCTTGAGTAGTGAATAGGAATCCTAATCAAAATTAGAAAGGATATCTCTATTTCTCTTCACTCTATTTTATATTAATTATATTATATTATATTATATTATATTATATTATAGCTCTATATATCTATATATCTCTGCACCTGTTATTTATATTAATTATATTATATTATATTTATATTATAGCTCTATATATCTCTATATCTCTGAGGCTTTGTGCCAGTCGCCCCGTTGGCTCCCGCCCCGTCACCCAGGTAATCCCGTGCGTGAACCAACAACGGCCGGGTTTATGGCCCAGACTAATAACCGCTGATGCCCTGTTAGGCCGACCCTTCTTTCTACATTATTTTGTTTTTGTTACACGGTACAGATCAGTTTTTTGTTAGATTTTTCTTATACATGTGTTAGCATCTCATCTTATACATGTGTTAGGTACTTGCCGCATGATACAGAACACAGACAGCTACTGCATATGCGTCCATGTTTCTTTTTCTTTTCCCAAGGAGAACATACTTATATTCATTTGTGTAACGCCCCACGTTTTCACTACTAAGGTAAAAATGCCGGCTTAAGGATTATTATCCGACATAGCGATGCCTTCTCGAGTAATGACCCTAAAATCAAAGTGTTGCAACGGAATAATAGTTAGGACCTTACAAAGTTCGTTACATTTAATGGACAAAAATTATTGAACATTACCTAATACAAAAATAATAGCAACACTATCATATTATACTCGGAATTTATCTGTATCATGTATCTCTTGTGGCTTCCTTTAGGTCATGTGCTTGACATATCTCATCATCATAGGTTATCTCTTTTCATCTGAAGGGGGAGGGTTAATAGCAAGTACTCAGCAAGCATATAATAAATCAATGAAATGCACGCCTAACCATTTGTCATATCCATTCTCATTTATAGATCATTTATCAAAAAGTTGCATATTTTAGAAAATAAGTTACGAAAACTATTATCACCCATAAGTGGGACAGCGCCTCCTATAGGTTCCCGTAGCCTCCATACCAAGAGACATAACGTGAATTCACGGTTTTAACCCTGCGTAGGTTTGTATCGCTTTACCCATGATTACCTTGATCAATTTTCCATCACACTTCCTTAGGTATGACTCATGGTCAAGATACTGGACTTTCCCCACTTCTATATATTAAATACATCCACATCTATCCACGTGCGCTAATATATGCGCCTAGGTGCACTTTATCGACACCTGATTGGAGATTTCATCACCCAACCCTATCCTCACATACCATAGGGAGTATATAACAACATTCATGGGTACCGGACTCGGCCCGTCCCAAACGAGTTCACTTGTGGACATGGTTTCATACGGCCCACATAACGAGTGAGAAGGGTTTGGTCCTTATATATTTGTCGGGTTCATAAACCCAGGGTCCCCAATGGACCCGCTTCCCTGCAAAACCCGGCCCAGCAGGCGGCGCAACGACAGCACGCGCCTGGGCCATCCCAGATACATAATGACAGGCCGAGACAATGATCCGGTCCCCGACCAGAAGGCCTGCCCAAGGTGGGACCGTAGTCCGACTCTGACCCCCTTCTCCGACCGGAATGACTGACCGAGGACGCTCGCTCGGTGTGGGCTCGGGGAGCAGGCGGAGCAGATAAGGTAAGGCGCTCAAGTCAACCGCAATACCAAGGACTGCACCTTGCCATGCTCTGCGCACCTGCAGGATGGTGCCATCGGGGCATGTTAGGCGAACACGATAGAACCTGCCGGACACGTCAGAGTATAAACAGTATTGTGGGCGTCGTCGTTTGCCATACCAGGTGAACATGGTAGATCCTGCCAGATGTGTCTAAACATAAACAATATTGTGGGCGCCGACGGCCATCCCGTACCTGATGGTGTGGGCAACAAGACTAGGCAGCACACGTATACACTCTTTCTCTTTTTCTCTGACTTATAAGGCCACCCCTTCAACTATAAAAGGGGATGAGCTCTCTCCTAAAAGCACCCCCCGAAGACTAGTTGACTCGACAACTCAATAGCTCTAGGACTCGACAGCTACATAGTCTACACGCTCTCAACAGCTGATAAGCTCGAACACACAGAGCATACATTCCAATACTTAGCGCACGTTTGAGCATCTATCACTCTCTTCCACTCGGTTCAGAGTCCGACCGGGCCTCTAACACCCCCCTTTCTCATTCCTTACTCGTTTGTAACCCCACAGCAAACTTCAAGCACCTAGGCTTAGGAATAAAGTCACTGACCAACCTCAACTGGAGTAGGGCCTATTGCCTGAACCAGTATAAATCCTGTGTCATTGAGTGCTAGGCCACATCCGATCATAACGCACGACAAAACTACAAATATTTACTTGTTGGTCACTTTTTGCACCGACAGTTGGCGCGGTCCGTGGAGAGGACGCCGTGCGTTCATGCCTTTGGTCATTGGATGGCCCACCTTTCCACCATCTTCGGCATGGCGGGCTCGAGCAATACGATTTGCTTCAGCTCGCTAGAGTTTCCCATGCTCCCACTTGCTGGGATGTGGGCTCCTCCCGTCTTCGTGCCACTCCAGACCTTCCTCTTTGGGAGTCTGGACTCTATCGCCAACCAGCTCGGTGTACTTCGGCTCCGCGAAGAGGTGCTTGTCCTGGCGCCCACTGGAGGAGGAGCGCCCTCCACTGACTACAACGGGCCACTCGACGACCTCAACGTCGAGACACCCGTGCTTTGCCTCGAGTCCATGCTAGGCTCAAACCCTACAGTGAGTGATGTACATAATGTTCTTTACTCACTATTTAACACCTTCCGCCAACTCTCCGAAGGGACCCCGTTGTCCCCACCGTGACTAGCTCCCCTATGGCTTCGCGTCCCCGTGGACACGTACGCGCGGGGACTCCGAAGGATGCTGACGCCGCTCGTCTCACCTCCGAGTTCATGGGGATGGAGGGCTACACTCCCGCCTCCTTCCACGACCTCATTGATGATGAGGTCGAAAGTGATGACTGCAGCATCAGCGACATCATGGCACCTGGCCACCCTCTGTCCCAGGAGTGCACTATGGCGGACGCCCTAGGACAGCCATCGAAGGTAGTGGAGTCTCTGCAGACTCACACCCCTCCAGACCTCCATGCGTAGGCCCTGGCGTGTGTGCAGCAGCACGGTGAGGAGTTACGACAAAGGCAGCAGAGCCAGCCACCGACTGCGCCGAGGCGCCCGGCCCATCACGCTGCGCCACATGCACGTAACCTGGCAAGCGGTGCTCAGGGTCATGCCCGTCAGGTCCAACGAACATACTGGACGGAGGGGACGACCCCCTTAATTAGCTCGGGCTGGCCAGAACATCGCTGCTACGGCGATGCTTCTACGCGGCATCCACGAGCCTACCGACCCTAGGAACAGGCAATCCACCGAAACCTCCGAGCGTTGGTGGAGATCACCGCCATTCAGCAGGCGGAGAGCTCCGCGTCGTGACATTGGCTCATGACCTCTTGGCCAACTAGGGGACTGTGGTCGCACCAGTCGAATCGCTCTGTCCACTCACCGCAGCAGTTGCCAGGCATGGAGCAGGAAGCCATGGCTACACTGCAGCCCAACCCAGCGCCCGCTCCACACCGACCACCTGTGCGTGAACGGCTTGGGCTAAACTATGACGCTCATAGGGTCATCAACAATTGATGCCATGCCCGGCACAATGATAACGCCCATCAAATGGCGGCGAGAGTAGGCGGCGTGGGCCCTAGAGTGACCATCGAGGAGTGCGAGGACATGCACCCTAGGCATGGTGGCTGACTAAACGACTAGAGGCCCAGCCCAGATGGCCCGGGGCCATGGGCCTTTGGTCGTCGCATCCAGAAAGCGCCGTTCCCACAACGCTTCCGACCGCCCACCAACATCGCCAAGTACACCGGGGAGACGAACCCCGGTATGTGGCTCGAAGACTTCCGGCTCACCTGCCGAGCCAGAGGAGTGGATGATGACTACTTCATCATCCAGTACCTCCCCATCTACGTGGGGGAGCATGTTCGAGCATGGCTCGAATTCCTTCCGCCCGACAGCATCCGTGACTGGGCGGATCTTAAGAAGGTCTTCGTCAGAAATTTCTAGGGGACGTATGTCCGTCGTAGGAATTCCTGGGACCTCAAGAGCTGCCAGCAGGAGCCCAATGAGTCCCTATGGGATTACATCCGCAGGTTCTCAAAGCAGTGCAACTCCCTTCCTGATGTCATCGATGCTGACGTCATCAGCATGTTCCTCTCTAGGACAACCTGCGAGTCCTTGATCCATAAGCTCGGCTGTGTGAAGCCCCGTACCACCTATGACCTGCTCGACATTGCCACGAACCACTCCTCTAGTGAGGAGGCGGTCGGGGTGATCTTCAGCAGCGGTCAAGACAGGGCAAGGCCAAGCATGAGGACCAAGGTGAGTGCCCCTCCACACAAAAGGGCAAGAAGAACAAGAAGGACCGGCACCGACCGACCAACCTAGCTTTGGTTGCTGTGGCCGACCGAGCGGGCAAGCAGCCCCAGCAGGGCTAGCCCGACCACTTCGACAAGCTCATGGAGAGTCCATGCACCAACCATGCCTATCCCATCAAACACCTCTACAAGGACTGCGAGCTCCTCAAGTGCTTCCTACAGCAAGCCGCCAGGCCAAAGGAAGGGAAAGGCAAGGAGGAGGCGGCCACGAAAGGAGGCACGGCGGGCAAGGATGAAGACGGCTTCCCTAACCCTAAGGAATACCTCATGATCTTTGGTGGATCCGACGCTATCCACTCCAAGTGCTAGCACAAGGTATGCTACAGAGAGACATGCACCGCCATGTCAGCCATCCCCTCTTTTCTTAGCTGGTCGGACTCACCGATCGCTCTTGATCAGAGAGACCATCCTTCACATGTCGCCCGACCGGGTCGCTACCCACTCATCGTCGACCCCATCATCCGCAAGAAGCACCTCACCAAGGTGCTGATGGATGGAGGCAGCGGCCTCAACATTCTCTACCTCGACACCCTCGATGCTATGCCCATCCCTCGGTCAGAGCTCCGCTCAGTGAGCTCTCCCTTCCACGGTGTGATCCCAAGGGCGTAGGCATATCCACTCGGGTAGATCGACCTACCCATCACGTTTGGTGACCGTGCCAACTTCTGCTCGGAGGTCCTAGCCTTCGAGGTGGTGAACTTTCTAGGGTCCTACCACACTATCTTTGGGCAGCCATGCTACGCCAAGTTCATGGCGATCCCCAACTACACCAACCTCAAGCTAAAGATGCTAGGGCAGAACGGCGTCATCACCATAGGTAGTACCTTCTTGCATGCCTACACATGCGACCGCGAGCATTACGAGCTCGCCATTGTCGTCATCAACTTCGCCGAGGTCCCGGAGCTCGGGAATTCGGTGACTCCAGCAGTCCCTGACTGCAATGGGCCAACCTCGTCGAGTGCCTTCCATCCCACTAAGGAAACCAAGGAGGTGTAGATCGACCCCACCGACCCGACCAAGACGGTGTGGATCGGGACCAAGCTCCTGGACAAATAGGAAAGCGAGCTCGCCAACTTCCTACACACAAATCATGATGTCTTCATGTGGAAGCCTTCTGACATGCCAAGCATACCGAGGGAGGTCACCGAGCATGCACTACGCGTCATCCCAGGCTCAAAGCCCGCCAAGCAACACCTATGTTGCTTTGACGATGAAAGGCATAGGGCCATAGGCGAGGAGATCGCCAAACTTCTGGCAGCCAGATTCGTCAAAGAGGTATACCACTCTGACTGGCTAGCTAATCCTATTCTTGTGAAAAAGAAGAATGGGAAGTGGAGAATGTGTGTTGACTATACTGGCCTCATCAAGGCATGCCCAAAGGATCACTTCTCTTTACCACGCATAGATCAGATAGTCAACTCCACCTCAGGGTGCAAAATCCTCTCCTTACTGGATGCCTACTCAGGCTACCACCAGATCGCGCTAAAAGAGTCCGACCAGGTCGTGACTTCATTCATCACCCCATATGGTTTGTACTGTTACATAACCATGCCTTTTGGTCTATAGAAGACTAGCGCCACCTATCAACGGTCCATGCAGCGATGCTTTGCTGACCAAATCGATCGGCCCAACCAACCTGACCAAGTCGAGCGGCCAAAACCAACAATCGCCATCTATGTAGATGTCATAGTGGTGAAAATGGCTCAAGCTAGCAACCTGATCATAAACTTGGCCGCGACATTCTCAAACCTCCGAAGGTTCAGCGTCAAATTGAATCCCAAAAAATGTGTTTTCGGGGTTCCGAAGGGGAAGCTGCTCGGATACATCGTGTCCGAGCGCGGCATCGAAGCCAACCCCAAAAAATCACAGCCATCTCCAACATGGGCCTGATACACAATGTCAAGGGCATACAGAGGCTCACCAGTTGTTTGGCCTCCCTGAGCTAGTTCATCTCCCGACTAGGCGAATGAGGGATGCCTCTCTATAAACTTCTCAAGAAGATAGACACATTCATTTGGACAAAGGAGGCACAGTAGGCTTTGGAAAGCCTCAAAGCATCGCTGACGAAGGCACCAATCCTTGTCGCTCTCGAACGGGGAGAATCCCTCCTCCTTTACGTCACGGCAAGCAACCACGTTGTGAGCGCCGCCCTTGTCATTGAGAGGGAGGAGCTAGGACACCCCCTGAAGGTCCAACGACCGGTGTACTTCGTTGGTGAGGTACTCACCAACGCCAAAGTTTGCTACCCCTAGGTTCAGAAGCTTCTGTACACCGTGCTGATGGTGATCCGGAAGCTCCTGCACTACTTCACCAACCATGAGGTCATGGTCGTCACCTCGTACCCACTCAGGGAGGTCATCCGTAACCATGCTGCCGCCAGCCAAATCTCCAAGTGGGCTCTCGAGCTCATGGGCCACGACATCAGGTATGTCCCCCGCACCGCTATTAAGTCTTAGGCTCTTGCTGACTTCATCACCGAATGGACAGAAGTCTTGCTCCTGACCCCAGACGTCTCCCACGAGTAGTGGACGATGTACGTCGATGGGTCGGTCATGGTGCCCAGCTCAGGGGCTGGAGTGGTTCTGATCTCCCCGAATGGGAGCAGGCTCCGCTACGCAATCCGTCTCCATTTTTAGCCTCGAACAATGCCGCGGAGTCCGAGGCCCTCATCAATGTACTATGCATAGCCATCGAGCTCAGCGCCACACGACTGTATGTCCGCGGTGACTCAGAGTTGGTCATCGACCAAGTCATGAAGGAATCCTCCTGCAAGAGCCCTCTCATGGTGGCGTATTGCCAGGAGGCGCACAAGCTCAAGGACAAGTTCCAAGGGATCGAACTGCATCATGTCCCTCGAAAGGACAATGATGCTGCCGACCTCCTAGCAAAATTGGCGGCCAGATGGGAACTGCCTGCCGATGGGGTCTTTGTAAATGACCTCCACGAGCCATCTGCCCGCGTCCGAGAGGGTCCGACCCAGACACGCTCCAACACCAATCTAGCACTCAGGGGCTTTGACCCCGACATGCCCCAACTCCAACCGAGTGCTTAGGGGCTCTGACCTTGGCGCCTCCATGGCAACGTCGCTCGGCGACATCACCATGATGGCACTCGATCCGGTCTATTAGAGAGCACCACTGCTCGCCTACCTCCTCGAGGAGGTTCTCCCACCAAAAAGGACTAAAGCACGACGAATCGCTCGACGCGCCAAGACGTTCATCACCATTAGTAATGAATTTTACAGGTGAAGTCCATCAGGAGTACTCATGAAGTGCATCCCGACCGACCAGGGGAAACAACTTCTCCTCGAAGTCCATGTCAGAATCTATGGACATCACGTGGCCCCAATGTCGCTGGTCGGGAAAGCCATTCGCTAAGGTTTTTACTGGCCCACTGCACCACGAGATGTAGAGGAGGTGGTCCGCAGGTGTGAAGAATGCCAATTCTATGCTCGATAGACTTATCTACTGGCGCAGGAACTTTAGACCATCCCCATCACCTGGCCATTCGCGGTCTGGGGCCTCGACATGGTCGGACCCCTCAAAAAGGCCCCGGGTGGCTTCACTCACCTACTCCGTGGCGGTGGACAAGTTCAACAAGTGGATATAGGCGAAGCCCATCACCAATATCTACTCAAAATAGGCGGTCAAGTTCTTCCTCGACATCATCTATCGATTTGGTGTCCCTAACTGTATCATTGCTGACCACGGAACAAACTTCACTGGGAAGAAGTTCCTGGACTTCTAAAAGGTCCTAATATGGCTAGAGGGGGGGTGAATAGCCAATTTAAAAATCTACAAATCAACTAGAGAAATTTGAATAGTAAGAAAAATAGCGTAACGCAAACTTGCTCTAGCTCTACAAGGGTTGCAAGCCACCTATTCAACAATTCTAGTAGCAAGGATTAATGGGCACACAATCTACTTGATCACTACTCACTAAGAGCTCTCACAAATGCTACACTAAAGAGCTCCACTAGATAAAATTAAAGCACAACGCAAGCTCTCAATTCTAATTACACTAAAGAGCTTGCAATATCTAGTTTACGGAAATGTAAAAGAGTCAGTGATACGATTATACCGCCACATCGGAGAGTGAACCAATCACAAGATGAAGATATGACCAATCACCGGGAGAATACAAATGACAAGAGACAATCGATTTTTCTCCTGAGGTTCACGTGCTTGCCAACACGCTAGTCCCTGTTGTGTTGACCAACACTTGGTGGTTCGGCGGCTAAGAGGTGTTTCACAAACCTCGTCCACATGATTGGACACCGCAAGAACCTACCCACAAGTGAGATAACTCATTGACACGAGCAATATATTAGAGTTACCTTTCGGCACTCTGCCGGGGAAGGTACAACTCCGATCACAATCACCGGAGATGGCCACGAACAATCACCAACTCATGCCAATCCTCCACCGCTGCTCCAACCGTCTAGGTGGTGGCAACCACCAAGAGAAACAAGCAAAATCCACAGCGCAACACGAATGCCAAGTGCCTCTAGATGCAATCTCCCAAGCAATGCACTTGAATTCTCTCCCAATCTCACAATGATGATGGATCAATGATGGAGATGAGTGGGAGGGCTTTCGCTAAGCTCACAAGGTTGCTATGTCAATGAAAATAGCCAAGAGGGTGAGCTTGAGGCGGCCATGGGGCTTAAATAGAAGCCCCCTCGAAATAGAGCCATTGGCTAAATAATTGGGCTGACTGCGCATCGACCGGACGCTCCGGTCAGATGCACCGGATGCAGCACCGGACGCTCCGACCGTGAATACTAGACGTGTCCAGTCGGCCTACCGGACGTGTTCGGTCGCTCCTAGACCGCCACGTGTCTCGTTCAATTACAAGTAACCGTTGTACCTCACTAGCTGATGACCGGACTCTCACACTGGACACAGAAACACAAATGACCGGACGCTGAGTAGCCTGGTCCGGTCGAGTCTAGTAAGCCACCAGGGCCGACCGGACCCGTCTGTTAGAAACTGACCGGACACTGAGCCTCAGCGTCCGATCGATTACAGTAAGCATCCATGCTCGACCGGACGTGTCCGGTCACTCCGAACCAGCCGCTGCCAGCGTCCGATCAACTATACTGTCGAACACCGTTTTTCTGAATTACACCGGACGCGTCCGGTCGCTGAATTCGTCGCCAAATACCAGACGCGTCCGGCCACTCTGTAACCAGCGCGACTAACTCCTTTTCAACTCTATCTTCTTCACCCTTGCTCAAATGTGCCAACCACCAAGTGTATCACCTTGTGCACATGTGTTAGCATATTTTCATAAACATTTTCAAGGGTGTTAGCACTCCACTAGATCCTAAATGCATATGCAATGAGTTAGAGCATCTAGTGGCACTTTGACAACCGCATTTCGATACGAGTTTCACTCCTCTTAATAGTACGGCTATCAATCCTAAATGTGATCACACTCGCTAAGTGTCTCGATCACTAAAACAAAATAGCTCCTACAATTTATACCTTTGCCTTGAGCCTTTTGTTTTTCTCTTTCTTCTTTTCCAAGTTTAAGCATTTGATCATCACCACACCATCACCATCGTCAAGATCTTCGCCATTACTTCATCACTTGGAGTAGTGCTACCTATCTCATAATCACTTTGATAAACTAGGTTAGCACTTAGAGTTTCATCAATTAACCAAAACTAAACTAGAGCTTTCAATCTCTCCCTTTTTGGTAATTGATGACAGCCCTTTCACAAAGATATGAATTGTAATTTAATTGAATCCATGTTGCTTGCCCAAGCATATTTACCATGTGTAAAAGAATATGGACAAATTTCATGAATCCCACATGGTAGCAATTGCTCCCCCTACATATGTGCTAAGAGTTTGGATTGTAGCTTGCACATATGCTTAGATAGGAAATATAGGAGACAATTTCTACTAAATGATACTAAGGTATAAGAGATGGACCTTTAAAGCGTGATACCAATCGGAGTGCACCAATATACCATCCTTAGCACCATTTGTAACTAGACATTCACAAAAACTAGAATACCTCATGGGATCAATATTACAAGCAAGGGTCTAGTTTCCATATGATGAACATAAGTCTAGTTACTTTAGTTTGATACCACTTGGAAATAAAGTCACTAGATTATCTATGCATGCTAGTTTTTCATTTCATCATTTAAGCATATAACTAGCATACACCACACAAGCATGGATATTGAGATTTTAAAACTTGTGCCATGCAAGCAAATATATGAAATGCACATTCAAATGCAACATACAAGTTTATGAGCTTGCTCCCCCGACTTGTGTGCTCAAAATTTTAATTGATTCCTTTCCTTTATCATATATCTCATATCTCTCCCCCTATGTCAAATACTCCCCTATCACGCATATCTTTGTTTCTCTCCCCCTTTGTCAACAATTAGCACAAAAGGTGAGCTCAAATTATAGATAGGTTGGGGTGAAACCATATGAGATGAGGATCATTTTCCCAATTTGGTTCAATCAAGATTACTTGCAAAAGATATTTAACTCGGTTTGATCCAAGGACAAGCTTCTTCACACCTCTAAATAAGGGTTATCTTGTACCATGTTGAGTTAAACACTTATAGCTTATTTTCTAGATCAAACACTAGGTTTACAAGCCCACAAAAATGTCATATGCTACCACTAGATCATTTCAAGCATACAAGCAATAGTGGTACCATACAAGCATCAAATTCATTTGATTTTCATGAATGAGCCTATTCAAATGTGAAATATGTCTAGATGCACTAATCATGTCCTTAGCAAGGATGTATGCCATGCCAATCAACTTTTACCTTGGATTGCTTGAAGGAGAGGCATGTCATATAATTTGGGGTGTATCAACACATATTGGAGAAGTCAAGTATGTTCAATTCATTCCTTAGCTTGCAAAACCTCTTCTCATCAAGTGGCTTGGTGAAGATATCAGCAAGTTGATCTTTGGTGCCCACACTCTCAATACAAATGTCCCCTTTTTGTTAGTGATCTCTTATAAAATGATGGCGGACATCAATATGCTTTGTTCTTGAATGCTGCACCAGTTTGTTGGTGAGCTTTACGGCACTTTCATTGTCACATAGCAATGGCACTTGCTTGAATTTGATCCTAAAGTCATTCAAAGTAGCCTTTATCCAAAGTAATTGAGCACAACAACTACCGGCCGAAATGTACTCCGCTTCGGTGGTTGAAAGTGCTACACTATTTTGCTTCTTTGATGACCAAGACACAAGTAATCTTCCCAATAGTTGACATGTGCCCGATGTGCTCTTTCTCTCAACTTTGCATCCCGCATAATCGGAGTCCGAATATCCAATCAACTCAAATCTTGCTCCTTTGGGATACCACAATCCAACATTTTGTGTATGCTTCAAGTACCTCAATATTCTCTTTGTTGCCTTCAAATGACTTTCTCTTGGTGAGGCTTGAAATCTAGCACACATGCATACACTAAACATCACATACGGCCTTGATGCGGTCACATAGAGTAGGCTTCCAATCATAGACCGATACATCTTTTGATCCACCATGTTGCCACTAGCATCACTATCCAAGCTTCCACTTGTCCCCATTGGTGTACTAATAGCTTTAGCATCATCCATTCCAAACTTCTTGAGCATGTCCTTGATATACTTGCCTTGACTCACAAATGTGCCATTCTTTATTTGCTTGATTTGAAGACCAAGGAAGTAGCTAAGTTCTCCAATCATGGATATCTCAAACTCATTTGCCATCATCTTGCCAAACTCCTCACAAAAATCTTGATTTGTTGACCCAAAAATAATATCATCAACATAGATTTGCATTACAAACAAGTCATTTCCAAGCTTCTTGGTGAAGAGAGTGGTGTCAACCTTTCCCATCTTAAATCCCTTAGAGAGTAGGAAATCTCTCAATCTCTCATACCATTGTCTAGGTGCTTGTTTCAATCCGTACAAACCTTTCTTAACTTGTAAACATGGTTGGGTTTCTTTCCATCTTCAAAACCGGGAGGTTGCTCAATATACACAAGCTCATTGATGTACCCATTGAGAAATGCACTCTTCACATCCATTTGGTACAACTTGATGTTGTGGGCACAAGCATAGGCTAACAAGATCCTAATTGCTTCCAATCTTGCAACTGGGGCATAAGTTTCTCCAAAGTCAAGACCTTCAACTTGAGTATAACCTTGAGCCACTAATCTTGCTTTGTTCCTTATTACTATCCCATCTTGATCTTGCTTGTTCCGAAAGACCCACTTGGTTCCAATCACATTATGATCCTTAGGCCTCTCAACTAACTCCCATACTTGGTTTCTTGTAAAGTTGTTTAGCTCTTCATGCATAGCATTGACCCAATCAACATCCCTCAAAGCTTCATCTATCTTCTTAGGTTCAATGGATGACACAAATGAGAAATGCTCACAAAATGAAGCCAATCTTGATCTAGTTTGCACACCTCTTGAAATATCACCAATGATAGTGTCCAATGGATGATCTCTTGCAACATTGGTTGGTTGGAGCACTTGCACTTGATTGCTTGCATTTGATTGATCACTTGGTTGAGATGATGAACTAGCCACTTGTTGTTGATCTTGCACTTTGCCATTACTAGTTCTTGTTTGAACTTGATCATGAGAACCACTAGCTTGTACATTTGAGTTAGAGAGCACTTGATTCTTCTCATCTTCAACATCAATCACCTCTCTAGGCCTTATGTCACCAATGTCCATGTTCTTCATTGCATTGACCAATTGAGTGCCTCTTACATCATCTAGATTCTCATCTTCCTCTTGGGAACCATTTGTTTCATCAAATTCCACATCATGAACTTCCTCAAGAGTACCACTAGCCAAATTCCAAACTCTATAAGCCTTGCTAGTAGTGGAGTAACCAAGCAAGAAACCTTCATCACATTTCTTTTCAAACTTACTCAATCTAGTGCCTTTCTTCAATATGTAGCATTTACATCCAAAAACCCGAAAGTATGCTATGTTGGGCTTTCTTCCATTCAATAGCTCATAAGGTGTCTTCTCCATCATGGGGTGACAATAGAGTCGGTTGCTATAGTAGCAAGCCATGTTGATTGCTTTGGCCCAAAATGAATGACTCACATTGTACTCACTCAACATTGATCTTGCCATGTCAATCAAAGTTCTATTCTTCCTTTCAACTAAGCCATTTGATTGAGGAGTGTACTTGGCCGAGAATTGATGTCTAATTCCAAATTCATCATACAACTCATCAATTCTAGTGTTCTTGAAATCACTACCATTGTCACTTCTAACTTTCTTGATGGTTGTTTCAAACTCATTATGAATGCCCTTGACAAATGATTTGAATATTGCAAACATATCACTCTTGTCCACTAGAAAGAATACCCATGTGTATCTAGTGAAATCATCCACAATCACAAATCCATATTTGTTTCCACCAATGCTAGTGTATGTGGTTGGTCCAAACAAGTCCATATGCATCAACTCAAATGCCTTAGATGTGCTCATCATGCTCTTCTCAGGATGTGTGTTTCCAACTTGCTTTCCAGCTTGACATGCACTACATAGCTTATCTTTCTCAAAAGTGACATCTTTCAAGCCTCTAACTAGATCATGCTTGACCAACTTGTTCAATTGTTTTATTCCAACATGACCAAGCCTTCTATGCCATAACCAACCCAAGCTAGACTTAGTGATCAAACATGTTGACAATTGAGCTTCTCTAGTATTGAAATCAACCAAGTATAGATTCTCATATCTAAATCCTTTGAATATCAAGTTAGACCCATCTACACTTATGATCTCTACATCATCCACACCAAATATGCACTTGAAACCAAGATCACACAATTGAGCTACCGACAATAGGTTGAAGTTCAAGCTCTCTACTAGTAGCACATTAAAAATGATCAAATCATTGGATATTGCAATCTTACCAAGCCCTTTGACCTTGCCTTTGCCAATGTCACCAAATGTGATACTATCAATCTCATTGCTCTTGTTTTCATTGATTGAATTGAACATTCTTGAATCACCGGTCATGTGTTGTGTGCACCCACTATCAAGCACCCAATGCCTTCCTCCGGCCTTATAATTTACCTACAAAAGAAGATCAATTTCTTTTAGGTACCCAAACTTGCTTGGGTCCTTGTCGGTTAGTTACCAAGGTCTTTGGTACCCAAATGGCCTTCTTCTTTGGGCCCACAATTGGTGTACCAATGAACTTAGCATTCACGCCATTGGCACCCTTATAAAGCATGTAACAAGAATCAAATTTGATTGTGGATACATTAGGTAGCTTGTTCTTGTTAATCTTGCAATTTTGCTCTATATGCCCAACTTGCTTGCATCTATTGCAAAACCGACCATTGCCCTTCACAAAGCTAGCTTTGGGAGTGACAAAGGCCGCCTTGCCTTTCTTTGGGGTATATCCTAATCCCTCTTTGTTGAGAGAAAACCTTTGACAACCCAAGCACTTTAGTAAGCGGGCATCTCTACCATAGGCATTGCCTAAGGCACGAGTGAGCTCATTCACCTCCTTCTTGAGGGTCTCATTTTCCACCATGAGTGAGGCATCACAAGTAAGACCATCACTTAAAAGTGAAGTGGAAGTAGTAATGCTACAAGAAGTGTTAGTAGAAGCAACTAAAATGGGTTCATGAAAGGATTCATGAATAGGATCACATGTTAGTCCCACATCACATGATACGATCACTTGCTCCTTCTTGGCTTCTTCCACTTTGACTTGCTCAATGAAAGAGGAGTGAGCCTTTTCAAGCTTAGAGTGAGCTTTGCCAAGCTTCTCATGGGCTTCGATTAGCCTCTCATGAGTGGCATTGAGCTCATCAAAGGATTGCTCAAGAAATTTTACTTTCTTGCGCAATTCTTTGCACTCCTTTCTCTTCATCTCATTGCAAGCGTGCACTTGCTCACACATGTCCAAGAGTTCCTCCTTGGTGTACTCCTCCTCATCATCATCATTATCATCATTCCTACAAGAATCACTTTCACATTCATCATCATCACTCTCATCATATTTTACCCTAGTAGGCTTTGCCATGAGGCATGTCGATGGAGTGTCGAAGATAGAGGGCTTGTTGTTGATGGCGATGCTTGCTAGTGCTTTCTTGATAGATTTCTTGCCATCATCACTAGAATCATCACTATCCAAAGAGCCATCACTATCCCAAGTGACCACATAGCCTCCACCCTTCTTCTTTTTGAAATTCATCCTCTTCTCCTTCTTCTCCTTCTTTTCTTTCTTATCCTCCTTGTGCTTCTTCTTCTCATCCTCATCATTATCACTATTATATGGACAATTTGCTACTACATGATCGGGGCTCTTGCAATTATAGCATCTTCTCACATACTCTTTCTTCTTGGTGTGATCTCTTCTCTTTCTTGCACCATAGCCCTTCTTCTTCATGAATTTTCCCATCTTGCGGACAAAGAGAGCCATAGCTTCATCATCAATATCACTAAGGTCATCATCATCACTTGATTCTTTCTTTGACTTGCCCTTGTTCTTGGATGATGATGAGCTAGCCTTGAATGCCACACTTTTCTTCTTCTTGTCTTCTTCATTCATCTTGTCATCCTTGTCATCCCCCTCTCTTTCCACACGGTATGTCTCTTGGGTCATGACATCACCTAGTACTTGGTTGGGGGTAATGTCCTTCAATCCTCCTCTTATGATGAGCAATCTTAACATCTCAAATCTTGGAGGTAGGCACATCAAGAACCGATGATAGACATCATCATCCTTTATCTTCTCTCCCAATGCCTTCAAATCATTGACAATGACTTACAATCGATGAAACATCTCCGGAATGCTCTCATCATCCTTCATCTTGAAGCTTGTCAATTTGTCCTTGAGGATATACAACTTGGCACTCTTCACCGCCAGTGTGACCTCATATGTTTCCTCCAATCTCCTCCATACCTCATTTGCTCTTTCACAATCTTTGATTTGCTCAAACACCTTGGAATAAATGGCATTGTATATGGTGTTGAGAACCATTGTGTTGCATTGCTTGTTGGTCTTGTCTTGGTTAGTGGGATTGTTGGGGTCAATGATAGCATAATCATCATCGGTCACTTCCCATACTTGATCATTGATTGAACCAAGATACATTCTCATCTTTCTCTTCCAATAATCATAGCTTGTGCCATCAAAGAACGGTGGTTTGCCCCCCACATGGTTGAACACAACTTGAGCCATAATTTTGACACCGAGGTTGTTAAACCTTTAATCAAACGGTGACCACGGCTCTGATACCACTTGAAAAGGTCCTAATATGGCTAGAGCGGGGGGGGGGTGAATAGCCTATTTAAAAATCTACAAATCAACTAGAGCAATTTGATTAGTAAGACAAATAGCGTAATGCAAACTTGCTCTAGCTCTACAAGGGTTGCAAGCCACCTATTCAACAATTCTAGTGGCAAGGATTAATGGGCACACAATCTACTTGATCACTACTCACTAAGAGCTCTCACAAATGCTACACTAAAGAGCTCCACTAGATAAAATTAAAGCACAACGCAAGCTCTCAATTCTAATTACACTAAAGAGCTTGCTATATCTAGTTTGCGGAAATGTAAAAGAGTAAGTGATATGATTATACCGCCACATCGGAGAGTGAACCAATCACAAGACGAAGATATGACCAATCACCGGGAGAATACAAATGACAAGAGACAATCGATTTTTCTCCCGAGGTTCACGTGCTTGCCAACATGCTAGTCCCCGTTGTGTAGACCCACACTTGGTGGTTCGGCAGCTAAGAGGTGTTTCACAAAACTCGTCCACACGATTGGACACATCAAGAACCTACCCACAAGTGAGGTAACTCAATGACACGAGCAATATATTAGAGTTACCTTTTGGCGCTCCGCCGGGGAAGGTACAACTCCCATCACAATCACCGGAGATGGCCACAAACAATCACCAAGAGAAACAAGCGAAATCCGCAGCGCAACACGAATGCCAAGTGCTTCTAGATGCAATCACTCAAGCAATGCACTTGGATTCTCTCCCAATCTCACAATGATGATGGATCATTGATGGAGATGAGTGGGAGGGCTTTGGCTAAGCTCACAAGGTTGCTATGTCAATGAAAATGGCCAAGAGGGTGAGCTTGAGCCGGCCATGGGGCTTAAATAGAAGCCCCCTCGAAATAGAGCCATTGGCTCAATAATTGGGCTGACTGCGCATCGACTGGATGCTCCGGTCAGATGCACCAGACGCAGCACCGGACGCTCCGACCGTGAATACCGGATGCGTCCGGTCGGCCTACCAGACGTGTCCGGTCGCTCCCAGACCGCCACGTGTCCTGTTCAATCCCAAGTAACCGTTGTACCTCACTGGCTAACGACCGGACTCTCACACTGGACGTAGAAACACAAATGACCGGATGCTGAGCCGCCAGGTCCGGTCGAGTCCAGTAAGCCACCAGGGCCGACCGGACGCGTCTGTTAGAAACTAACCGGACGCTGAGTCTCAGCGTCCGGTCGATTACAGTAAGCATCCATGCTCAACCGGACGCGTCCGGTCACTCTAAACCGGACGCTGCCAGTGTCCGATCAACTATACTATCGAACACCGTTTTTCTGAATTACACCGGAAGTGACCGGTGTGGCGACCGGACGCGTCCAGTCGCTGAATTCATCGCCAAATACCAGACGTGTTCGGTCACCATACCGGACACGTCTGGTCACTCTGTAACAAGCGCGACTAACTCCTTTTCAACTCTATCTTCTTCACCCTTGCTCAAATGTGCCAACCACCAAGTGTATCACCTTGTGCATATGTGTTAGCATATTTTCATAAACATTTTCAAGGGTGTTAGCACTCCACTAGATCCTAAATGCATATGCAATGAGTTAGAGCATCTAGTGGCACTTTGACAACCACATTTCGATACGAGTTTCACTCCTCTTAATAGTACGGCTATCAATCCTAAATGTGATCACACTCGCTAAGTGTCTCGATCACTAAAACAAAATAGCTCCTACAATTATTACGTTTGCCTTGAGCCTTTTGTTTTTCTCTTTCTTCTTTTCCAAGTTTAAGCATTTGATCATCACCACGCCATCACCATCGTCATGATCCTCACCATTGCTTCATCACTTGGAGTAGTGCTACCTATCTCATAATCACTTTGATAAACTAGGTTAACACTTAGGGTTTCATCAATTAACCAAAACCAAACTAGAGCTTTCAACTTCTGTAATGGATATGGCATTAGGATCGATTGGGCCTCAGTCAGGTCGAGCGGGCCAATGGCATGGTCCTCTAAGGACTCAAGCCTCGCATCTTCGACCGACTCAAAAAGTATGCCGGGCAATGGGCTACAGAGGTCCCAGCAATCCTCTAGAGCCTAAGAACGACCCCAAACCGATCCACAGGGTTCACCCCTTTCTTCCTCGCATACGGAGCCGAAGCAGTGTTGCCCTCCGACCTCGATCATGGTGCCCCAAGAGTAAAGGCCTTCAACCAAGACCAAGCCGTAGAGGCTCAGCAGGACGCAGTCGACCTGCTCGAGGAGGCTCGTGAGATGACCGTCATCCGCTCCACTTGTTACCAGCAAACTCTTTGTAGGTACCATGAAAGAAAAATCAGAGGGAGGATCCTCGAGGTCGGTGATCTCATACTCCGAAGGGCCTAGTCAACTAAGGAGAAACATAAGCTCTCTCCACCATGGGAAGGACCCTACACGGTGACCGAGGTAATCCGACAGGGTGCCTACTGACTGAAGGACGACAACAGAAATGTTCTCACCAACACATAGAACATCGAATAGTTAAGTCGTTTCTTTCCCTAAAGCTCGGTCTTACCATTTATTCCCATTCAATGCTTGCTCGTACAACGCCCTAGCCTGAGCACTCTCGGCCTAGGTCGCTCGGGGGCTCCACGGGGGTGCGATACCACCCCCTTTTTTACTATCATATAGTAACACTTTTTGCCCAAATAAAAGGGCGTCGCCCAAACAAAAGGGCATTCCGTTCCTTTGATTACCCTACGTAACCTGCGCTTTTGGCCTCCTGACCGATCACACCCCGCCACAACCTATGGTTACGAGCAACTGAGCCTCGTGGGCCACGCTGGGGTTCTTAAGGTTGTAGCCTATGGGTCAACGGGCAGGTGCAAAAAAGAAAGGACAAAAACAAAGCTACGCAAGCATAAAAACAAGGGCAGACGGGGCAAGCTTCCCTCACAAGTGATTTCATCATAAAAACAAACTCAAAATATTCATGAATGTAAAACTGTTCACACGGGCGCTCCCCCACGAATTCATCTTTTACATAAACTAACTATTTCTACTCTAACTCTATTATGCCCCCAGACGGCATCGGTGATGGTACGGTTGACGAGGACGAAGGCAGCTCAGTTGTGGTTGGAATGATGGCGCTCAACTCGACTGCGGTCGGGACGACGTTCGGCTCGGTTGGGGGCGGGACAACGCTCGCCTCTGACCCGGCCTCCGCTGCCTCCGCAGGCTGGACGACATCTTCCCAGCGCATGACTGCGGCCACGGTCGAATGGAGAGCCTCCATCACCCACTACGCAGTGACCTGCTCAGCGACTATCTGTGCATGCGGCACCAAACTCTCCCCCAGCACATTGATTTTGTCTGTGCTCCACCCATCGGCATATCCTCTACAGATGGCCACGAAGTCCAGATCGAGGTAGTGGGTCGCCACCAAGGTCAGCACCCCCAACGTCCTGTAGAACATGCCATTGGAGATGAGCGCCCGAACTTCATTCGGGACCTCCGCCAGCTGGACGGCGGGCATACTGGTGCTCGGTCCCAACCCAAACACCTTGGAGACGACCACCTGCGCAATATTGCAAAGCTGGTCGAGCTCTCTGTTGAGAACACATCGCTCCTCAAGGGACTAGGCTAGCGCCTCCATGCTCTGACCGACCACCGCTTTGACCTTCTCCAGCTCTTGCTCTAGTGAGTCAATCTTTCCACCCAGTTCTAGAAACAAACGACAAATTCAGGAGCAAAGGAAAGAAAAATTCAAGGCATCAACCGAGGGCAGAACAGGTATGTACGAAGGCAGGCGCTTTCGAGAATGGAGAGCCCTTCCTCTTGCCAGGTCACGCTCTCGAGCAGTCAAGCGTTCGACTCCCTGCCCCGAGCATCTGCCCCCGGAGCGCGACCACTTCTTGCTCGGCGTCCGATCGGGCCTTCCGATCCACCTCTAGAGCCTCCAAGGACTTTTGGAGCGCCACCTTGGTCTCCGCCAAGTGGGCCTTTGCAACGTCGAGTTCCCGCTCCGTAGTAGTCACCCGCTCGACTGCACATAGCTCCGCCACCCATGCTCCCGTCGCCTCGGCCGCCCGGTCTTGGGACTCACGGCCGGTGGACTCTAGCTGGTGCCTGAGCTCATCAACCCACCATGACGCCACCGCTTCTTGCTCCATCTAACCATGCTGCTCCTGAAGAAATTAGGACTTACAGATCAACATCATCTCTAGGTCCTACGAGACAAGAAGCAGGCGTGCTAAGACAACCATTTAAAAGCCAAGGAATCAAAGACAACACCAAGAATGTAGAAAACTTACCTCTGCAACGCGTGGCAGGTCGACAGTCATGATAAGATGGAAGAGTTCAACCCTCTCTAAGGCCTCCTTGAGCCTCGCCTTGGTAAGGGCGAGATCAGACTCCATCGATAGTCCTCTCTCCCCGAGCAGGTGCCAGAGCTTCACCTCCTCCTCCTCACGTAGGACGAACCAGGCCTTTTTTGGCTCGCCAAGGAAAGGCCACACCAGCTCGCGGGTCGCCCTTGACCCGCTAGAAGATCCAGCCATCGTAGTATCATGCGATGACCAGATCATCACCAACTCCCGGGACGGCTGGCGGATCCAACCCGGTGTCTTCCTCGCCGTCGAAGGGGATGTCCACCGCCAGGACTCCATGGCTCGTCGGTGGCTGCTCTACCTCTGGCCTGGCCATGGCTCCTCTAGACCCCTCTAGCTCTGACCAGGTGGGCGAACCGTGTGCTCCTCCATCGGGCGAGAAAGGGAGCCTAGTTTCCCTCCTCTCTGCCTCCAGGACTGGCGGGGGAGGGACTCAAGAGTAACCTCTAACCCGGCCTCCGTCGTCACCTCAGGGATCGCTGCCATCATGGTCGCCGACGTGCTCATTACCGGTTGGGAAGACACAACCCCCATTAAGGAAGGTCGTGCCGCCACCAGCCTACTTCCTCCCTCGCTCGTCGCAACCCACAGCAGGCAGGGTCTCCACTATTCTCACATGGGAAGTGAGGAGATCCCCAGTCTAGCCGGCTCCTGGCCGCTACAAAAAAAGGGCACAAGTGTAGGTTAGTCACACCCAAAAAACTCAACTATGAGGGTGAAGGGAAGCATGAATACATACCCAGATGAAAGTGACAGAACCTTGAAACTCCGACCAGCTGACGATGAGCCTACCAAACAAGGATCTCTCGGGGGTCGCAGTTCGCACCCCCTCAAACTGACCGAGGGTAGAAACAACACGACCGGTCCCTGTTCGGCTCATGAACGGTCATGGCTCTAACACCCCAGTGTTATGGTTGCACTAAAACACTTGCATCACATGAGCATGAGCATCATCATCTCATTCATAAGCATCATACCATTATGAATGTTATCATTTCATGTGTGTTTCTATTTGAACTGCTTGGTTTTATGCTAGCAATTGTGTGTGCTCATGTGTGGTCTATGCAAATGTGTGTCAAATGTCCTCTTAAACAACTTAGCTATACTTAGAATGTCATTAGCAACAATGTTCATGTTGACCATCTTGCCTAATTACACTTCCAAGTAATAGCTTGACTTGTGTTGACCCTAGAGCTCTTATCTTTGACTGTTTAAAAAGTACAACTTAGAGTGTTTACATGTCTGAGCAACCTAAAGCAAAGTTGTAGCAAATTTTATAAGGAACAAAAGTTGTTTTATGACCAACTCATGAAAATGTGCACAACATGCTCAAAAAGGTCCCACAAGTCAGAATTGGGGTTGAATTCTACACTTAGAATTTTTCTAAGTTCAAGAGCTGAATTTCAGTTTCTTGTACCATTGTTTGGAGCCTTGTATCTCCCTAACCTGATCGAATCAGCTCGAGTGCCAATTGGAAAAGTTGTAGTTCTCACTTCAATCTCCAACTTTATCAACTTAACCTAGAGCTAGATCGGCACAGTTTTAGAATTATTGATCGTCGAAACTCGCTGTCAGGCTCCATTGATTTTTCACTGAATTGCGTCTACAGTGCTTTGGCCGGTCAGTCATGGCCGACCGAGCTCAGGCCACGCGTGCCAGGTGGCAGCCGTACGCCGACGTTGCCCCCGTGGGTCAGGCCATCGCGGCCACGACGACGCCACGCGCCCATTGGCTAGCCCATTTGCTTCGCCCGTGCCTTCTCACCTCGTCAGTCCACGCAGAACTGAGCGCAGCGCCGCTCCGCCATTGCCGCCGAGAGCACGCCGTCGCTCAGCTCGCTCGCCGCCGCAAAAACGCTGCCTCCAGCCAGCTCAAAGCTCCACCGTGACCTCCTCTTGCTCGTCATCGTCTCTACGCAGTCAATCGACCTTAGGTGAGGCCGCATTCGGCGTTCCCGCGTCGCCGCACCTCGCCGGAGCGGAGCTCACCGCGGCCAACCACCACCGGGACCCCCTCGTCTTCCTTTCTCTGTTTAGTTAGCTCCGTTGTGACCTCGTGAAGCTTGTACCGAGCTTGGGTGGGGCAATGGGGACTCGCCATTGCCGGAGTTCCACCACGGCCTCGCCGCCGTCCGCCGTGCACGTCGTCGCTGTAGGTAGAGGCCGGTAGAGACCGAACACTAGGCACCCTCGGGTGTGTCTCGTTGTGGTGAGCACGACGGTGGCCCTGGTTTCACCGGAGACATCACCGCCGGCGAGCTACGCCATTCCCACGCCGTCGCGTGCGCCATCCCCTGCTTTCGGTCACTGATAGATGGGCTCCACTGATCTGCGGGTCCCACCTGTCAGTCACTATGGGTTTCTAAGGATAGCTCATTTATTTAGTTTTTGAATGCAGTTTGTGATTTTTGTATCTCCAAATTGGTAGATCCAAATGGAATGATGCTAATTTTGGTAGAATCACAGTGAAGTGTAGTATTTAGGAAAAATATAACATGAGCACTTGTAGTGGAATTTTTGGAAGATTTAAATTTAAACTTGAAATGTGTTTTTAGATGCATGCAAACTTGTTTGAATTATATCTTGAGTTTCTTTGGTCCAAAAATTATGAAATTTTGTGGGTAAGCTAGTCTTGCTTAGTAGAAGCTCTGGTAAAAATTTGAGAGCCATTGCATGTATGGTTTTTGAGTTATAGATTTTCCTTTTATCATTGATTGATACTTGTGTGAATTTTTGTAAAATATCTAGGAATCCTATGACCATGAAACTTTGTGGGTAGTATCCTAGTACCTTAAGGATGTTAGGAAAAATATGAAATCTGTTGCTTGACACTTTTTACTAGGGTTTCATATTTATGCCATTGTAAGCCTTTATGCCTTGTCATTTTGGTGTAGGATGTGATACTTGTTCAAATGATGTGAAATTTATGTAGTAGCATATTTGAGACCTGTATGAGGCACTATAATTTTTGTGGAATTTTCTATACACTTTGGATAGGTGTTTATTATTTAACCTAAGTATCTAGATAAATTAATCAAGGCATGAAAATAATTTATTTAGGAATGGCCACTATGTTTTCTAGTGTTCATTTGATGTATGTTAACTGTTGGTAGCATTGGTAGTACTCATAGTGTATTCTTGTATGTAATGAAATATTATTTTCGCTATAATTCACTTATAGTGACTTTCTGGATAGATTTTAGAGTTAAGCAGATTAACTAGTGAAGATGATGTTTTCTGTGAATTTGGTCAATAACAAAGTTGTAGGGAACTTGTTTATCTAGCTTGTGTCAAAATTTCAAGGCATTTGGCCTAGTAGTTTGAGAGTTATATCAGTTGGAAGACAGCACTCCCAACTGCCTGCTCTCTGGAATCCACGGACAGTTTTGCAAGATCAGTCTGTTTCACCTAGTTTGAGTTTGAATTAGACTTTGGGGATTAAACGAAAGTTGTAGATAATTTTATAAGCTTTCCATAAAGTCTTAAATCAGGGTATTTGGATCTGTAGAACTCCAGTTATGTGTCAAACTTGTTGCTGCTGTTGCAGCCTACAAAACTGTTGAGTGCAGTGAATGACTTGTTTGCTTTATATGAGTTGATGTGATGATTTAGATGCTAGGCTAATTAAGATAAATTGTTAGTTGCAGGTGCTAGACCTCTTACTGAAGATGAACAACTTTATCTTAGGTTATTAGAACTTGGTGAGTGTGCCGTTCTTGTTTTCTAAAAGAGATATGCACCTACTCGGTAAAAGTCGATGTTAATCTTGTATCATTGTGTCTTTCATGCGTCCATTCATACATGGTTGTACATTTCATCATCACCTTCCATCTCTTGTGCATGCATGATTCTTATACTATGCATATGCATGCAATAGGTGTTCCGGAGAGAGTCATGCTTCTGGAATTCGAGCCAGTACATCCGAAGGAGCAGCAGCAAGCTCAGGAGCCGGAGGTGCAGACACCCGAAGAAGGAGCCAGCGAAGAAGTTCTTGAGTGCCCTGATCACCAACTTTCCTCTTTTCTGAAAGGCAAGCCCCGGAGCATTCTAAGTCTCCCATGTTTTTACAAATATCTTGAGTATCTTTTATTGTTGATGATGCATTAAGTATAGAAATTGGTTGGAACCAATTGTTGCATTATATCCTTACCTTGTCCAGATAAAATCCTATGAATCCTAATTAAGTGTAGGATCGAATGATGCTTAGCTATGCTTAGACTGGTAGAAGTCGGGTGATTTCCTGTCACCTGCGAGATGTAGGATGAGCTCTGGTCACGGTTGGCTATATTTGCTATCATAAAAAAGAACCATGTGTTAATATTGAAAAGAGACCGGACGGGATGACGGTAGTGCAGCAACAAGGCATGGAGATCTTGGGTGTGAATCTATCCCCGTCTGTGTCGTTTAAGGACCGATTCGTTGTACGTCCTCATGTCATGTTGAACGCATGCCTATAACTTAGTTGGCCGGATAACTCGTTCCGACCGCGAAGCCGAGTAGCTCAACTCAGGCCAGAAGACCGAGAAGTGAAAGTGCGCACCCTGGCGGTAGTAAGGATGTGCGGGGAGCTATTGGCGTAAGTCCGAGGTGAGATTGACCACCTGGCAGAGTGGACTCCCTGAGGGTGCGGCGCTGCTCAGAGCCGCGATTCCTGAGATGTACCAAAGGTGACCTAAGGCTGCCTTCGCGCGGTATGCCTGGGTTTGTGTTAGGAATACCCCTCTAGCTGGATAGGAATTGATTCGAATCGCTGTCTCTCCTGGATAGTGAGAACTTGACTGAGCAGCGGCGACGTAGATGCACTTAATGGAACTTGATGGTTAAATCGATGATGATGATGATACAAAATTATACTGGATATGGTTACTAATGTTTGGAGTTAATCAATTGCTTCCTCTAGTACAGGTGCTAATCTAGTTGACAGGTTAATATTGATAACTTGCTGCTTACTCATAATTTAAATTATGCTCTTATATCATTAAAGCGTTTATGCAAAATGGTTGTCAAGCAAGATCCACCGATAAAGCCTTACATACTCCTTGGTGTCATTTATTTTTGGTTTATGACGGGTAAGTCTAGCTGAGTACATTCTCGTACTCAGGGTTTATTCCCTCTTGTTGCAGATGACGTGCTCTATAACGGCTACTGCAAGTATTGTCTCCACCCTGTTGGGGATGAAGACTAGATCATGGGCATGATCATCTATGTTATCTTATCTTACTGCTTTTGCTGGATATGACTATGGTGCTGGCTTGTATTTGAACTAAGTGTGTGATGGTCTCAAACTACTTTGCTTCCGCTATTTGTGAACTCGTTTTGTAATAACTATGTGTACTCTGATGTATGAGGTACTTGCAAACTACTTGTGAAATGGATGTAACAGTGGCTTGTTATGTTGAATTATTGTGATCTTGGTTGTATGCAAGTTGGTTTGAAATCCTTCGTGGTTTCAGTTGACTACCGGGTTTATATGGGTTCAAGTATGACGGTTTGATCACTCCAGTGATTGCTTTCGTACTTGTGCTCTTATAAATTGGTCGGTTCTGTTATAATGGCCACCAGCTTTAGGTGACCCCGAGGGAACGGGCAGACGATCGCTCTCCTCCGACCGACCGGCGTTTTCCGTCACACTCAGAGCAGGGGGCTGAGAAGCCGAGGGTGCCTCCAAAGGATGCGGTGACCACGCTTGCTTCACCTCTCATTTGACAGCGGCGTCTCCACTCACGGCATGCTTCCTTGACTCTTGAACGTCGCCACGCGTCTCCGTACCACGTCCGCCACCGATGGGCGCGGCCGCGGGCTCACGGCGCTCCACTAAGGTCATGGCAGTGCCCTGTCTCCCTCGTCCTCCAAGCCACTTGCGTCATCACCCATCTCTATGGGGTCCTCCAAGTCGAGCAATGCCTCCATGTCGCTCCGGCTCTCGCCACCCCAGACCCGCCGGTTGATCTCCTTCTCCTTATCGAATCTCCTTCGGACCTTCTCGGCTTTCTTCTTCTTGGCAAGCGTGGCCTCCCTCTGGGCAGCTTGCCGAACCACACCTTCTAGCCCTCTCGGAAGATGTGGCCAGGATTTATAGCTCGCGAGTCCCTTCGAAACGGGCAACTCAAAATCAATCAAAACAAGAAGGAAAAGGTCATGGGAAAAAAGAATACCAAATTGGATAGCTTCGTGGCATGAAGGGGTCTGGGAGTCTCTTCGAGGGAGTCTTCATCCCTCAACTGTAGTGCCTAACCAAGATAGCCCCAGACTTCATCTTTCGACAACCCCACGATGCGCGGTCAGGATCCTGTTAACACTGGATTTTGGTCGATTCTGGAAGATGACAGGTAGACCCACATGCGGGAAGAAGGGTATTCGGCAAACAAAGCAAGCGGTCGGCTAAATGCATTGCGGTCGGTTACTCCAGAAGGCGGTGATTCCATTCGGGAAAAAACAGAAGATGGCAGGCAAGGCCGATCGAAAAGGTGAAAGTTGTAATAGTAAAGGACTCTAAAAGTTTAGGGTAAGGAATCATGAGTTTCCAAGTTTATTTAAAGGTTCCTTTGTAAATCGTAGTCCTCTAGGACTCGTGTTTTGTCTAGGGTATAAATATTGACCCTCGACCATTGTAATAGGGGTTCACAACCAAATCAATACAACCGGCCCGTGCCAACTTTCGAGTCCTTTTTGTCGTGTCGTCGAGTTCTTCGAGAGGAGTCATCGATCCGTCGACCTCCGTAAGTTCCGACAACCTTGTTATCATGTTTAGTATCATGCGGTGGATTTAGACGTGATGCAAGTAGTCTTGTTTGTTTTCAATGGTCGTATGGCGGATCTTTGTTTGACAATCAAGAAGTCTTTGCTTATGCTTTGTTTATGAGTAGATACCATGCGGCAGGCGTTTGCTCAATATGCTTAGTGAAAGCAAGATAGTTATCGGCTCTTTTAGATATGGCAAATCTAAATAGATTCATTAAGTTATCAAAGTGTTGCATGTTACTGAAACATTTTATATATATTTGTAACATACTTCGCCCAATCTAGATTGATATTGTTCGGCTTTTTTCTCTCTTGTGGTTTTATTCGTGCTTCAACGATCATTGCTTTTCATAATACCTTTGCAACCAGATAGTGTGCATATAATGGCTGAATTATTTTAATCTAGATTGTCACATGTCGCGGGTTCATGCATGTTAATCATGTTTAAGCTTTAATAAAACCAGGTGTCGTATGCGGCGGATATGCAGGTTTTAGATTAGTTTAATCGTTTTTTATTTGCACGTTCCTTCTTCATGGACCCCAATTAATTTGAATCGCCGAGCTTGGTTATGCATTAACTCATAATTAATTTCACTTGTTCAAACATGTCTTCCCATGCACGTATATTCGCAATCAGGTCTCCACGTGCATTCATCTTACTATTAGTTGAACGGTTTATGAACTCATTGGCATGACTCTCTATAGTTGTATGTCGTTGTAAGTGGCTTCGTGGTCAGATATGTGGAATCGTCGGTATTACCCGACATGTTCCGGTTTGACATTTAATTGTTTTGTCCCTTGTTAGTTTTTTTCAGGTCAAACTGACTCGCACGCTTCCGGATAACGAAGCACCCGGGAACCCGATTGAAGCTACGCTTTTTGGCTTGCTGTGTGTGAGGCACAGTGCGTCACATTTTGTGTCAACACACTTTTTGGCACGCCCGGTGGGACAATCTGCTAGTTCAAGATGGCATCTGAGATCAACAATGATCATGTTCTGGATGTAAGCATGGCAGAATCAAGAGATAATTACAAGGATTTAGTGCTACAAGCATGTGAGCAATACCAACGGAAATGCTTGATGTCTTTTTCCAAAACAAGAGCAATAAAGTATTTCAAAAGCGATCAATGCCAAGGGTTCTTCTTCCGCATCAAACTGATTAATCAAGAGGAGGATGCTCGAGAAGATGGCAGCCCTGGTTTATAAAGCCATGGAGAGACCATGACAAATCATCACACAGCTTTTCTGAATACCTTTCGGGCAATCATGATCAGTACTTTTGGCCCAATGGTTGATAAATACTTCGAAGAAAATGTTGGACCACTCAGTGGGCCGACGCTTTTCAATGTTCCAAAGCATCAAGAGAAGCCTGTTAGAAAAGAAGTAGCGTCGCCTTCAAATATAGGTGGATTGACTCACACTAAAAAGCAATCACATCCCACCTATGGCAGTGACATTTGGTACCACAGAGAAGTGCCACCTTCAACTTATAGAGTTTCTCCAAAGATCAAGCAACAGATTGAGAAGAATATGTATGGAGATGGATATCAAGAATTTATCGATTACGATTGCTATCAATGTTGTGCCAAATCCAGGTATAGAAGTGTTTCAGATTGCCTTCGAGTGCAAGTGCAAGGAAATCGGGATCCGTGCATTGATGTTTTGATGCACAGGATGGGCGATATGATGCAAAATCAGTTCGGCTTGAAGCCAAAGAATCAATCCTATTCATACAAGTCTCCTTATCCAGAATGGTACAACAGAGTGGCATTGCCTCCAAGGGTGAAGCCTCCAACAGATTTGACCAAGTTTTCTGGTCAAGATGATACTAGTACCATAGAGCACGTCAGTCGGTACTTAATGCAGCTCGGAGAAGCTGCTTCAGATGAAGCTTGGAGGATTCGATATTTTCCTTTGTCTCTTACAGGACCAGCTTTCACATGGTTCACGTCTCTACCAGCTCATTCCATTGGTACGTGGGCAGAACTAGAGCAGAAGTTTCATTCATATTTCTATACGGGTACCAATGAGAAGAAGTTGGTTGATCTCATGAGTCTGAGGATGAGAACAAATGAGACACCATTGGAGTATCTTCGCAGATTTAGGGAGACCAAGAATATGTGTTATTCTCTAAATTTACCAGATGATCAACTACCTGGAATAGCTATAGCAGGAATGTTGCCGAATATCAGGGAGAAGTTGTTCGGTTTAGAGTTTGATGATCTCGGCCAACTTGCACAGCGTTTAGCAGCTATGAGTAATCAAGCCCAAGGATTCAGGAGAGATAATCGCTTTCAGAAGAACAATGCCACTAATGAGGTGTATCAAGGCTTTCTGGATGAAGCGACTGAGTATATTGATGAAGATGAGATAGCTGCAGCTGTGTTAAATTGGGCAAAGGAACCCACTCAAGTTAGTCAACGCTGGTTGAAACAACAAAAGGGAACCTATGATTTTGATGTTACTAAGGCAGACAGACTTTTTGCATTGTTGATAAAGGAAGGACGCATCAAGCTGCCAGAAGGACATCCTATGCTACGTCCTGAAGGAGTGAAAGACAAAAAGTATTGTGGTTTCCATAACACTAATTCTCATTCTATTAATGATTGCCGAGTGTTCAGAATACGAATCCAGAAAGCTATCCAAGAGGGACATTTGAGGTTTGATGGTAAGATGAAAATTGATGATCAGCCTTTTCCACAAAATATGATTTCTTTCTCTGTGAATATGGTCTCTGCCAATGATCTCAAGGGTAAGGGCAAGGTGAAGGTGTTGACTTCTGATAGGGCAAAGGAGAGTGGTGCTGTTGACCCGGATCGGCAAGTCACCGAGAGAGAGTCTGAAAGAACGAGTTCGGTTTCGAATAGCCGAACCGAGAAAGGTCAAACTTCCAAACCCAGAGTTACATCACGTATTTTGCTAAACAAGTGGCAGAGGGAACAAGAGAAGGAATACTGTAAGAAGCAATGGTTTATGGAAAAATCCCGGAGGTATGAGGAAGAAGTATACCGAAGGGAGCAAGAAGAATACAAGACAGAACAGGAGCAGTCTCATTGGGGTTGTTCGTTCTTTAGGCATTGTTGGAATGAAGGCTTGAGGTTGCCTGCAAGAAATAATTGTCCAGAGTGTAGTGCTCAGTACTCCGAGTATAGGCAATCTCGAATCAACCGCCGTCCTGTCTATGAAAGACTTGGAACGAAGGTTCCTGAAGATGATCGGCGCTTAAAAATAGATGGTTTTGAGAATCAGCAAAGGAAAAGAGTTGCAGGTCAAGGTTGGATTCATGATAGAATGCATGATGAAGAAGATGACTTCTATAGATACGTATGGCAAAAAGGACAGTGGTGTCCTCCAGGCCTGAGGAAAAGTCAGAAAAGAAGAGTGCAACGGTTGAGGAATAGGGAGTTGGAACAAGAAGTTACCGAAACAAAGCAAATATGGCGTCCTAAAAAGAAACCTGATGGATGTGGTCCTTCGGCTAATGCTTGCATGGCTTTCTTCCTCCCATCAGAGTTTATAGCTCCCGAAAGCCAAGATGTCCAAGAAGAGGTGTACTCTGATTTTGATGAAAGTGAATGTCAGGATTTGATGGCTCAGCTCGTATTAACGCAGCAGGCTGTTTTTGACAAACCAATCAAGAATCGTCACTTGAGACCACTCTATTTAAAAGGATATGTCAATGGCAAGCCTTTGACCAAGATGTTTGTTGATGGAGGGGCTGCTATCAATATCATGCCTTATACTACCTTCAGGAAACTTGGGATGACTAATGAAGAATTGTTGAAAACTGACATGGTGCTTAGGGACTTTGCTGGCAATCCTTCCGATACCCGAGGTGCTATCCATGTCGAGCTGACCATTGGATCGAAAACTCTGATTACTACCTTTTTTGTCATTGACGGTAAGGGGCATATAGTCTACTCTTGGGCGTAGATTGGATCCATGCTAATTGTTGCATTCCTTCAACTATGCATCAAATTCTCATTCAATGGATTGGAGATGATGTTGAAGTTGTACATGCTGATAATTCGGTAAGTGTTGCTGCCACAGAATCTACCTATTGGGAATATGAGGGCATCGATTGTTTCTCTGGAAAAGTGTGGAAAGAAGGTCCTGTAAATGTTTTCAGCGAGGGCCAACAGCCGATCCAAGCAGTTGGCTCTCATAGCAATTTTTAATGGGAAATCCCGTCGATGGCAACAAAGGAAAGTTGGGACGTGGTTTTATGTCGGCTGATAAATTGGAAGAAATTAATGTTGGTGATGGTTCTAAGCCAAGGCCGATGTATATTAGTGCAAAGTTAGATCCAGAATATAAATCAAAGTTGATAG
>CAJGYO010000011.1:71722627-71922627 GCA_904845875.1 Miscanthus lutarioriparius
TTGTAACGCCTATAAAGGCTAACCATATGGAATAATGGAACTTCAGCCTGGGATTGAGATATTCTTATCTCCCTCGGGCGCCTGGCGCTCCTGTTCCTCGTCCCTCTGTTGCCGCGACTAAGATCACGGCTCCAGCACGCCGCAAACCCCCACGCCTGCTCGCCCCCGTCTCTCCTCCCTACTTCCTCCGCAGCAAGGCCAGGCGTCGTAACAACCTGGTATCAGAGATCATGTCGACGTCCGGGGCCGTTCCACCGCCAATTCCACCCACCTCGAGCCCCCCCACGTCTGGGGTTCCAGCCACATCAGGCGCCCTTGTCCCTGCTACATCGGGGGCCCTGATTTCCCCCACCTCGCAGCCTTCACCGCCGCCGCAGATGTACGCGATCCCTGCGGAATCTCTGACGGAATTCACCAATGCCATCCAAGGCATTCAGAACCAGATGGCCCTGCTGAACTTTCAGATGACCAACATGGCGCAGCGCCTGACGGCCATTGATGGGCGGGACCTGCCCACTGCAGCGCACCTACCACAGTTGCCGTAGCCCGGCTTCGCTGCGCTGCCAGCCTCATCTGCGCCCGTACTCCCGGATGCAAGCTCTGCGTCGTCGATTAAAGCTTCCGACGCCCATCGCAGCCGCTTATCGGCTCAATGGCGACCACCATTGCGCTTAAGGGCTCCACCGACGCGTCGGCCGCCCGATTCGGCGTGCCGATCACGCAGATTCGCTTTCCGCCGTCACCCTCGCCGATCCCCTCCTTCGAGTCCGTCATGGGGGGCATGCCAATGGCGTCGGCTCCGGCGATGTCGGCACCTGCGCGGATGTCTGTTCCTCTGCCGATGGAAGGGGCACAGGAGGGTCACGTGGTTCCCAAGTACCACAAGCTCGTGTTCCCGACATACGACGGCAAGGAGGATCCGCTCGGCTGGCTGAACAAATGCGAGCAGTTCTTCAATGGCCATCAGACACGCCATCAAGACCGGGTCTGGCTCGCGTCGTACCACCTCACCGGCGCCGCGCCCAGGCGGTGGTACCGGTGCTCGAAGTCCCGATGTCGGGCGCCTAATCTGGGATAACTTCCGACACTCTCATCGCAATGGTTCGGTCCGCCCTCAAAGACCAATCATCTCTCGACCTAGCGCGCCTTCCCTTCACCTCCACAGTTGATGCTTATATGGAGGCGTTCCAGGCACGGGCGGCGCATGCAGGCAGGTTGTCGCCGGGCCAAAAGGCCAAACTATTCACCGAAGAAATTTGCCGAGCACATCCGCGTCGATGTGGAACTACACGATCGCGGCAGGACCTCCAATGGCGATGCACCTAACCGCGTCGCGCGATGAAAGCCGGAGCAGCGCGATGATGCTTCAAGGCCGCCACCTCCGCCACGCGCGCGCGCCATGGAGTGGCCCCTACGACTCCTGCAGCCATAGGGACGATCTCTGCAGCCTCCTCCTCTTCATCGGCAACGTCGCAGCGCCCCTTCAAGAGGCTCACGCCGGAGGAGATGGCGGAACGTTGTAGGCAAGGGCTCTGCTACAATTGCGACGAGCCTTATGTGCGGGGCCACAAGTGCGCCCGGCTTTTCTACCTCGAGGTCGCCGATTACATCGTGGAGGAGCCGGACGACGACGCTGAGGACAACAAGGCAGCGCCACCTGCTGCAGATCCGCCCCCTTTTGACCCTGATGCCCCTATGATTTCCCTGTCTGCCATCACAGGTATCTGCGACTCGGGCACCATGCAGCTGCGCGTCCGGATCGGTGCGCATGAGTTCACGGCGTTGTTGGACTCCGGGTCTATGCACAACTTCATCAGGGCGAGTGCTGCGCGCCGTGCGGGCTTGCGTCTCTTCGATAGCCGGGGCGCTCACGTCGTAGTGGCCAACGGCGAACGCATGGCGTGCCAAGGCCTGGGCCGCAACGTCCTTCTTCAGATCAGCAGGGAATCTTTTCGCCTCGACATGTTCTCCATCCCCGTGCAGGGCTGCGACGTCGTCCTGGGGATCGCTTGGCTGCGTACCCTGGGACCTATCTTGTGCGACTTCGCGACACGTACCATGGCCTTCAACCTCCGTGGCCGTCGCGTTGTCAGGTGGGGAGGAGGCGTCGGGCTCATTGCCAAAGCACCAACACCGACCCTCTGGCATCCGGCACCTCTTCACCGACACGGGATCTCGGCGGGACCTCTTGGAGCGACTCTGGACACATATAACGAGCGTTTGCCGCTCCAAAGAAGTTCCGCTTCGGCCGTGGATGCGATCACCGCATTCATCTCAAGCCGCAAAGCAATGAGCCGGTGGTCGTCATTCCTCTGACAGATACCCTCAAATTCAAAAGGACGAGCTTGAGGCGCGGTGTGAAGACATGCTACAAAGACGGCTCGATCCAAATTTCAAAGACATCTCCGTTCTTCAAAGACTGCTTTTCTTTGGTCAAGAAGCAGGACAACACACGGAGGTTTTGCGTCGACTACGGCACTCAATGCCGCCACCGTCAAGGACAAGTTCCCTATACCGGTGGTCGAGGAGCCGCTTGAGCGAGCTCCATGGTGCCCGCTATTTCACAAAGCTAGACCTTCGCTCCGGATACCATCAAGTGCGTGTCCACCCGATGATGTGCACAAGACGGCGTTCGAACGCACCATGGCCACTTTGAGTTTTTGGTCATGCCTTTTGGCTTGTCCAATGCTCCTTCTACGTTCGAGCACTAATGAACTTCGTCCTCCTCAAGTCCTTCCTGCGCCGCTTGCATCCTTGTCTTCTTCGACGACACATCGATCTCTGATGGCTCTTGGACAAAGACATATGCAAACACCTCCGCGCCCGTCCTCGACGCGTTTTGCGCGCAGAGATCACCTACATCTCAAGCGCGCCAAGTGCGCGTTCGCTGCAAGGGCGGTCCACTACCTAGGACATGTGATTTCAGAAGCTGGCGTCTCCATGGATGTCTCCAAGGTGGAAGTTGTGCAGTCTTGGCCTCACAGCGTTCGCCCGCTGGCTTGCGTGGCTTCCTCGGTTTGGTCGGCTATTATCGCCGCTTTATCCGGGACTTTGGCGCATATAGCGGCGCCCTCACGCAGCTCTGCGGAAGAATGCGTTCGAGTGGGCGGAGGAGGCAAAGAAGAAGCGGCGTTCGACGCCTCGGAAGGGGGCCTGTCTAGTGCGCGCTGTTCTTCATCTACCGATTTCAAAGCAAGGAGTTCGTAGACCTGTGATGCGTCCGGCCCAGCTTTGGCGCGGTGTTACATCATCAAGGAGGTCATTTGGCGTTTCTGATACCGCCGTTCGCGGCCAAGCATCTCAAAGTGGCGGCGCACGAGAGCGAAGCTAATTGGGCTCGCCCACGCCGTGCGTCATTGGCGCCTACCTCTGGGGTCGTGCTTTTGTCGTGCGCACGGATCACTATGCGCTGAAATACATGTTGGATCAGCGCCTATCGACAATTCCACAAACTCAGTGGGTCTCCAAGCTTCTTGGCTTTGATTTGTGGTGGAGTTTCACCGCCACACCAACACGATCCGCAGACGCCTCTCTCGCGGCGTGATGGAGATGTTCCCTGCTGGAGGCCTTGACCAGCGCTGATGCATCGCTGGCAGCATTGTCTGTGCGGTGTTTGACCTCTACAACGAGCTGCACCATGAGTTCGACAACGACGCAGATCAGCGCGCCTTCCGCGATGCTGTCACCAATGGCGACCACGGTGCAGCGTGGATAAGGCGCGAGGGCTGATCGCCGGGATGGCAGTGTGTACGTGTTCGAGTCGTCCGCGGTGCTTCCTCGATCTCCTGCGGTTGGCTCACACACGGTTGGCCATGAGGGCATCCAGAAGACCCTACTGGCGCCTCGACGGACTTCGCCGTGGAACATGACCGGCGTGTTGTGCGGGATTATATCCAGACATGTGCTACGTGCGGCCGCTAACAAGATCGAAGCTCGCACCCGCCGGTCTACTTCAACCTCTACTGTGCCATCGCGGTGTGGGGCGATATTTCTTCGACTTCATTGAGGCGCCGCCCAAGGTTCATGGTAAGAGCGCCGCCGCCTACGGTGGTTGATGAGTTCTCCAAGTATGCCCACTTCATTCCATTGGGGCATCCTTACACGGCCGCCTCCGTCACCCGTGCATTCTTCACCGACATCGTCCGCTTGCACGACTTTCTGGAGTCGATCGTGAGCGATCGAGACCCTGTCTTCACAGGCCACTTTTGGCGTGACTGCGCTCTATTGGTGGGGTCAAGTGCGCGCATGAGCTCCGCCTTTCATCCCCAAGCCGACGGCCGGTCGGAGGCGGTCAACAAGGTCATCATCATGTACCTTCATTTGTACTACGGCGATCGTCCTCGCGATTGGGTGGATCGGTTGCCATGGGCGGAGTTCGCTACAACTCCTCGTTCCACTCCGCCCTCACGACGACGCCGTTCTGGTGGTGTATGGGCGGCCACCCCGCCCTTCCGCCATACGACCGGGGGACAGCTGCTACTGAAGATCTTGATGCTATGCTGGCCCGCCGTGATGAGTACCTCGCTGAGGTCCGGGACAGGCTACTCCAAGCGCAATAGTACGCTCGCAAGCATTATGATGCCCATCACCGTTTTCTGGAGTTTGCAGTAGGAGACTGGGTTCTCTTGCGCTTGCTCAACCGTTCTACGCAGTCGTTGGAGCGTAATTTGCGAAAAGAAGCTTGAGCCCAAGTATCTTTGGCCCCTTTCGGTGGTGGGAGCGCATTGGTCGGTGGGTGGCGACGCGCTGCGGTACTGACAATGCTCGCATCCATGATGTGTTCCACGTCGGCGCCCTTAAGCCCTTCATCGGCACATCTCCAACTTCGACGCCGCCATCGCCTCCGCGCAAAGATGGGCCCCCTACTACCGCTCGAACGCGTTCTGCGCTCCCCTTGCGCAGTCGCGGCTCTGGCACATCTTGGTGCGATGGTCTCGCCACCGTCTCGAGGCAACTTGGGAGTCGATGGACAGCTTCCGTATGGCTCACCCTTCGTTCCAGCTCAAGGACGAGCTGTTTCCAGAGGAAGGGAGTGATGTTATGGTCGGTAAGACCTATCATCGTAGGCAGCGTGGCTAATCCTAGCACGCGGTCAGGTCATGGCTGGGAGTCCTAATTTTAGGCGCATATGCATGCTTATGTGTGTCTCTGAGTCGGTTTGGAGGAAGAGTTAGAGTCTAAGTTAAGTTAGATTGATTGGTTAAGAGTTGTTTTAGGAGTCCGGGACTTGGAGAGTCGGTTAGCTATGTTATTGGCAGGTCTTGTAACGCCTATAAAGGCTAACCATATGGAATAATGGATCTTCACTGGGATTGAGATATTCTTATCTCCCTCGAGGCGCTGGCGCTCTGTTCCTCGTCCCTCTCATTGCTGCGACTAAGATCACGGCTCCAAAGACACGCAAAACCCCCCACCGCCGCCTCCGCCTCTCTCTCCTCCCCTACTTCCTCCATGACAAGGCCAGGCGTCGTAACACAATCACTCCAACAAATTTACATGTCACATGAAGATGTATCAGCCCAGGCGAGGGTATAAGTCATTTAACAAAATGCTTATTTGTAGGCCTTCTTTGGAAAATTATACTGCAAAGGTGAGCTGACTGCAGAGGGAAGAAGAAAAAAGATTCTAACCTCATTTCCAAAGAAGCCCACAGATCCGCTAATGCACACTTGCACTCATTATCAACAGGTCATGCCGAGAGCGAATACTATGCGAGGAAAACAATCATCAGGGAGCATCTTATAGCCAATTAACCAAGACAACATGCCGAAAGGCGGATAATATGAGAGGAAAGCAACATAGGACTATTTCTGTGAACATACCTTGTGTGAGGGAAAAACATAACAAACATTTTTACACTGCTAACAGTGTGGGAGATACACTAGCTTAAATTATAGGAATTACATCAGTGGTCTGGTCAACAGGGCTTCTTCACAAATTATTATCATATTATGCAACAAAAAGCAGAGACTTGAGCACCACCTGTCTATTACTACTTTGTAAACTGATTCCTGCTGTAAAGCTAGCTAGGACTGCACACAAGATCATTTTATCTGTTAATAAACTAGATGGCGAAGTGCAGGAATAACAGGATAAGATTTGCCTAGAGAAGTTCGTGATTCGCAGTATACCACAGACAGAGCATGGCATCATCAGGTCGCCTACCTTCTTCCTGGCGAAGGGACCTGTACGGCTGTAACCCGCTTTGACAACAAGGCCAGACACAGGGAAAACAATCCAGATCGGGAGCCAAGCCACCATGTAGGAGAGAGACAGCGGTGAGGATGAGCTGGTTGAAGGCGGGTAACCGAGGCCGGCCTGGCGTGGGGCAACAATTCGCCGAGCAGCTGGAGCGCGTGGCCAAGGCTCAGGAAGTTCCCGGCGCGGCCCGCGATTGAACGCGCTCAGGCTGTTCGACGAATTGCTTCCCCACGGCAGGCCAGGTCGGCGGGCGGCGCTCACGGACGGGGAGTCAGGGATGTGGAAACGGACGGCGCGCAGCCTGGATCTCGGGTGGGGGCGGATCGGAGCAGCGCCAACTGCGCCGTGGAGCCGTAGGTGAGTGTAGGAGCTAGAATGTTGTGGTAGTGATGGCGTGCGGAGGAGAGGGAGGTGGTGGGGTTCCCGCCGCCGCGGCGGCGGAGGAGATAGCCGCAACGTGGCGTTGGGCGCCGCGGCAAGGGGGGGACGGACCGCGCCGGCAGCGGCCACCGCTCGGTCCAATGACCCCGGCATACACATGCGGCCCGCTCGGTCCAATGAACCTGCGGTTGGTCAGTGCCGTCGCTTCGCGAAGGTTGAAAGCTAGAATTACGTTTTTTTTCTTTAGACGGTGGAAATATTTCTTTTTAATAAAATTACGGTCCAGTTCAAAGCACAACCAATCCACAACGTGGACAGCGTCCGGTGGAGAGAGTGTATCCAAGCTTGGCTCTGTCAATACTAATCTTCCTTGTTTACGTAATTTTCCTACGTAGATGTGACTTTAGAGTACCCTGCATACATTAATTATCAAATACCATCAGTTTATTGAATACGAAAGTATAAATACGGAAGGAAATTAAATTCTTATCAAATTTTAAAGGTCAACAACTTTATGAATTTTATTTGTCTTTATACCATATACATGGAGCATAGCTAAAGACAAAGAAATTGTCTGTGTGACATCAAAGGATGGCAGGGAGGGGAAGCACTACTTAACGGTCAAGAGATGATCCATTAGTACATTTGGTTCTGTTCAGCTTATCCCATATTCGACTTATTTGGCTTCTTTTTTTCAGCCAGTTTCAGGCAAGTTTCAGACCAGCGAACGTGGCCTTTGTCAGTGAATATGTAATAATGGTAGCAGTGAAACCTATTGGGTACATTGCCAGAAATACTTTAGCGCGGTGTGTATTGTTTGCATAATGAAGAAACAGTGACACAAAAATATGCAGTTATGGGTAAAAATGGTGTATATCCATGTTTAGCATTAATTGATTAACCTATAGGAATGGCAAAAGAAAGTGAGCATCGCAGTCGCTGCTTCCAGAAATTGTTGGATTGCTACTGGCTTCCTCAAATGAGATAGGAACATGGGGTGGCCTCAGTTTGCCATTTAATAAGGAGGCAAAATGTTCATTGCAATCTGCTTTTTCTTAAAACTCTGAATTCGAATACCTGGACACAGAATACCATACGTTGTTATGTCAAGATTTTAGGAGAACATGTAACTGTGAAATTAACACCAATTTGTCTGTATATCAGCAACCTTTATTTTCGGTGGTAGAGTCCAAAGGGAGAGACTGCAAAACTTAAGTGAGAATATCCCTGGTGGTCGATAATCGGTCAGCAGATCTATCTGTTTCTTAACATGGAAGTGGCTTCATTCTAAATTCTTACCAAAGGAGTTATATTACCTCTTGTTTGTCAAGCCATTTGACCTGAAGGTGAAACAAAAAAATATGTATGGAGGCTGGGTATCAAAATAGAAGAAACACACAAATTTGTATTGTAAATTCAAATAACAACTTTCACAAACTATAAGTTTGATTAGGATGTATAAGAAAGAATGTAATTCTACTGTCAAGTAAGGATTGTCTCTGGCAGATAAATATAACTTTGTGTTTCAAATGCCTATATGTCACCATGATATTGCTTCAGCTACACTTAATCAAATGTTTGCTGTTTTCAAATTAAGCCAGCGGGTATCTCGTAGCTGCAACAGACAGCGCACCTGTGTTAATATGAAATTTTACCCTTAAAATGATGAATAGGAAACTAAAACTAAAAGTATCTTATAGAGCTAATTTTGCCAGACACATTTTTCCAATTGTCATTACATTTTTGTATCTTACTATCGGGCAATTTGGGTTAGTTGTGCATTATCTCAAAGATTGGTTGTGCTGTATGTAAGCAAGAAAGCAGTTGTACTGTATACTAAATTGCTCATATGTGACCATAATAGGTATTGCTTTAGGTGTATGACAATCAAATACTCGTTCTGAAATTAAGCCTACAGCTATCTCACAACTATTTCATATCATCATGGGACAGGCCAATCTTCAGTAAATTAGTAATTTTAGAACTGGGAAATATGCAAGTATCCAGACCTACCTTTTATCCAGACCTACATTTTTCCAACTGCTAAAAAAAATGAAAAGCCATATCTATTGCTGAAACAACCTTGTATCCAGACCTACCTTTTTCTGTTGCACAAGCGTACTGAGGAAAATCTTTGACAATGGTCATAGTTCAGGTTGCTTTCCTTCCTTGTTGAGGAACTCCAATTGAGCGATCAGTAGCTTTGCCTGCAATCATGTTATAAATTTGTAATCAAGCATATATCCTATAGAATTAGCACAAACTGAGCACTACCATGATTTTTATCATTTATATATACAGCAGATAAGATTGAACTGATTTTTAGAAGCAATACTTATATGAGCAATGTTAATAATACGGGGTATCTATTGCATTCTTAATTACACACGAGTTGAGGTGTGGAGCCTTACATTGTCATTCTCCGACAGCTTGGTGCTGTTGTTAAATTTGAATCCTGATGACGAACAGATGGTCATCCAGTGGTGGCAGGCTGGTGCAGGATTTGGAGTGCGCACTGGTGGGTAGGAGAGGACGTGAGGTCTTTAGCGATGGCCTGGGAATGGCCCGGCGTGGTCTGCGCTGGCGGCACTCGCGCTGGCGACGGTGTGGATTGGTTGGAGATCAGGGGAGCTCCTTAGCGATGCATGGGACGCGGAGGGCCGAGGAGAGCAAGCGCAGGTGGCTGTAGGGGAAGCATGAGACGCCAGCGGAGATGTGGAGGCGGAGGCCAACTGGCCGAGGGACAGGTCCGAGACGCCGTTTGGCGCGTCTCGAGGAAGAGGAAGGCGCCCTGCTAGGTGCGCAGGCAGGGGCCTCGAGGAAGAGGAGGAGCTGATGTCCTCCTCGGCGTGGGGCGACGCCGCTGGAGTGGACTAGGTGCACTACTACACAAACTTTACTGGAGGCGGGCGTTTTCGGTTTTCCGCGGCGGGCAAAGCCGACCGCCGCGGCCTAGAGGCCACGGTAAATCGTGGCTTAACCGCGGCGGGCGGCCTTGCCTGCCGCGGTTAATCGATTTACCGCGGCGGGCGGTGTAACGTGCCCGCCGCGATAAAAATCGATTTACCACGGCGGGCATGTTAGGATGCCCGCTGCGGTTAATCATTAAAAAAAACAAAAAAAACCAGGAGCCCGCCGGCGAGCCCGTTCTCGAGCCCACTGGCGAGCCCACCGGCGATGGATCCGGGCTTCCCATGGCCGCAAATCCATGCCGCTCGGGGAGGGAGAAGAGGAGCAGCTGGCCGGGCCCCAGCGTCTCTGGAGAAGCCGGCTGGACACGCCGACGCCACTGCAGGGCCGCCACCACCTCGCCAGTCGCTCGCAGGGGACCAAGCCGACGCCTCGCGCGGATCCCGCTTGCCATTGTGGTGGAGGGAGGGAGGCCGCGCCACGCGGCGTCCTCGCCCGCCGTGGTGGAGGTCCCAGCGTCGTGGCTGGTGGATCTGGCGTCGTGGCGTGGTGGAGATCCACCGCCGGATCGGTCGCTCCACCGCCAGATCCACGGAGGAGGAGGGGAAGGTACCGCGAGATCCGTGGGGGAGGAGGTCGCCGCCGCCGGATCTGGAGAGAGGAAGATGGAGGAGTGAGGGAGATGGAGAGAGGAAGAGGGAGATGGAGAGGAAGAGGGAGATGAACTCACTGGATTTGAAACCCTAGCCTCGCGCCGTCGTCGTTCATGGAGGATCCATGGGGGAGGAGGAGGGCGACCATCGCCGTCGCCCTGCTGTGGCTGCGCCGCCATAGCGCCCTCGATCCATGCGTCTGGAGGCCTCAAGGCCTTGGAGGAGGGCTTTGCTGCATCGAGGGAGAGTAGAGGGAGGCAGAGGGAGAGTGGGGGAGGCGGAGAGCTGAGAGAGAGAGTGAGTGAGGCGGGGAGCTGACAGCGAGAGAGTGGGGGAGGCGGCGACGATGGTGTGAGGGATGTGGGTGATGTGTTTCAGTGAATCGATTTACCGTGACGGACATTTTAGGACGTCCGCCACGGTAAATCGATTTACCGTGGCGGGCAAAAATGCCCGCCGTGGTAAATAAAAAATGCCCGCCTAGGTAAACCGTGGCATTTACCGTGACGGGCAAAAATAGGTGCCCGCCTCGGTGGCCTCCGGGGGGGGGGGTGTCGCGCAAAATGATTTGTGTAGTAGTGGTGGTGGTGTGCCTTCGGAGGGCGTCGGCCGGCGGCCAGGGCCTCGGGGGCACGGGGAAGAGAAGGACCGGAAAGAAATTGGAAAAGGACTGTGTTGGAAAAATTTGTGATTGAATTTTTTTCAAAGGATCTAGACAGAAACGTCTCCATGAGCCGATCCGACGGTTTGCGGTTCTCTATCGGGAGATCCAACGGATATCAAGCGATAGATGATGTGGAGGACTCTTTTGCAAAGACCGCGACGCGGTTTCAGTTTTTAAAGATTACAATGGTCAGAAAAAAGATTACAAAATTCCATTTGAATTTGTTTCGATTTGAAATTTGAAAATAAAACTGGCCACATTCAACTTAGGAAAAGGTCTTATATGCCAGCAATTTTTTTATTATTAAAAAGGCATTTTAATTCTGTTTTTGAAAACCAAATGCTTAGCTATACGCAGTCAATATAGTGTTTAGGCTTGAATATGTACGCCTTGTAGGATGATTTGGACGACGCAATTGGTAAAACAATTTGAAATACATGTGTATGCACCTTAGAAAGTCATGCTTGGCGGTGATAATGCATGAGTTAACTCGAACTCAATAAGCTTGCGAGCTTTAGATCAATCTTGAGCTTGACTCATTTAAAATTCGAGCTAATCACTTCCACCACGATACGCCCTTAGCCTTCCACATCCTTGGTAACTCCCGGGGGTGCTAGCGTCCGCCCACATCCGTCCGCCAGGCGCCAGGTTTCCCGCGTAAAATTTTCGCAGCGGCAGGGTAGCGCGCGGGCAGATGCTGCCAGGCTGGCCCACGCCCACATCACCCACGTCAGCTGTGAGCTTACGCGTGCAAATGAATTTTTAACGAATTAAAAGAGTCATAACTGGTAATCCAAACATCCAAATTAAATTCCGATTACATCATCAGATTTCTTGCATTAAATCCTTCAAAACAAAATACCACATAGATATATTTAGATAAAGTTTTATTAATGAACATTTATCTTATAAACATAGAACATTTTTTATTGAGTAGAGATGATGCTATAGGTTCAGAGTACAATATTCCCTCTTCATAAAAAAAATGTTCTCAATTTAGAAGAACAATATTCTAGTTTTACTGTTGTTCTAGGCCGAAGCCTTCGAACACCTGGTTGCCGTGTGAACGAACCTTGGAGCGGAATAAGACGAAATGGAGGGCATAAGCGAAACAAGCCAAACAAGGTGGATGATTTTATTGACCTTGAACTTCTCTCTTTTACAATCCTCAGACGGGGGCTATTTATACACGGCCGTAGGTTTTTCGTGGGACAAAAATGCCCCTACAACCACTACATATTCGGGGAATATTCCTTGCCGCCGTGGGCTTGTTTGCCATTCGGAGTCACCACCTGCCTTGGGTAGCACCGGCCCGTGGAGGACCGACCGGCTCCGCCTCATGTCGTCTCTACAACCGACCGAGTGGGCCCCTGGTGGACAGAAGGTGCTGGCCGAAGCATGGGCGGTTGACCCCTCTAACGTCGAGACCTGCAAAAATGACTGAAAGAATCGTTAACGACTATTCGCCTAAGCGAATAGCTTGAACCGACTCCACGCCCTTGGCCGTGCAAACCTAAGGTGGGCTGCTCTTTTTGCCATGGCGAAAAGAGCTGAGCCAGGCAGACCCTTACCGCTGGACCCGCCATTTCGCCCTGGCGAAACGTGAGTCTGGGCAGGATTACCATGAAACCAGGCGACTGACGCCGCCCTTATTTCGCTTTGTCGAGATTAGAAACCCGCGACTTAGGCTCTCATACTCCCGCGTACTGCTTTCGCCTTCTCGTTAGAGTGAAATGCTCGGCGCGCCGATGGGCTACAACCGTTCACACCCTTGTCGACCATCTTTTCGCATATGCGAGATGTTGTCCGCGCTGGCGGGGTGCGGATAGGGCGGCAGATAAGCCCCTTGGGTCCCCTAGAGGGGGGCCTGCCCCCAACAGTAGCCCCTCGGCACCGCGCGAAAAGGTTTTCGATCTTTGCTTGCGTGCCTTTCGTAATCGTGCCATGGGGCTTGGATGCCGTCCCCGGCGAAGGGTGGAGATCCGCAGTTTTTAAATGTTTCTTGGAACTCGAACCATCGCGGCGGTTATGCGAACCATTGCATCAGTTCCTTGGGGCTCGCATCACGCACGGTGGGTGCCTATATAAGCCCCACCCGTACTAGGAGTGCCGTGCTCTCTCATCTTTCCCTCCTGCCCCTGCTAGAGAAAGAAGCTTTTGTTTCTCGGCTCTTCGCTCGAGTTGATCGGCAGCTTGCTCATCTTCGCTAGGACTACAACCTTCGCTGAGTTCCCCGTAGGTTGGTTTTTGCTTTCTTCTATTCGCTTTTTATTTTCTTATTGTGCACTTATATTATTTTAGCGTTTTAGCTCATTTCGATTCTTTACTATTTTTTGGTTTTTGGGTTTTCATATGTAACTCACTTGGATAGATGTCAAGTGAGTCGTCGTCTAGCGGCAATTCGCCCAGCGGGAGCTCATCTAATGGCTCTAGCTCAGGATCTCGCACTCAGTCGCAAAGAGTGTTTGAGCGAGCTATGGCTCAATCACCGAACGCTCGTGATGATAACTTGGCACTGGAAAGCCCTGCTGGAGGTGACCTAGGCCTTTCGTGTGATAAGGATGTCGAGGAGACTGATGCAGACGTTGAAATTGTGGAGGAGGGTGAGGAGGGCGAAACCGCGGGGCCGGTGCCAGCCACCGTTTGGGGACAACCAGATTTGACTCCGATCACCTATTGGATAGGGTGTTCGCGCGTCATGGAAGGCGAGCTTGATAAGTATGTTGAGCGAGGGCTTCTAAAGGCTTCGCTTCGTCGCTAGTGCCGCGCTCTAGGCCAAGAAGAGGTGCCCTGTCCTGAGCCTTATGAGGCGGTTGTTTTCTGTGATTTCTTTGAGGCTAGACTACGATTTCCCTATGAGGACTTTGTTGGCGAGGTTCTGCAGTGCTTCAACCTATAGATCCATCAGTTGACTCCTAATGCCTTCGCACGGCTGGGCGTATTCGCCATGGTGCTCAAGATGTCTGGGTGCGCCTTGAACATAAATACTTTCGCTCGCTACTACGAGACTCATCTACATAAGAAAGTGTTCAAGGATAAGCAGACTAAGATCGAGATGGTGGCCCACTATGGGTCTTACAATTTTGTTCCAAAGAAGACAAAGAGCACCGTTCAGATAGTGCCAACTTATTGGAACAAATGGCCGCGGTGGACCGACTACTGGTTCTATCACCACGTGTGCTCCGACGAGGATGTGACCAAAGCGTTGACGAATGACCTGCCAAAAGTGCACATACTGGTCTCGGAATGACACCAATGATTGGTTTCACCTCGCCGAGATTCTGGCTGATGGGCCACGCGATACTAAGGCCGCAGATGCCTTCGCTTTGACATCTCACTGGCAAATCAGCCGAGATTTAGTGGAGGAGTGGATTGCCTACGACAGCCCTCCGCTGAGCAGTGAAACTCGGGTTTCTAATATCGAGCGAAGAGATGGATACGTCTTTCCGCATCTTGGCATTACACCCTCTGATGCTTTTACGATCGACTTTAGCTTTGTCAATTTGATAGAGCACAAAGCCAAAGAAATTGTTGGATTTTACGACGACAGGGAGCACAAAGGTAGGTGCCAAAGCTTGGCTGGTAAAAGATGATTGAACCATGTTTTCGACGCAATGGGCCTTTGTTACGCTGATCGGTTAGACCCTTCGACCAGTCTTCTGGCTGACAATGCTGCCCCTGTGGTCACGGGGCCGTAGGGCGAAGAGGCAGAGCATGAAAGGTGACGGCCGAATGCGGAGCAAACACCGTTGTGATGGAATCCCACAAGCGAAAGTTCAGCGACCGAGGTCGTGGTCTCATAGAGCCTGCCGATGTCTGGATCGGAAGGGAGATTGCTGGAAAGGTGGGCAATAGCAAAAAGGTCATGATCAGACAAACTCGCCGATTTGGGCAAGTCTAGACCGAAATGGTAGCGTTGCATTTTCCTTTATGAATTTTCCTACTATTGTTTTAGTCTGGGATTTTCGCTTCCCGGCATGTTCATGCTTTACCCACTCACTAACGCGATGTTGTAACTGGCGTTGTAGGCTGCCTCAAGCTCTGATGAGATGGCCGACAAAGCAAAAGTTGCTGACGTCTATGATGCTTTCAGCCTTGTGGATAGCATGTCCGTTGGCGACGTTCTTGGGAGGAAATCTAAGAAGAGTTCCCGCAAGTCCAGTGACCCCCGAAGGAAACTAGCACGAAAAAGGCAAGACTGGCTTCTGCTGAAGAGGCGGCTTCTGCTCACCCGACCCTTACTCCCATGGCGTCTCCTGATGTTTCGGGCTCTCAGCTGTAGGGTAAGTCTAGATTTTATGCGAAGTACATTCGCTTAAGCGACAATTTGGTCCGCGGGCAACTGTTCGGTCATGGGGAGTTGCGACTGAGTTCTCAGCCTGAGGATTATGGTGATATGCGGGTTTACTTGGGATTGAGCTCTTCTGGCGAAATGAATTCCGCGAAGGAGGAGACTTACCGGATTGCTCGTTCTTTAGGGGCCGCATCAAACTCTCGGGTGATCACCAACGTGGACCATCACACGATTGGTCTGCTGCCGAACCAGAGTGCGGCCAGTTTCACCGACGCCTGCGTTGGTTCGTTCTCGGTACCTGAAGTAGAGAGGGACCTTTTGAAGGTCCCTAACTTGTCTCTTATAGAGGCGGAAAACTTTCATGCTGCTAGTGTAAGTGGAATGGTATCGCATTCGTTTTTTTTTGCTTTGTTTCTGCTTGGCGGTGGCCTCTTGTGGCATTATTTGACTTTCGCAGGCTATGCTCCTGGCTCAGGGGCTTCAACATCAAGGGCAAGCTTTTCACCAGGGCCTGGAGAGAGATTTGGTGGCTAAGGATTAAAGGATCTGGGCCCTCGAGAAGGAGCTAGAGGTGGCTAAAAAGTTAGCCGAAGAGAATGAAGCTGCCCACAAAACTGCCGAGGAACAGATCGAGAAGATGCGTCATGACTTCGAGGACTATCAGAAGCAGAAACGCGATGAGCGTAACAAGGTTGTCGCCGACGCCCAGCGAGTGGCGAATGTGTACAAGGAGCTCATTGAGAGTGTGGGTGAGGAGACAGAGGGACCAAGCGATGCGCCTGTTGTCGACTTCATGGAGTGGCTGGCAAACGAGCTGGCCACCGTGAGCGACTACAAGACCATCGAGCGGGAGTACGCTTCTTTCGTCTCGCTCTGTGCCTTTGCTCGGGCCCTAGAAGAGTGCGGGTGTGACCATCTTGAGAAATTTGAGATCGAGGACCCACAATTGTACTGGAATGCCAAGAGCCATGTCCATGATGCGAGGAAGAGGTTCTTTGAAGGGTTCTGGCGCTCGGGAGGCATGGATCTCGCCCTCCTTAGGGCTTCCATGAGCCGTGCCAAGGTATGGCTCTTTCTCAAAAGTTATTTCTTTTTGCCTTGCTGGTCTTTTCGCGATGACTTGTGAAAAGATGTTCTTACATTTCTAAAACCTATTCTGCAGTCCGTTGAGGAGTACACGGCTATCAAAGAAAAGGTGAAGAAGTATGTTGCTAAGTGGAATGCTTGCGAAGGTGCGGCCGGGAGCGGTTCAGGTGATGCGGATGCGCCGTCGACCCCTGCTACCGAGATCCCGACCGAAGAGGACGCTGGTGTTCTTGGCGAGAATGCTGCTCAAGATGGGGTAGATAATTAGGATTTGATGTTTGTATCTTTTGGAAAACCAAGTTTGTTTGGGTGTTTGTTGTAAGACTTGGCTTAAACTATTGCGGTTTCGACATGCAGGTTCCAAACGCGGAGCCTGCGCCACCTATGGATATCTATTCATTGATGATTAACTACAATGGCTTTTATGTTGGAGGCGCTTCCTGGTCTTGCCATCGCAAGAAGTTTCCAGGCTCTAGTATGACTGGCTTTTTGAGGTTGCATTTCTGATGCTTTCTTAGGAAAGAAGAATTTCTTAATAGGTTCTTCTATTTGAAGTTCGATCCGACTATTTTGGAAGGGCGAAAGGCTCATCGTGAATGATCTGAGCGGGACCGCAGGGTGCCCTCGACGTCTGGCCTAAAGGATCCTAAGGAGGAGCCGGGTGAAGAGATGATGTTGGATTTGGAAAACTGCTGGTATAGCTTTTATCTTTGCCCCATAGGGGCCGGAGTGTAGTTTAGCTCGAAAGCGATGTATAATGCTTGTAATTTCACTTATCGAGGCACTATGTAATACTGTTTGTGCATGTAGTATATTTACTTTGCTTTGCGCGTGCCTTTCGTCGGTTGATTGTCTTAGGGAGTATGTATTGTCCCTTGTTCTTGTTCTGACTGTGCTGCCCCCCATGTCCTTTTGAGGTGCAGTCCCTTTGGCATATCGCTTAGGCAGAAAGACTTCGTCCCCCAACCTTTTAGGGTGAGGGGATACGCGTAGACACGAACGCTCGAGGTGGCTCCTCTGCTAGCCCCTTGGCATATCGCTTAGGCAAAAAGACACCATCCTCCTGACCTTTTAGGGTGAGGGGATATGGGAAGACATGAACACTTGAGGTGGCTCCTCTGCTAGCCCCTTAGCATATCGCTTAGGCGAAAAGACGCCGTCCCCCCAACCTTTTAGGGTGAGGGGATACACGAAGACACGAACGCTCGAGGTGACTCCTCTACTAGCCCCTTGGCGTATCGCTTAGGTGAAAAGACACTGTCCCCCAACCTTTTAGGGTGAGGGGATGCACAAAGACACAAATGCTCGAGGTGGCTCCTTTGCTAGCCCCTCGACATATCGCTTAGGCGAAAAGACGCCACCCCAACCTTTTAGGGTGAGGGGATACGCAAAGACATGAACGCTCAAGGTGGCTCCTCTGCTAGCCCCTCGGTGTATCGCTTAGGCGAAAATACACCGTCCTCCCAACCTTTTAGGGCAAGGACTTCGATGTATTTTATTCCTCTTTTCAATTTTGGTTGTTTTACATTTGCTTCAGTGCTAGGTGTGTTGGTAGATAGGCACAAACGATATCTTTCCTTCTGCTTCTTGGCTCACAACATCTCATTTGTTTGGTTAATTTGCCAGAGTGAATCAGCACTATTGTAGGGCGAATTAGCTAAATTGATGTGTGGCGCTGTGGTGTCATGCTTCCCAGCGCAGAGCTGCTGCAAGGATCTAGTCTCTTGGAGGTGCAGGGCTTCAAGGTGCGGCTTCGGCGGATGGAGGAATGCTACATTTTTTCTTGCAACATCCCTCCATGCTTGCTTGTCACAGTGACGCGGCCACATCCTATTGCCTCATCTTTTAGCTCCGTGCCTGGTGAATACTAGGCGCATGCTCCCTTTGGATAGTATGCGCCCTAGTCTTTACGTGTTTTCGTGCAACATCTAAATTCCACCATTGGCTGCCTTATGCTTGTATAGCCTTTTGTCCCACACTCGAGACTTCGCTCTTTCGGCAAATGCCGAGACCCCTGACACTCTATCAAGCCCACTCATTGTACCTATGTGCGAGGACTCCTCACACGCTATCGTGGCCGATCTGAGTGGCATGGTTAGCTATCCTAATGCTTCTGCTCTAGACTGAGACTCGATCTATTGTTTGGGGGATCCCCAGGCGTGTTATTTATGGGGGTTTTTGGGGCTTGAGGTCATTAATTTTGGTTGTTGCAGTTGGTGGCAGCATTTACTGCTAATTGTTTGGTGTCTTTCTTAACTTTGGCTGTCCTTTGCAGTACATGCGGGCACGTGTGTCTGCAATCCCTAGTGGCACTTTCGTTCTTTATTACGGTGCGAATAAGCCTTTGTGCCCTCGTGCTTGTAACCATTGTTTGCACTCCTTTTTGGTGGTGCTTTATGGCTCTTAAGCCTTTTTGTGTTCGTTGCCACTCTTTTTGTGGTGCGAACTATTTTTGAGCCTGTCTGGCTTTTTCCGTTCGTATACACTCCTTTCCGGTGTAGCGAAACATTGTCATGGCTTATTGGCCTTTCCCTTTCGTTCTTACTCCTTTTTGGTGATGCAAAAGGTTTGTGCCTCCTTTAGGCTATTTTCTTGGTTGCTAAGTTTTGATCGTGACATTCCGCACGAGTGCAAAACGGCGCAACCTAACTTGTGCTATCATCGTCGATATTTGGAACCTGCCAAGGTCAGGTTTTGTTTCTACGCCCAACTTTTTAGACCTTGCGTGGGGAAAAGTTCAAATTGAATTAAAGGGGTACAGAGGATTGCCTCATTAAAAAACCTCACACCTTTTCACAAAGGCTTCCCTTCTGACGAAAAGAGTGCGGATCCTTTCTTGATGTTTACAAAAATGGCAAAAAGAAAAATTACATCCCTCTGGGGGCAAAAATGTCATGGGTAGTGTAACACCCAGTTTTATAAATAAAACTGCAGAGTGAATATATGTGGGCCCAGGTAGTCCCAAACCACATATGTTGGGCTACGGCCACACGAGAAAAGAAGAAGGGAGGGGGGAAGGGGTTGGGCCGATGAAAGCTCTAATTTGGTTTTGGTGAATTGTTGAAACCCTAAATGCTAACCTAGTTTATGAAAGTGATCATGAGATAGGTAGCACATTCCAAGTGGTGAAGCAAATGAAGATCATGACATGATGATGGCGATGCCATTGTGATGATCAAGTGCTTGGACTTGAAAAGAAGAAAGAGAAAAACAAAAGGCTCAAGGCAAAGGTATAAGTGGTAGGAGCCATTTCGTTTTGGTGATCAAGACACTTAGCGAGTGTGATCACATTTAGGTTCGATAGCCATACTATTAAGAGGGGTGAAACTCATATCGAAATATGGTTATCAAAGTGCCACTAGATGCTCTAACTCATTGCATATGCATTTAGGATCTAGTGAAGTGCTAACACCCTTGAAAATGTTTGTGAAAATATGCTAACACACATGCACAAAGGTGATACACATTGTGTTTAGCACTTGGGAGCAAGGGTTCAAAACTTCACTGGCGGAGTGTACAAAAAAGATAGGGTTTCACAGAGTGCACTAGACGTTGTCCTCGTGGGACCGGACGCGTCCGGTGGCTAAACCTAGGCATTGGTTAGTCAGTAGAGACTGATCGAACTCTGGGCGAGTCCGGTCATGTGTGACCGGACGCGTCCGGTCGCTTAGAGAGCTCTCTAGACTCTCTTTGAGTTACACAGGATGCTTGCTGATAAAACCGACCGAACGCTACTCTGGCGCATCCGGTGCTAATGACGTGGCGCTTGGGGGTTTGGTCTATGTATTGACCAGATGCTAGGTGAGTCCGGTCAGGGGTTACCGGACGTGTCCGGTCACGACTGGAACCTTACTGGAAGTGACCGAACGCTAGGCAACTGTGCGTCCGGTCCTACACTGTAGTGCGTCTGGTCACAACTTAAGTGTATTGATGACCGTTGAGATCGGACGATCAGCATTTGAAGCAGGGGACATGTGGTGAAAATCTAAGGACCGGACGCTGGGGTCCTACGTCTGGTTAATTTGACCGGCGTGTCTGTAGGATCTACAGGAAGATAAAGGAGGTCTAGAGGGGGGGTGAATAGACCTATAAAAATTCAACTCAAAACTCTGTTAGAACAGAGGGCGGCACTGCCAGCCTTATAGGGCGGCACTGTCGCTCTACGAAAAATAATCTAACACAGTTGAGATTTAACAGATATGAACCTGACCCCACTAGATGCTGAATCCTACAATATAAAGCCAAGATCCAGTTCGAAGACTGGATACCATAGAAACTTCACACAATAGTGAATCCAGTAACTAAACCCTAACAACAGCTAGCAATAAGGTAAACAACAAGTATAGTAAGATGAAGCTCACCACTAAGGTTTGCCTAAGTCCACGTTGTTGAGGAAGCCACAAAAGGCTTGAGCTTGCCACCAAGGCTTGCCTTACCCTCGTTCTCAAATCAAGAGAGTGAACTCTTGAAGTGAGGGGTGATTTCTTAGCTTTTGAATGAGGTTACAAACCTCCCAAGGCTGCCACACAAGTTGGCAAGCACAAGGGCGACGCCTAGCCGGCTAGGAGCAAGCTTCAAGAGTAACAAACCCTAGAACCACCGGCCAAATGTGAACCAAATGCTCTTAGACTTTGGGAATCAGTGGATCTTCTCTCCAATCGAGTTTTGTTGCCTTTTCTCTCAAGTTTTGATGGTTGGAATCAAGGATTAGCTTAAGGGATGGAGGAGCAACAATGGAGGAGAGAGGTGAGCTTTGGTTCTGTCTGGTTTCGAGCAGAATGACTCAGTGAAGAAGATGACCGTTGTGGGCCGGGCCTGAAGGGTATAAATACCCCCTGAGCCCAACGGTCAGTTAAGGGCGGCACTACCGCTCTTAATAGGGCGGCACTGCCGCCCTAGCCAAAATAGGTAAGATGATATGAAATTTGGCTGGCTGTTTTGACTAGGTGAGAGGATGTAGATCTGTGAATTTGAGCATTTGGTTCAACAGTTGACCAACTGTCCTAAAGTCCCTCTTAATAGTATGGCTTTCCCTAAACTCAATTTCAAAACATAAAAGAATTTAAACCTCCTTTGAGCTAGGTCCAGCCACCTTTTGTAATTAGGACACCTGCAACCTGTACATCATCCTCATTTTTTAATTCCCTGCTTGTCATCTCGATAAATCTCATTAGTCCTCTAATTTGGTGGTTATCAATACCAAAACCCACAATAGGGCTTGATTGCACTTACAATCTCCCCCTTTTTGGTAATTGATGACAACCCAATTAGAGCTTACAAATGATATGAAATCTAAACTGAGATTTTATAACCATGGGTGTAGGAGCCTCCCCCTAAATATGTGAATAGAGATTTAAATTCTCAATTTGGCATAAAAAGCCATGATTCACATTTGAGGTGTGATGGGAACCTCCCCCTACATCCATGCCTGCTGTGGGGTGCTGAACAGAGTGTCAAAGGAATAAACATGATGTATATGGCAGGTTATATCAGTTCAAGCACACAAGATTCTGGCTAGTACAGCAGAGGACGGCACTGCCGTCCTGACTATATCAGTTAGATAGCAATCAGATTTCTACAGCAGATTATATGAATATAAAACAATCTAAACTCAGAATATGACAAGCTGAAACTGTAACCATGAATACATGTCCATATCCGAAGCAAATAAAGTCACAAAGTAGCATAATTTTATAAAATAGAGTTTTAAGCGACTCTCAAACTCACAACCTAACTACTCTCATCGGATTTGAACATCAAGCGCAGCAGCGAAGAACATATGGCGTCGAAAAACTATTGACCCCTCTAATTTTCTCCCCCTTTGGCATCAAGTACCAAAAAGAGAAGAAAAAGAAGAGAAATCACTCATCACTGTCGGAGTCGACGCGGGCACGTCCAGCGACGTGGGTGTGTGAAGTGAAGCGTGCTGAACGTCGCGGAGGTGCTACCCTAGCTGAAGTAGAAGGCCCTGGCTGATCTATCGAAGGATGCGGTCTCCTAAAATATGTGCGAAGCAAAGCTGCCTGAACCTGTGGATCGACCTCTGTAGGGTGAATCTCTGCACTAAGGTCCTGCTGCATTGGGGGCTCCTCAAAATGCTGCCCTTGTGGGTACCCGTAGTACTAACTGAATGGCTCATATGAGTGCCCATGCTGCTGATCATCTGGCTGTTCATCATAGTGCTCATATGACTGATCCTGCTCCTCATTAGAAGAAGTAAGGCGAGGCAAGTTAGGAAACTGAGGTGGCGACTGCACTGGTGGAAGTGGTGGCAGCCCTGCCATCTCCCTAGCATGCCTCATGGCTTCCCTATTCTCCATTCTATCCTCATAAGTAGTCTGTGAAGCATATGCACAATGAGCAAAGATTGCCTTCATCCATGCACTCATCTTTCCCTACTTCGACTTCTTTTGTTCCCTAGCCCTGGACGGCTCAGGAATATCTCTCTGTGCAGCTCCAGAAGGGTGAAAACCTACTGCCCCACTATCTCCAAGTCCTCCAGAACTAGTGTGCTGAGTAGCTGATCCAAGTCCCCCTAAACCACCATGGGTCTTCTTGATCTTGTAAACAATGTGTTCACAATCCTTAGGGAACCACATGCTAGTCACTCTCTCAATCATAAACATGAGGTAAGGAGCATAGGGCAAAGATCTCCTCCCATCATCCATGGCATATGCTAGCTCAACCCAAATGAATCTTGGAACATTAAACTTTTCACTGCTGGGAAACCTAGACAACACATTAGTGATATAGCCATTCAAATCTGTTGCATTGTCTTTAGGGTTGAGAGTGATCCTGAAAAGATTGTTCATGATGTAATAGAAGCTCTTGAGCTTGGTCCTTGACCAATCAGGAACTGCAAGATTTTGATCCTCCCACATGAAGCTTACTTCCATTGGCTCAAGACGACGCTCATTATGAATCCTCTCATATCCCCTGTGGATGTGTCCAAAACCAAGAATACAACAGAAGGTGACAAAATCAATGCGATAATGTCGCCCATCAGTCATCCAATGAAGCTCATCCACTTCCCTGTTCTAATAGTAAGTAGCATGGAACTAAGCAAGAATTTCCCTGTTCCAATCATACCTAAAGCTCATGATGTTTGTCATCTCAAAGCAGTCACAGGTCTTGATTGCTGTAGCAAACTGATGATCATCCCTGCTCTCCAAGTCACCAATGTCAATGTACTGCATCTTGCTAATCTTGCCCTTTGACTTAGACAGAATGGCTGTAGCATAAAAATCAGATTGAAAAGCATTCTAAAATCTATAATCAATGCCATTGGATCTGTCAGAGGAGTAGGGATCAGTCTCTCTGGCTTCACCTGTCTTCTTCCAACTCATGGAATAATCAACAACTCTATGATCATCACTGTTTTGGGGAGGAATGAGATCGAACCTATAAGTGTTATCTCTCATGTAGCTGCTATCAAACTCTGAAATGTGTAAAGGAGAATCAGGCCACACATGAATGGTTCTTCCCATCCTCTGAATGTTTTCCTCTTCAGCAAGGTCTTCATCAAGAGTTCTGTCTCTGGGAGTATAGCTCGCCTGTCCCCTGCCTCTCTTGACCTTTTGCTTGGTTGTCAACATCTTCCTTTTTCCTTGGTTCATCTATGCAATTAAGTAAGAATTGATAAGAAACTGTATAAGATAACGAGTTAGACATAGCTGCAGGCAGGTTTTAACAAGAAAAAGAATTTTAAAGATGACACAGGAAGCTGTGCTGGATTTGGAATCAGCATGGTAGGGCGGCACTGCCGCCCCCTGAGGCCGGCACTGCCGCCCTCAGTTGCTTCACTATTTCATTTTCAACTTTCTCATTATGGTTAAATCCTATTTCCAACAGTGTCTATTCATCATCATAATTTTATAATCACAGTCTAAGCAAAGAATACATGAAACCCTAGCCATGAATTTGAAAGATTGAGTATGAAAAACTTTTAGAAACAATTTTTGATAAATGAATCCAATCCATTCTGAAATTCATCGGATTTATGAGCTTGAGTATAGCAGTTAGAATCTGCTAGGGGTGCCATTAATGGTCCCAAGGGCGGCATTGCCGCTCTCCCCAAAATCATCCAACTAGTGAAATCCAAAATCAACTCAATTCAACCATCAAAAACCTTTCTAAACTCTTCATACTCCCCTAGAAACTAAAATCCATGACTAAAAGCTTCACATTGCATAGATCGAATGGGGTTAGGGTTTCACCTTGCTTTCAAACCGTTGGAGTGGAGGGAGAAGAGAAGAAATGGCTCGGCCAGGAGCCTCCTGCAGTGACCAGTGATGAAGAGACTTGGCTAGCTGTAGGGGCGGCACTATCGGGGTGGTAGGTCGCAAGAAACAGCGGTGACGCGTGCTTGAGAGAGAGGAAGAGAGGAGCACGGGCGTCGGCGTCGGCTGGGAGAGAAGGAGAGTTGGGTCGGGGGCCAGAGAAGGAATAAGTAGAAGAAAACGGGCCCCGCAACCCAGTCAAAATTGGCTGAAAACAGCCCAGTTTTCAGAGAGCGGCACTGCCGGCCAAGATGGGCGGCACTGCCGCCCTACCAATCTTGCAGGGAATACGCTAAAACTTTATGACCTCCTTCACCTTAGATATGGATATATATTCTCTAAATATCATGACCAGTAAGCAATCAACAATACAGACAATGGTCATGACACTTAGTTGGCCTTTTGAAATGATTTTGAAACACAATATAATATCTTTTTAAATCATTTTCCTATTTCACTAGGAAGTCAAACAGAGGTGTGCCATATTTCAAACCATGTTACGAGAATCAAGTATATTTAGCTCACTACGCAAAGCACAAAACCTTGACTCATCGAGAGGCTTAGTGAAGATATCGGCTAGTTGTTTTTCGGTGCTCACATGACGAATTTCGATATCTCCTTTGGTTTCGTGGTCTCTCAAGAAATGATGTTGGATGTCTATATGTTTGGCTCTTGAGTGGCTTACGGGATTGTTTGCAAGCTTTATGGCACTTTCATTGTCACGCAAGAGTGAGATTTTGGTGAATTGACATCTGAAATCACGAAGGGTTTGCCTCATCCAAAGTAGTTGAGCACAACATGCACCGGCTGCAACATACTCGGCCTCGGCGGTGGAAAGGGCTACACAATTTTGCTTCTTAGAACTCCAAGACACTAGAGACCGTCCAAGGAATTGACATGTCCCTGAAGTGCTTTTTCTATCTACCTTGCAACCGGCATAATCGGAATCCGAATAGCCAAGTAGATTGAACTTGGAGCCCTTGGGATACCACAAGCCAAGGTTAGGAGTGTGTACTAAATATCTCAAGATTCTTTTAATAGCCACTAAATGGCACTCTTTTGGGTTAGCTTGAAATCTAGCACACATGCACACACTAAGCATTATGTCCGGCCTAGATGCACATAAGTAAAGTAAAGAGCCGATCATGGAACGATATACCTTGATGTCGATGGCTTTCCCTTCTTCATTTAGATCAAGATGTCCATTAGTTGGCATGGGAGTTTTGATAGGCTTGGCATTCACCATGTCGAACTTGTTAAGCATATCATGGGTGTACTTGGTTTGTCTAATAAACGTCTCTTCCTTCATTTGCTTGATTTGAAATCCAAGGAAGAATTTTAGCTCACCCATCATGGACATCTCAAATCTCTTAGTCATAATCCTACTAAACTCATCACAATACATATGATTAGTACTACCAAATATTATGTCATCGACATATATTTGGCACACAAATATATCATTTCCAACTTTGTGAGTAAAGAGTGTAGGGTCAGTTTTGCCTATTTCAAAGCCTTGTTTGAGCAAGAATTCCTTAAGGCATTCATACCATGCTCTTGGTGCTTGCTTAAGCCCATAGAGCGCCTTTTGGAGTTTATAGACATGGTTGGGGAACTTGGGATCTTCAAACCCCGGTGGCTGCTCCACATACACCAACTCTTGTATTGGGCTATTGAGGAATGCACTCTTGACATCCATTTGGTACAGCTTGAAGTCATGATGGGCAGCAAAGGCTAGAAGTATTCGAATTGCTTCAAGTCTTGCCACCGGTGCATATATTTCTTCAAAGTCCAAGCCCTCTACTTGAGTGAAGCCTTGGGCCACCAATCTTGCCTTGTTCCTTGTCATCATGCCATTTTCATCTTGCTTGTTGCGGAAGACTCACTTGGTACCAATGACATTGGTGTTGGGCCTTTCCACCAATTTCCACACTTGATTTCTCTTAAAGTTGTTGAGCTCTTCTTGCATGGCCATGACCCAATCCGGATCTCCAAGTGCTTGTTCTACCTTGAGAGGTTCCAAAGAGGAAACAAACGAGTAATATTGACAAAAGTTTGCTAAATGTGAACGAGTTGTTACCCCCTTTCGAATGCTCCCAAGAATGTTGTCAACGGGGTGATCCTGTTGTATAGTTTGACGTAGCCTTGGATGCTCAACACCTCCTTGTTCCTCTTCTGAATCTTCAGCCTCTTCTTGTTCAAAGATAGGCTCTAGGTTGAGTCCTTGAGGTGGTGGAGTAGGAGTTGAAGGAACTGCTGCTGAGGTGGATGGGGCGGCACTGCTGCCCTCATGAGCGGCACTGCCACCCTGCTGATGTTCAGCAGGTGAGTGCTGCCCTTGTCGATGGAGTACGTCAGCAGAAATTTGTGCAGCAATAGCCTGGGGATCCTCATCATCAGTGGCTTGATCTTCTTGTGGCCTAATGTCGCCTATAGCCATTTGCTTGATTGCCTCACATGGTGGATTCTCCTTTTCTACAACACTTGAATCAACTTGCTCCACTTGAGAGCCATTAGATTCATCAAATGTCACATCTACCGTAACTTCAACTCTACCCATGGTTTTGTTGAAGACACGATAGGCATGCTCATTTGATCCATAACCAAGAAGAATGCCTTCATCAACTTTAGGTGCGAATTTAGAGGTTTTGGGTCTTTTATTAAGTATAAAACACTTGCATCCAAACACTCTAAAGTATGACACCTTTGGTTTGTTACCGGTTAGAAGCTCATATGAAGTCTTCTTGAGTTTCTTGTGTAAGTAGAGGCGGTTGATGGTATGGCAAGCGGTGTTGATGGCGTCACTCCAAAAGAGGTTCGACGTCTTGTATTCATCTAGCATTGTCCTTGCCATATCAAGAAGTGTACGGTTCTTCCTCTCTACTACACCATTTTATTGAGGGGTGTAAGGAGTTGAAAACTCATGCTTGATGCCCTCATCATCAAGAAACTCTTCAACTAGAGTGTTCTTGAATTCGGTCCCATTGTCACTTCTTATCTTCTTGATAGGAAGACCAAATTTCCTTTGTGCCCTTCTCACAAATATCTTGACTTTCTCTTGCACCTGGGACTTATCATAAACAAAGAACACCCAAGTGAAATGGGAATAATCATCAACAATAACTAGACCATATTTGTTACCCCCGATGCTTATGTAGGCGACCGGTCCAAAGAGATCCATGTGAATCAACTCCAACGGTTGTGTGGTGGTCATGATGCTCTTTGGTGGGTGAGGTACACCTACTTGCTTTCCAGCTTGGCAAGCACTACAAATTCTGTCTTTCTCAAATTGAATATTGGTTAGTCCAAGTATGTGGTTGTCTTTTAGGAGTTTGGCCAAGTTTCTCATCCCAACATGAGCTAGTCGGCGATGCCATAGCCAACTCATGCTAGATTTTGCCACTAAATAGGTCTCAAGCTTAGCTTTACTTTTGTTGAAATCAACTAAGTAAAGCTTGTTCTTGAGGTGACCCGTAAAGACAATAGAGGAATCCTCCCTCTTAGAGACTTCCACACCCTTATCCGTGAAGAGACAATTGTAGCCCATCTCACATAATTGAGAAACGGACAACAGATTATACTTCAAGGAATCAACATGTAAGACATTTGTAATTGAATGATCAAGTGTAATAGCTACTTTACCAAGTCCAATCACACCCCCTTTTGAATTGTCACCAAATATGATATTCTCATCTGAATTTGTAGTTGGGGAGTATGATGAGAACATACTCCTTTCTCCGGTCACATGATTTGTACAGCCACTGTCAAGCACCCAACTTGACCCACCGAAGGAGTATGCCTGCAACACAAGTTTAGTTCCTAGTCTTAGGTCCCCAAATATTCTTGGGGCCTTGCATGTTAGTCACAAGAATTTTAGGAACCCAAATGAAAGCATTATTATAAACATTTCGACCATTGCCAACAAACTTGGCAAACACCTCACCCTTGCTGTTGTGCTGCAAAACAAAGTTAGAATCCAAACATTGTGGAGGTATTTTTGCTTTTGGTTGATAAGCATATCTATTTGGAGTGACCCAGATAGATTTCTTTGGTTTCTGGACAACCTGCTCTGGATGAGACACCTTCTTCTTGGGCTTGACATGAGCAGAGGAGTAGGAGGTGGTCTTCCCTTTTCTGTGGGGGGCGGCACTGCCGCCCTTCACAGCGACACTGCCGCCCATAGGCCGCGGTGCTGCTCTGGGTTGGCCTTGTGCCACCATCTATGTAGACCTATATGTACCTTCCTGCCCTTTGCTCATGAACTGAACACACTCATATCCATTGAGTACCTTTCTCCCATTGGTTTTACCTCCATGAGTGTGCCCTAGCCCATCTTTGATGCGTGGATTTCTTCCATCTTTGTATTGTAGCCTCTTTGGTTTTTCACCTTTGCCACCAGCAGGTTTCTTGCCTTCCATGCACCTTTTTTCTAACATAGCATTGAGCCTAGCAATCTCCTTTTTCATAACCTCCAAGTTTGCAAGGTTAGTGGAATAAATATTTAAGTCAAGATCATAGTATTTTCCACATCCTTGACTAGTGGAGGGAATAGAAATGTCATTTGTGTTGGAGGGAAGTGGGGTGCTCTCGCATAGAAGATTATATTGCTTCTCAAGTTTGTTGTGCTTTTCAATGAAGACACAATACTTGTCATTGAGTGCAATATTTGCCTTCTTTGTGAGAGCATGTTCTCTTTGTTCTTCGGCCAAGGCCTTGTTCAAAGAGTCCACCTCACTTCTCTCTAACTCAAGAGCTTCCTTGCAGGCAATATGCATCTTTTCGGTTTCCTCAAGATAATAATCTCTATCGGCTAGCTTGGCTTTGACACTTTCTAATTCCTCCATTAGATTCATGATAAAGAGCTTGGTCTTAGAATCTAACTTTTTAGTCAATTTAGTATATTTCTCAACATCACTAGTATCATCATCACTAGAATCACTAAGTTCACTACTAGAGATGTCACTAGGAGGTGGAGGAGATTTGGCTCTTCGTTTTACCTTCTCACCCTTTGCCATAAAACAAACGTGAGTGGAGCGGTGGTCGTCATCATCGGACATGTTGTTGAAGAGCCTTGATGTAGAGGATGGCTTTTGAATAGCCATGGTTGCAACTTTCACATCCTCTTCACTTGACTCCTTAGTTGAGTCTCACTCATGCCCAATGTGTGCCTCTCCCATTTGCTTGTATCTCCTTTTGTGTTCGTGCTTGCCTTCATTGTTGTCCCTATTGTATTTGTTTTCTTTCTTATTATAGGGACACTTAGCAATGAAGTGCTCCGTGCTGCCACAATTGTAGCAAGTCCTCTTCTTCTTGTTGGGGAACCTTCTTTGCACTATTTTATACCCATTCTTTTTCAATCCCTTGTGATAGCTCTTCATGAACAAAGTCATGTCATCAATCTTTATATAATCAGCCCTATCATCTTCATCTTCACTTGAGGATGAACTTGGATCATCATTTTGTGGAGTTGACTTGATTTCCTTGGGTTGACTTGTTGATGCTTGCTTGCTGCCCTTTGCCTTGTTGGAGATGCCTTGATTGCTTGATTTATTGGCCTTGAGAGCTACTTCCTTGATTTTCATGCCTTCTAGCTTGGCTTGCAACTCACCAAGTCTTCTCCTCTCATTAGCTTCTTCTCTTTGCATGTCAAATGTCAACAATCTTCCAAGCACATCATTAGGTGTGAAGTGTTCAAACTTCTTCTTATCCCTAATCAAGGTGACTACGGTCTCATTTCTTGGTGAGTAGGCTTCCAACATAACCTTCACCACTTTGTGATCATCAAGCTCATCACATCCATATCCTCTAATCTTGCCCACCAAGGTCATCAATCTATCAAACATCTCTTGTGGACCCTCTTCATCTACAATCACAAACCTATTGAGCTTGGCCATCAACAAATCAATCTTTGCCTTCCTTACTTTATCAACACCTTCATGTGCTAGATGCAAAGTGTCCCAAATCTATTTTGCAACATTGACATTCATCACTCGGTTGTACTCATTTGCATCCAAGGCACTAAGAAGAATACTTGTGGCTTGGCCATTGAGATGGACAACAGCTAGTTCTTCATTTGTTGGTGCTTCGGGATCTTCCGGTGGCTACAATCCATTCACCACAATCTCCCAAAGACCGGGGTGAAGACCTACAAGATAGACACTCATCAAGTGCTTCCACTTGGCAAAATTTGTCCTATCAAAATGAGGCAACTTGCCCGCGGGCACATTGACAAAAGACCTTTTGTTATGGTTAGACAAATAAGAATAAAGGATACGGTGGCATATTTGTTCTTGTTGTTGCTGCCCTTGTCCTTGCTATCCTTCTTTTTGTCCTTGCTCTTCACCTCCTTGCTATCTTTTGAAGCATTGTATGACACATCATCCGAGCTACTAGAGAGCTCACTAGATGATGCATCATACTCATTCTTCTCTTGCTCTTGAGCTCTTGCTGTCCTTCTCTTAGCTCTTGCCTCTCTTGTGATTCTTCTAGCTTCTTTTCTCTTCTTGTCTTTGAGCCGCTGCTCTTCCTTCTTCTTTTCTCTAGCTTCTCTTGTTGCGATCTTTGCGGCTTTTCTTTCTTTTCTTGCCTTTCTTCTTTCGGCATCAGTGGTCTTGGGTTCTTTGATGGTGGCATCACTTGCTGTGGACATGGACAGCTCGCTGCTGCTGCCAACATTCTCGACGTGCACACCACTTGCGTCCGCAACGCGAACGGTCTTCGAACCTTCTCCTTCTTCCATACTTCATGCGGTGAAGCGTATACGAAGCAACGAAGCTCTGATACCACTTGTAGGATCTATAGGAAGATAAAGGAGGCCTAGAGGGGGGTGAATAGGCCTATAAAAATTCAACTCAAAACTCTGTTAGAACAGAGGGCGGCACTGCCGGCCTTATAGGGCGGCACTGCCTCTCTACGAAAAATAATATAACACAGTTGAGATTTAACAGATATGAACCTCACCCCACTAGATGCTAAATCCTGCAATATAAAGCCAAGATCCAGTTCGAAGACTGGATACCACAGAAACTTCACACAACATTGAATCGAGCAACTAAACCCTAACAACAGCTAGCAATAAGGTAAACAGCAAGTATAGTAAGATGAAGAACGCGAGACATAAGATTTATCTCGTGGTTTAGCTCACCACTAAGGTTTGCCTAAGTCCACGTTGTTGAGGAAGCCACAAAAGGCTTGAGCTTGCCACCAAGGCTTGCCTTACCCTCGTTCTCAAATCAAGAGAGTGAACTCTTGAAGTGAGGGGTGTTTTCTTAGCTTTTGAATGAGGTTACAAACCTCCCAAGGCTGCCACACAAGTTGGCAAGCACAAGGGCGACGCCTAGCCGGCTAGGAGCAAGCTTCAAGAGTAACAAACCCTAGAACCGCCGGCCAAACATGAACCAAATGCTCTTAGACTTTGGGAATCAGTGGATCTTCTCTCCAATCGAGTTTTGCTGCCTTTTCTCTCAAGTTTTGATGGTTGGAATCAAGGATTAGCTTGAGGGATGGAGGAGCAACAATGGAGGAGAGATGTGAGCTTTGGTTCTGTCTAGTTTCGAGCAGAATGACTCAGTGGAGAAGATGACCGTTGTGGGCCGGGCCTGAAGGGTATAAATACCCCCTGAGCCCAACGGTCAGTTAAGGGTGGCATTGCCGCTCTTAACAGGGCGGCACTGCCGCCCTAGCCAAAACAGGTAAGATGATATGAAATTTGGCTGGCTGTTTTGACTAGGTGAGTGGATGTAGATCTGTGAATTTGAGCATCTGGTTAAACAGTTGACCTACTGTCCTAATGTCCCTCTTAATAGTACGGCTTTCCCTAAACTCAATTTTAAAACATAAAAGAATTTAAACCTCCTTTGAGCTAGGTCCAGCCACCTTTTGTAATTAGGACACCTGCAATCTGTACATCATCCTCATTTTGTGATTCCCTGCTTGTCATCTCGATAAATCTCATTAGTCCTCTAATTTGGTGGTCATCAATACCCAAACCCATAATAGGGCTTGATTGCACTTACAATGTCTGGTCACCCTGATTTCTCAGTGAACAGAGTGTCAACGGCTCTTTTCGTGTGGGCTCTCTATTTAAACCATATGGTCGGCTCTAGCTCACCCTCTTGGCCATTTTTATTGACATAACAACCTTGTGATCTTAGCCAAAGCCCTCCCATTCATCTCCATCATTGATTCATCATCTTTGTGAGATTGGGAGTGAATCCAAGTGCATTGCTTGAGTATTTGCATCTAGAGGCACTTGGTGTTCGTGTTTCGCTGTGGGATTCTCTTGTTACTCTTGGTGGTTGCTGCCACCTAGATGGCTTGGAGCAGCGAGGATTGTCGAGCAGAGGTTGGTGATTGTGAGGGGTTCTTGACCTTTCCCCGGTGGAGAGCCAAAAGGTACTCTAGTAAATTGCTCGTGGCTTGTGTGATCCTCATCTTGTGTTGGTTGTGCGGCACCCTATTGAGGGTTTGGCGTGTGATGCCAATTAGCGCGTGAACTTCCAAGTGAGTGAATCGCCACAATGAGGACTAGCTTGCCGGCAAGCAAGTGAACCTCGGTAAAAAATCATTGTGTCATAATTTGATTTCGAGGTGATTGGTCTTCATTGGTATTTATTCTTGTGATTGATTGGTTCATTTCTTGACATAGCGGTATAACTATCTTGCTCTCTCTCTCTCTTTACATTACCGCAAACTAGTTATCAAGCTCTTTAGTGTAGTTAGTTGTGAGAGCTCGTTAGTTTGGTTAGTGTGGCTCTTTAGTTAGCCTTTGAGAGCACACTAACTTAGTGTAGTAACATAGCCATTGTGTGCATAGAGACTATAGAAACTAGACTTGTGGAGTAAGCTAGCGCAACATTCGCTTCGCCTTATATTTGTCTAACCGGTATGTTAAGTGTTGTTATAGAAATTTTTAATAGGCTATTCACCCCTCCTCTAGCCATTAGGACCTTACAGTCGGCTCTGGTTCTGGGCCGAATGGGAGGGGAGGGAGAAAAAGAAAAAAGAAAAGACTTCTCTATTTTCAGTTTTTGCAAACTTGCTCAAATTCAAACAAAGTTTGAATTCAAGCCACCCAACACTATTCCTACACTCAAACAAAAACAGTGCACCAGCATGAATGCAACAAAAGTGTTTCTAAACCTTATGTTTGATTTTAATATTAATGAAAATTATTATTTAGCCTAGATAAATCATGAAAAAAAGAATCAAAATTAATTACTATTTTTGAAAATGATTTTTACGGTGTTACAGGTAGAAGCGACGCAAGTTGTCCATGTTCCACGTGTGGCTCATTTCGACTCATTCTTCGTTGAGCTGCCTGTAAACTCCTAGCTTGACCATGTTCGCCACCACGAATGGCCCGTACCACTGGGACTGCAGCTTGCCCTACTTGTCGGGATGGCGAATGAGCACCATGTCACCTAGATTGATGTTCTTTCACAGAACTTTCTTGTCTCTCCAGGTCTTTGTTTCTTTATGGTATTTGTCGAGGTTTGATGCAATTGCAACCTGGCATTTTCTGCTGCTTCGAGTTATACATATCGTTGTATTGGAGTGGTTGCTGCGATTTTGGTGCGGAAAGAGCCTAGCTTGAGCTCTTCTGGTGTAATTGCTTCTTCTCCATACAGGGGCGAAAAGGGGTGAAACCTATCGTTCGAGTACTCGAGATGTTAGACGAAAGTGATCAATTCCTGTGCCCATTTCCTTTTTGGCAAATTGAATAGTGCTTTTGATACTGCGTTGAAAATCAAGCCGTTTGCCCTTTCGACTGCTCCATTGCTTTTTGGGTGATTAACAGAGGCGAATGCTAGTTTGATTCCCAACTCGCTGCAAAAATTTTTGAACTCTGTGCAATCGAATTGCTTCCCATTGTCGACTGTTATGTAGGACGGTACTCAGAAATGGCAGATTATCCTTTGCCACATGAAACTGGTTAAGGTGCCTGATGTAATCTTCGCTAGTGCCTTGGCTTCGATCCATTTTGTGAAATATTCTAGGGCTACTGAAGCAAAACGCAGATTCCCGGGTGCTGTTGGCAATGGCCCTACTATGTCGACCCCCCATTTCTGCAATGGCCATGTTGGAAAGATTGACTTAGTTGGGTTAGCTAGGGCTTTCTGCCTTTTGGCGAACATTTGATAGCCTTCGCAACTACGGACAAGCTCCTTCGCGTCTTCTGCTGCTGTTGGCTAATAGAACCCTTGTCTCATCGCTCATGGGTGATCTCATGCGGTCCTCTATGAGCCACGCACATTCTTGCATGCATTTCGCTTAGTAGTTGGATTCCTTGCTCTCTGCTTATACATTTCCACATAGGCGCAATGATTCCGCTTTTGTATAATTCTCCTGCTATGATGGTGTATTGTTTTGTCCTGGAGTTCATTTTGTCTGTTTCATGCTTGCTTTGTGGCTTGTAGGTTTCGTTGAGGTATGCGAATATGGTTGATCTCCAGTCCTTGCTTGTGATAGCATGCACGCTATAGGGGCGTTCCTCTTCGTCTCGTATGGCTTTGACTGATAGCTCTTGATAGAATACGTCTGCCGGCATCGGTGCCTTTTGTGCAGCTGCTTTTGCTAGCTCATCCGCCTCAGCGTTTTTGCTTCTTGGAATGTGGCGAAAAGTGAATTGGTGAAGTATTTCTTTATTCTTCTTACTGCTGCCAAGTATTTGGTTAACTCTGCCTCTTTCATAGTGAACTCTTTCTCAATATGTCCCACTATTACCTAAGAGTCTGATCTAACTATACATCGTTTGACTCCTAGGGCCCTAAGCTTTTGCAACCCTAGGAGCACTGCCTCGTATTCGACCATGTTGTTGGTTGTGAGAAATTCTAGCCTAGCTACGTAGCGAAGCTTTGGACCTTTTGGCGGCGTTAATATTGCTGCTATACCTGCGCTAGCCATTCCTCAGGCTCCGTCACAATGCATAGTCCATGTTGGTTCTTCGAATTGTAGTGTGGTGTCGAAAGCTGCTGGGGTCCAATCCGTAATGAAGTCTATGAGTGCCTACGATTTGATTGTTGATATGTGTTCGAAATCAACCACAAATTCGTTCAGCTCTGTGGCCCATTTTTTGATTCTTCCAATTACTTCGCTATTGCGGAATAGCACTTCCAGCGGCAGTGCTGAGAGGATTTTGATGCGATGAGCTTGGAAATAATGCTTCAGCTTCCCTGACACCATGACCACCGTGTATGCTATTTTTTCTAGTTCGGAGTAGTTGAGCTTTGCTCCTGATAGAGCTTCCAATACGGAATATACTGGGAACTGCTTCATTTTGTTTTCGTGCACCTTCTCTTCGACCAGGACCACGCTAACAGTTGTGGGCGACGCTGATAGATATAGTAGCAAGGTTGCCGATGGTTAAGGCTTGGACTATGTTGTTAACTTGGTCAAATAGATTTTTTGCTCATCGAAAGCTTGCTGCTGTTCTGGCCCCCATTCGAAATGATCTGAGCTTCGGAGGGTTCTAAAAAAAGCTAAGCCCTTTTTGGCTGATCTTGCGATGAATCTGTTTAGTGCTACTAGTTAGCTAGTGAGCTTCTGCAACTGCTTTCTACTTGTAGGTGGCTTCATGTTTACTATCGCTGCTATTTTTTTAGGATTTGCCTCGATGCCTCTCGCGGATAATAAACAGCCAAGCAGTTTGTCTTTCTTAATGCCGAATATGCATTTATCTGGGTTCAACTTGAGGCCATTGTTTCTCATGTTCTTGAATGTTTCTTAGAGGTCCTTAATATGGGTCTCCTTCTTATCGCTTTTGACAACAATGACATCGACATATGCTACTAGATTTTTGCCTTTCTGGTTGTCGAAGACTCCATCGGTCATTCTAGAAAAGGTGGGACCTGCATTTCGCAGTCCCTCGAGCATCCACCGGTAACAATAAGTTCCTCCTGGAGTGATGAAACTTGTTTTCTCTTCATCATCCGGGTTCAACTAGATTTGGTGGTACCCTAAGAAGCAATCTAACAGACTCATTACTTCACACCCAGCAGCGATGTCGACTAACTTGTCAATTCTTGGGAGCGGATATGGATCTTTCGGGCAACACTTGTTCAGATCAGTGAAATCTACACACATTTGCCATTTCTCATTTTTCTTTTTGACCATTACAACATTAGCTAGCCATTCTGGGTACTGTACCGGTTTGATGACTCTAGCATCGAGTAACCTTTGCACTTCTGCTTTCGCCGCTTCTGCTCTTTCTGCGGACATCTTTCTTAGCTTTTGCTTCCTCGGTTTCACCCCTTTTGCTACATTTAGGTTGTGCTGGGCGAGGTTGTGACTGACACCTTGCAAATCTTTCGCTGACCAGGTGAATACGTCCTGATTCTCGTGAAGGAAAGTTAACAGATTATCTTTCTCGTCATTGGCGAGGTCAGATCCTACGTGCACACATTTTTCTGGTACTAATTTTGATAAGGGAGCTTTTTGAGTGTCTTCGGCAGCTTCAGCCCTTGGCTCTGCTACTTTTTCACTATTTTCATTTTTGCTTTGAGGTTTCTTCGCTACTTCATTTACAAGGCTGTATCTTGGAATTGGTTTGCCCTCTATCCGCCTGGACACGGCTTCATCTCCATGTACCATAATTATGCCGAAAGCGGATGGCATCTTCATGCATAAGTAGCTTTGCTTTATCACCATTTTGAATTTGTTTAAAACTCCCTTGCCGAAGATGGCGGTATATGGATAATCCATATTGACTCTGTCGAAAGTTATCATCTCCGTGCGGACCTTTTTGCCTTCTGCAAAAGATACCGGGATTGCTTTCTTCCCTAAGGCGTCTATCTTTTTCCCGCTAAAACCGAACAATGAATTCCCAGCTGGTTCTAAAGTCCGCTTGTCAAGACTCATCTGCTTGAAAGGCTTGATGAATAGAATTTCGACCGAGCTTCCATTGTCTATAAGGATGTTCTGTATCGTGAATCAGGCTATGTTTGCTGTCGCTATGAAAGCGTCCGTACGCGGAAAGTCTCGCACTTGGAAGTCATTTTCGTCGAAAGTAATTGGTGCCATGGACCAAGCTGGCCTATTGAGTGGAAGCCTTGGTGAGACGGTGTGCACCCTTCTTTCATAGTCCCTTCTGGCCCTCATGTTTTCATGCTCTTGGTCCGCTGGTGATCGCAAAAATGTGGCCTTATGATGGTAAGATATTGTTTACGGTCTGATGCTCTTAGATATTTTCTTGCTTTGCGGACTGAGGTTGGCTTGATTGTTGCTGCTCTTGCAGAATTGGTGAGGACACAGCGGCTGAATGCCCCGGGTGATGGGCGAATTGTTGGTACGCCGGAAATGCCGGTTGCAGCCAGATATACGGATGCTGGCTATACCCGTGCGAAAAGTTGGGATGCTGGAAGGAACTACAGCCTGTTGCCATATAGGGGTTGCCGTAACCTTGATTGTTTGCCATTTCGTCATCGGTATTGTGGAACACATGATTTGATGTTTCACTGCTTTTTGCAGCCTCGTCTTTCTCCTTGAGCTCTCTAGTTATTTTGTTGTATTTGTAATGTTTTGTGAAATTACCAGCATTTTCGCCGCACACCGCGCAATAGGGTATCCTCTGGTTTCTTCCCCTTCCTCTACCTTCGCGTCCGTCATGGGGGCCTCGTCCCCCTCACCCGCCACACGGAACCTGGTCAAAACTTCTGTACTACTGGTTTGGCAGTGGCCCAGGGAAACTTTGCTCTACTAGATTATGCTCTGGTTGTTCTTGTAAATTTTTGATCGCGCAAAATGGTCTCGTATTTCACTGCCCTAGGGTTGGTGGTGGCCAAGGGGCTCTGCCTGCTTGCCTCCATAAGTTACGTGTTGCCTTTCGCTTCTTTAGGTCATCGTCTGACCTGGCGTACTGCCTCATTACCTCGAACAGCTCTTTGATAGTCGTGGGGTAGTTTCTGGAGAAATGTGCTGCACACTGGCCAATGGCCAACCCTTCGATAGCTGCTGCTATCACTATCTCTTCTGGTGCATTCGGCACTTGCGCTTTGATTTGGATGAGTCTCTCTAGATAATCAGACAAGGACTCGTCATCTCGCTGTATATAGTTTAGCAGGTCCCTTGTGGTTTTTGTTCCTGGGTGATATCCTTAGAAAGTGGACAAGAGTTCCACTTTGACCTGGCTCCATGAATGGATGGAAAGGGGCTTCAATGATGTGTACCAATCATGGGCGATGTCTTCGAGTGCCATAATTAAAGATTTGGCAAGAGTCTAAGCGTCTTCTCCTGCTGAGGTGACGGTGGTTTCATAGCCAGCGATGAATTTCCTTGGGTTTGTCATTCCATTGAAGATTGGAATGCATGGCTTGTAGCCCAGGGGCTACGGGTGCAGTTGGAGCTCTTTTGACAAAGGCGAGGTGGCATCATATGCATCTTCATCTTCGTCTAGCAGAATGGCGTCTGGTATTATCTTATTTCCACAAGCCCGTCCGGCGCCTCCGCCTGCCGCTGCTCCATGCAAGCCCTGAATCTTGCGCATCAGCCTCTCTCTCTCTCAATCTCGGCTTGCCTAATCTCTTGCTGAGTTTGCTCTATTCTGTTTTGAATAGCTGCCTAACTCATTAACTGTTCCTTCTCTTGCTGCAGCCTGAGGATGTCCTGTTGATACTGGTCCAGTTTTTTCAGATCCTTTTCCTGTTCGGTGATTTTGCCGTCTTCATCTTCAATTTCCCTACCGTTTTGGTCAAGCTAGACCTCTTCGACATCACCTTCTAGCGTTTCCTCTCGTGCTCGGGTCACTGCAGCACCATTCGGCTATGGCTACGGCATGGGCGGCTCCGCTGTCGTTGCCGCTGCTCTGTCGTTTCGCGCGGACAGTTCTGCTCTGTCCATCGTTACCTTCCACTTCTTCAGCATGATAAGCTCAAGCAACAACCACGGTGGCACGCCAATGTTTTTCTAGGCCGAAGCCTTCGAACACCTGGTTATCGTGTGAGCGAACCTTGGAGCAAAATAAGACAAAATGGAGGGCACAAGCGAAACAAGCAAAACAAGGTGGATGATTTTATTGACCTTGAACCTCTCTCTTTTATAATCCCTAGACGGGGGCTATTTATACACGCCCATAGGCTTTTCATGGGACAAAAATGCCCCTACAACCACTACATATTCGGAGAATATTCCTTGCTGTCGTGGGCTTGTTTGTCATTCGGAGTCACCACCTGCCATGGCTAGCACCAACCCGTGGAGGACCGACTGGCTCCGCCTTATGTTGACTCTACAACCGACCGAGTGGGCCCCCGGTGGACAGAAGCTACCGGCCGAAGCATGGGCGACTGACCCCTCTAACGGCGAGACCTGCAAAAACGACTGAACGAATCGTTAACGACTATTCGCCTAAGCGAATAGCTTGAATCGACTCCACGCCCCTGGCCGTGCAAACCTAAGGTGGGCTGTTCTTTTTCGTCGTGGCAAAAAGAGCTGAGCCAGGCGGACCCTTATCACGGGACCCGCCATTTCGCCCAGGCGAAACGTGAGTCTGAGCAGGATTACCATGAAACCGGGCGGCTACCGCCGCCCTTATTTCGCTTTGTCGAGATTAGAAACCCACGACTTAGGCTCTCATACTCCCGCTGTACCGCTTTCGCCTTTTCGTCAGAGCAAAATGCTCGGCGCGCCAACAGGCTACAACCGTTCAAGCCCTTGTCGGCCATCTTTTCGCCTAAGCGAGATGCCGTCCATGCTAACGGGGTGCGGATGGGGCGGCGGATAAGCCCCTTGGGGCCCCAGAGGTGGGTCCTGCCCCCAACATTTAGGTTCTTTCAATTGGTATTATAATATACATAAAGATAAAAAATAATGATAACAAAAACAATGAAATATATAAATAGTAAATAAATAAATACATAACATAAATAAAGAATAATAAAATCTAGAGCAAAGCATAAGGGAAAAAATAAAAACACGCAATAGAGAAACAATTAAAAGAACGTCACATGGAGACTTTTCAAACATCCTAAAATATATTATGGAACATCACATGTATACTAAGTGAACATCACTAAATACATCATAGAACATCACTAAATACATCATAGAACATCGCATATATATTATGTGAACAACACTTAATACATAGTAGAACATCACTAAAATACATTATAGACATCGCATACATATTACATAAACAACACTAAATACATCATAAAACAATACTAATTACATCATAGAACATCGCATATATATTACACGAACATCACTAAATACATCTAGAACATCGCATATATATATTACGTGAACAACACTAAATACATCGTAGAACATCAATAGATACATCATAGAACATTACATATATATTACGTGAACAACACTAAATACATCGTAGAACATCACATGTGTACTAAGTAAACATCACAAGAAAACATCATAGAACATCACATGTATACTACATGAACAACACAAAACATCATATGTATACTATGTAAACATGACAGAACACAACATAGAATATTAAATGTATACTACATGAACATCACATATTTATATAAGAAAATAACAAACAAAAAAATTATTAAAACAATTAATTAGAGTAAAACAACAAATAAGGAAAATACACATAAAAATATGATTAACAAATGATAAATATATAGAACAAATAAAATAAATGAATAAGTTAAATAAGGATGGAAAAAAGAAAATTAAAAAAGAAAGAAAAAAATAAAAACATACAAAAAGAAAAAAAAAAGAAAAAAGAGAATAAATAGAAGCAAGGAAAAACAATTAAAAGAAATCAAAAGAAAAAAGGTAAAAATAAATAAGAAAAGAATAAGAAAAGAAAAGGAAATAAAATAAGAATGAAAACATAGAAAACTAAAAAGAAAAGAAAAAGAAGAATAAACAGAAGCAATGAAATAAAACAAAAGAAAAAAGAAAGGAAAGGAAAAATAAATAGGGAAAAAATAATAAAAAGAAAAGGAAACATCTGTACCTAGACTGCCTCCCGCGCAGTCTTCTGCGGGAACAACTCCCGTGCAGTGTTCGGCGGATGGATGCTTTCCGGTAACTGCCACCGCTCACCACACACATCTCATCCTCTAAAACCTAATCTAACTTGATAGATAAGGCTGGCGTCGCCAAGAAGAAGATGGTGAGCAGATGTGAATGCACAGCAATTGCGTGGGAACTTTGATAATTAGCCTGCTCGCTTGGTCGTATTTGGCTTATAAACCATGGCTTATCAGTCAACAAACAATATTTTTCTCTCACACTAAACCAGTCAACAGTATTTTCAGCCATGGCTTATAAGCCAAACCAGCCAAAACGAACAGAGTGAATATCATAGTAGAAAAGGATAAGGTGCGGTCAAATCTTCAACTAATGAATCATTGCCACCTGATGTAACCTTGGCTTTCCACATCTTTAGCAACTCCCGCCATTGACCTACATTCCACATCCCTCTTGCTTTCAAGCATGCACCAGCCACAAAATCATCAGCCTGTTCGGTTGGCTGGTTCGTTTCGTTACTGGTTCGTGAAGAAGTACTGCTGGCTGGTTTGTGTGAGAGAAAAATACTGTTCCGGCTGGAAATTTACGATCGTTTACGACAAGACACAGACAAACGAACAGGCTGCATATCATACTATAAAACCCTAACTCTAACTTGATAGATAAGCTAGGTCATCGTCATAAAAAAGAGAAGATGGCGAGCAGATGCGAAAGCACAATGTTGCGTCATTACGTGGGAACCTTTATAATACCATAATTGTAAAGGATAAGGTGCGGTCAAATCTTCGACTAATGATTTTTTTTGATTGGGTATAACTTGGACGCACACAACCCACACACTCCACCCTCACACCATACACACGCAAAGAAGAGATTGGGAGGCACGTCGCCTCTAGTGTACGGAAAACGCGCCGAACGCACACGCGTTCGTGTACCCTAAAATTTCTAGAAAAATTCCATAAAAGATGTGATCGCTAGGGCTTGAACCCTGGTGAGTAGCATCCACTGGATAGCCCTACCACTAGACCACAAACCCATTCGCTTCGACTAATGAATTATCATTTTGTTTTGCTCTATATAGTCATATAATAATGAATCTAGTGAACAAACTCGATGATATTTGATCACCACCGGGGAATGTCACTATCTGTTATTCTCCATTTGTTTTCCTATTTAACCACCGTGACTTGACATGAATTTAGAGGAAGAATTACAACATGCGGAGCAATGTGCAAGCTTATTTCTGTGCGTGCAATGTGCATTCTGTATGCACACCCTACCCATTCATCCGACGTGTGCGATGTGTTGTTGTCTACCTCCCTCTTCCTCGCGTCTTTCTCTCTCTCTCTAATCTGATGACTCGATATTCAATAACATGATTAGGGTTAGAGTGTTAGTTTTTTTTTAATAAAACCTATGCATCTAGATTTAAGTTCTCGACTTAGACACATGTGCTTGTATTTTTTTGGCGCTATTAAGTTAATTCGCTCTACCTCTGAGACCTGAGATCGAGTCCGCGTCACTAGCTTAATCGCGAGTCCGGCCGCCCCGCCCGCGTGAGGTCGAGTCCGCGTCTCACCAGCTTAATCGAAGTGCAATGGGAAGGGACTCAGTCGGCTGGCCTGCACAGGCGATGTGCGTGATGGCAGATAGCACGTGCTGGCCATCAGGCGGTCGTGCCTCTTTAGGCGGCGGCAATAGACATGCAGCAACGGAGGAAACGAACCAGCCAGTTATCTCCGATCTAGTTAAATCATAAGGGCCATTTCCTAAATTAGAAAAAAGATGAGAGCGTTAAATCATAGGAAAAAGTCTATTTTTGTCCTCCAACTTTGACTGTAGTTTTTTTCTAGCCCTCTAACTCAAAAACCAGACACGCGCAGTTCCTTAACTCTCAAAACCGTTTAAAATTGGCCCTCGTGCCCATTTGACCGCTGTTTCGGTCCAGTCAACCCGCCACGATGCGCGGAGCCGACGGGGATGACTGGACCATCCACGGAAAGCGGAAGGGAGAGCACTGGGAGCGTGGAGGTTGCGGTGGGGTGAGCGCACAAGGCCCTGCGCCATTTACAGAGGGAGAGAGAGGGGAGTGAGCGGTGGGGAGAGCTCGGCCATCCGCCGTCAATGGCGAGCGGTGGGATGTGCGGGGCCGACGGTGCGCCAGAGGAGCCGCTGCGCCGTCGCGTAGGAGGCCCACCACGCTGCATTGGAGGGCGCGTAGGTCAGCACCGAGACACCGAGGCCGCGGTACAGGCTGCGCACGGCGTCCACGAGTAGGATCTTCCGGCTCACCACGTCGACCGGGGTCCACATCACCTGCGCGGCTATGGCAGTAGAGACACCGCCTGCGGCCGAGGCGGCAGCAGAGGCGGCCGGTTCCACGATGCCGAGACGGAGCGCAACGGAGCACACGGCGTTCTTGGTGTGCCCGTACGTGAGCAAGGAACGGTGGAGCGCCCCTCCTCTCTTGGCCTCCACCTCGGGCAGCCACCGCCGCCCTCAGTCTGCTGCTGTGGCCAGCCCCGTAGCAGAGCTCTGCCTCGGCTCGTCGGAGACCGCCACCGACCTCGCGCCAGCCCGAATCGGCTGAGCACCGCCGGACCCGAAGGCCACCTTGGTCCACGGCCCTTCGAAGAAGCCGCCGGAGCCACGCTCGCCGCAGCCATCGCAGAATGGGCTAGCATCTGCTCGCCATCGCACTGGAGTCGAGCACCACAGGAGTCCGCTCACCCGACTCCGCTCTGCTTTGTCGAGCCGCACGGGTCACGGAGCCCTACGTGACGAGGCCGCAGGAATGCCGTGCCCGCTCGTAGCCGCCGTCGCCTACCGCGTCGTCGCGACTGAAGCCGCCGTCGCGCCGAGACAGACGCCGCCTTGGGCCGCTGCGAGCCGCCGCCTCCATGCCGAGCACCGTTGCCGCCCAGCTCATGCCGGAGCCTGCTCCGCCGAGGCCCCAGGAACCCCAGGACCGCCGAGGCCCCAGGAACCCCTGCGCACGCTCTCTCTCTCTCCTTCCCTCTCTGTTCTCGCTCGTTGACCGCGCGGCAGTCACGAAGGGATGAGGACTGGGCCGAAACCGCGGTCGTGACGGGTTGACTGGGCCGAAACCATGGTCGAATGGGCGCGAGGGCCAATTTTAAACGGTTTTGAGAGTCAAGGGACTGCGCGTGTTTGGTTTTCGAGTCAGAGGGCTAGAAAAAAACTGCAGCCATAGAAATGGACTTTTTCCTAAATCATAAGGGCTATGTGCTAAATTAGAAAAAAATGAGAGTGATGAACTCCGTCCCAAAATAAATTGACCTCCTAAAAAAATCAAATAAATTATCTGTAGTATGATAATTGGTGAAAATATTTAATTTTCCTTTTGAATTTTGTATGCCCGTGAGCCCGTCGTAGATTAATTAATTCTTTTATCTCATCACAGACAAATAGCATGGCAGACTAAAAGAAGATATATCTATCTCTACTCGACACCTAAAAAAACCTATTGTTATCGTCGTATTGTCCCGCTCATCACCCCGCCCGCAGACTAATCGCCCTGCTCGCCCTGCTCCGTTTGCCTGCTCCGTCAAACCTAACACGAGTTCGAAGAGGACTTCGATGATGTACGTATCATACACCGCAACCTGGTGATTGCTAGGCTTCTATGACGAGCGCATCCTGGTGTTCAAGTTCATGTTCACCATGGCACGCTCCACGACCACCTCCACGACAGCAATTGCGACAACTCACTCGTCGTGCCTCATCAACGCGCATCGCTTCAAGGCGCGGCAGCACCTTCACTGCCGCCCTGCTCTGCATTAGCTCCTCTGACGAAGGCATCCAGGTCCAACAACATATGACCTCGTTTGTAGTAGCCTCCGGCAACAAGCGCGGCAAGTACTAGGCGCTGGTGACCTGGTGCGTGGTGGCCGGCGTCTATGCATGGCCATGTTGACGTGAGGATATGTGACGTTAGCACAGCGACTCATTTCCCTTACAAAATAACTGAACAAATACGACCGTATACATATATGTATGCCTATAGAAAATACTAAGAGTCAGCTCACTGTCTCGTTCAACTTGTGACTCCGTGCGCGCGCGCACGGACATATATCTAGTTAAAAATAAATTCAAAAAATATTTCGATTAAACTGTTTTTAACTAAAAATAATTTGATTTTAAATGATTTTGAACTCCGTCTCGGCTCGTTATTTTCAAATCATTAATCTCGATTTCATGTTGGATCTCTAACAAATTTTGGAGACTCAGATCAGAGGGGGAAAAAAGTTAGTGATTTAAAAGGGACGCTAGGGTTAAAGGTGGCCTTGGTGGACGAGGGAGATAAACCCAAAAGAGAGGAAAGACAAACCCAAAATCCCCAAAGCGCCGTCTCTCTCCTTGCTCTCATTCGAATCCATGGCGGCCACTGCGTGGCACAGATAGCCTACCTGCCCGAGGGACGCCACGCGTACGACTGCGTCTTTTTTTGAAGATGATGCGGCAGACGCACGCGCAGGCCAAGGCTCTCGCATTCGCGCGCACATCCCTGCTGGAACTCCAGCGAAGCAGCCACCGCGACCGCAAGGACCGAATCCAGGGGTAAGAAGTCTCGGTCTCGAGGTTCTTCTTCTGGGGATAGGATTGGGAGAAGGTTGGCTCTCCGCCGCCGCTGATGCTGGCTAATACTTACTTTTTCTTCTGTATTTTTTTTAAAAGTTTCCATCCAGATCTGTGTGGAGAACTTATTGGAGACAAAGAGCTGGAGCTTTGCTGAAGCTTGCAGGCAAGGAGAGTTTCGTGGTATTCGCCTTGCTTGTTATTGTAGTGCGATTCAGCTTCTTGTAGTGGTAGAACTGTGACCTTTTTGGCTTGTAGATGCATTGCGGTCCCATTGATTGTCCCATCATTTAGATCTGTATCGCTGGCTTAAATCAAACTTTTTTTAGAGCGAAGTGTCCAGTCAAGTGGCATTTGTGTTGGATTAAGCATCACCATATTAGTTTTGGCGAACTTGTATGGTCTGTCTTGTAAACTGGTATCCCCAGTAACTCTATGCTTTCAATACAAAGCAGGGCCAATGCCTTTGGTCTAAATATTTAGTTTTGGCGATAAGTTTGGAGGTACGAGTGGAATATGCTTCTATGCGCCTCTTATCTTTTAGATAATGGGATAGACTTGCTCTCTGGGGCATTGTCTAGTCTTCTATTACTTACCCCTGACCCTCAAAGACTGTAAATATTTTTTCATACTATATCTATTTAGTGTCATAAATGCTAATACTCTTCGCTTAAGATTGGTCAAACATAAGATAATTTGACTTAGGACAGCTAGAATGTCACTCTTTGTGGGACGGATGTAGTAATTTTTGTTGTGAAATTCTAGTCTGGCAGTGCAAACTTGCCATTCTCTTTGAGGGTTTTATTAGTTCCTATTTTCGTTTTGGGTTCTTGTCACAACAGAGTTTGTTTGTTTCTGCCATCATTGTACTCCCATGATTAGTGAAGTTAAATTTCTCCATTTTGGTGTATGTAATCTATCTATGGGAATTTCTTCATTCTGATTTCCATGATCAGTCGCACCTATACCGCCCTTCCTGAGCCTACTTTTGCTTCTATAAGAATGAACATGCTTCGTATTTATTTTGCTGTGATAGCATAACTTCAAGCTGCCTTAAGATTCTATGCATGCATATAACTGATCACCTAACTCTTTATTTGGCATTACATTTTTCTCGAATGCGCAGGACAGCTGTGTATCATTATACTGAGAGGAAAATAGGAGGAGTCTAAGAAGACTCATGCAAGCTCAGTAGAGCATTCTTTTACATAAGTGACTAGCCGGGAAACAAGGAACTTCAACCAGCAACCTAAACACCAGACTACGGATACACCACAATTTTGCTTCATACCTAATGTCTTGCATGAGAGCATTAACATTATGTGAGATCCCTTCAAAGGCACAAGCATTCCTGTGTTTCCAAATCCACCATTCCTCCACCACTAAGGTATTACTGATTTAGTGCCTTTTGGAAATTAGCCCGACATTATCCACTTGAGTAAAAGTTGTCCACCTTTTGTATGCTCACTACATCTCCATGTTTTTTTGTCATTTGATTGTTGCTTTCATCATGCTTTATTTTACCTTTGGGCCTTGAAGCAGCATAGATTTCTACAATGAAATAGTCTATTTATCAAGAATCTTAAGTGCTGGTTGTTTTGCTCACCTAAATTGGGTTTACAGTTGCATCAATTGAATTAGTATTTTATTTGCAGCATGGTCTACAGTTCTTTTCAAAGGGTAGAGTTTATATTTGATGACATCGGTCAAACTGTGCTTTGCTTTCCATCTCAAGTAACATTGTGCTGCATATATGGATTATTACTTTCCCTTTTGCTAAATCCATCATTTGTCTTGGAGGCATTTTAACTCAGTGTTAAATGCATATAAAAAATTGATAAGGGATGCATTGTCTCTGTATTTGTGTTGCTACTGATATCATTCCTTTTTTGTGTTCAAACCAGAACTAACAGAGAATTGCTGGGGAGGATTTCAGAAATTCTATATCCACTTTGGCTGTTGAAAACAATGTACTAAAAAGGTACTTAGTGAGTACTGACACATGGTTGGACCATTGTAAATTTCATTTTTTTTTCTCAAACACACAGGAGAGTTGTGTATCATTGCATTAAGAAAGATTTTGGATTTCATAACCCACAAATGTGTAATCCAGCTTGTGCATCTAGCTGATCTTTTGCCTCTTTGATGCCTCTCATAATGGTAGGCTAAACTGGATGAGGATGAAAGTAAGGCAGAGTTTAGTGGAAACAGTGTGCAAAAGATTTAGAGAAGAGCCAAGGAAACTAAAGCAAGCTCTGCAACCTGAGTTCAGGGAAGGACGACGAAATTTCAGGCAGGAAGAAGTTTTGTGTGGAACCAGTTTAACCCAATGAACCAGGAGTACAGGGTGATCATCAAAAGCAAAAACATACAACCAAAAGCAGAAGAAAAACTGAAGGCCCTGTTTTAAGGGAGAAATCAAGAGATTACTGGGTTACACCAGTTAGGAGAGAATTGAAGGCATCAAGACTCAAGACCATGTGCTTCAAGTACAAAAGAGATGCAAAGGCAATCAAGAAATAATTTTCATATTGCAAGAAAGAAGGCAATCTGCAAGTAGTTAAAAGCTCAAACGTCTCTTGTCATGTATGTATTCCATTTACAGTTGCACGGTAAGCTCATACTGCACCGTGTGATCTATGATTACTTTTGATTTAGCAACCGTGTATATATTTTTGTTCATATATAGTTAATGGATAATGTTGGGTTTATTAAATAAACCTGATGTTTTTTTACTAATGTGCATAAACAAATAGACTAAATTGTTTTTACTGACCTAGAATTTATCAAAAAGACTAAGTCTGGGTAGGCTGTATGTGCATGAGTTGAGTCTTGCTGCAAATATGGATATGGAATAAAGGAATTAGGTTGGCTTTCTATGATACCCATAATATATGTATAAGACCATCATAGGTGTGCTTTTTGGTGTCCTGGAGTATGCATTTCCTAAGATAGGTCTCCCACACCCAACAACTTGCCCCTACTGTGACCAAGCCAATGAAACCATCAATCACCTTTTGGTATCATGTGTGTCTGTTTATGAATTCTGGTTCAAACTTTTGCACAAAAGTTGGCTTGCAGTTTTGGCTCCACAATTAGGAGAGGACTCCTTCGATGATTGGTGGGGAAAAAGATCTCTAGTAGTTTTAGTGGTCAAATTCAGGAGGGCAACAACTCTCTAATTATTCTTGGTGTCTTGACTTTTTGGTGTCACCGTTATCGGTATGTCTTTGATGGAGCATCTCTGAGCATTGCTAGTGATGAGCTTCATCTATTGGGCTGGCTGGGGCACTCCTTGGGTTTCTTACCTCACAGCCTCTTTGCCAGCTGTTGGTTGAGGTTTGATCGTGGTCAAGTTCTTTTTGTAGAAAGGCGCTCCTCACTTGGGTCTTTGTGGTGTATGTGTTTTGCAAGTTTTGAGGTGTTTCTAGGCCTGTGTGTAAGAAGTTTCTTCTTAATGCAATGCCGTAGGGGCATTCTTTCCACTGCAGGTTGAGTTTTTTTTTTGATATGCGATTCTTTGTGTGTTCGAGAAAAAAAAATTATGTTATGCAATTATAGCCTGTAAATGGGAAACATGCACCTCTTTGTGTTCTTAATTTGCAATCTCCTAATTCTTGGTAGACTGCATGAGTCGAGTTTTTCTTAAATATGGACAAAGAATACTACTGATGGTATTTTGGTGAGTATTCAGTCATAAGTGCTCATTAAGGGGCCACCATGCACTCACAGTCCAGGAGATTGGTAAGAACCTAGCAGGATTTGTTTCTTCATTCTTGACTATCATCTTTAACAACTTTATATACAATGATATGCAGCTCTCCTGCATGTTCGAGAAAAAAAATCACTTCCAAACTTACTCGCAAACTCAAGCTACTGGTACGGTAGAAAGAAATATAATCTGCAAACTAAATATTGACTTTCATATGGTATTGCAATTCATTCAGATTTAAATAACAATGTCCTAATTCTTGGTAGGTCACATCAGTTGTGTTCCTGCTGTAAATATGGACAGACAATAGAGTTGATGAAATTTAGGTGAGCACTATGTTAGTCATAGGTGCTCATAAAGGACCATCAGTCCATCACACGTACATGGGTACTAGATGGATATGATAGAACACGTGGGTAAGGGTTGTGTGATTCATCATCCACAGTGGCTAGTTTGGTTGCTAACGTAGATAATACTGCATAATAATGGCAAGCAGATTGCCATGGTTGTTGGTGCACCGCATGAATTGCATGATGATGTGCATATGGACAGATAACAAACTGACGGAGTCTATGGCCCCCTGTTTGGTTTTGTGGTGGCTTTTAAAAAAAGCAGTTGTAAACTGTGGGCTATAGAAAAGCAGCTGTGGGAAAGTAGTTATAGGGAAAACAGAAGCCCGTTTGGTTAGAGCAGTTGTGAAACTATAGGCTGTGAAAAAATATCTACAAATTGCTTATAAATAACTATTATATTCACTTATTCACATGTAAATGATTATTTTTGAATTCTAAAAATAATTATTTTGGAAAAGAAAAATTAAATTTTCTAAGTTCACTTATGCATTGCAGGTATGTGAGATGTATTCTGGTATTTCTATTGTATATCTTGTTTTATTTTTCTACAGAAAAATGGCAAAAGAACATCACGTGTTCTCAATGGAACGGAGCAAGGCACGGCTTGGCCATGCGGCCGCAGCGGCGCTTCTCGTCGTGGCCATCTCGCCGTTGCCGGAGAAGGGGAGCAGGTCCCGTGCGGATGGAGAGCACGTCTCGTGCGGAGAGAAGCTTGTTCTGCAGCTTGCGCGGGGGAGAAGGGCGAGAAGCAGGGCTCGACCAGCTGCAGCGTGGCCGCTGAGCTCGCGCGGTGCCTGAGCGGCAGCGCCTCGTGCGGTCAGCTCGCCCTGAGGGTGCCGCCGGAGCCGCCGGCCGTGGGTGCCTCGCCAGGTGCTCGCCCGCCGCTGGTGAAGGGCATCGCTCGCACCCGCCGGAGCTGGTGCTGGTGCCGGTGCCGCCTGCCGGGGCCGGAGGCAGCCCCGTGCGGTATCTGTTTCTCACGAGCGCGGAGGGGAAAAGAAAGAAGAAAAGCGAACCGTTACCTAGGTAACCAGCGACAGGTCGGTATTTTTTTTTTACCCAAAAGCAAGTGAAAGCGGGTGAAGAGGTGCTTTTGGATTTGTACTATGGAAAAAATTGCTTTCGAGCAAAAACACCTATGGCTTTTGGCTCCTTTGGTTGATTTTTGGTTTTTGTAAAAGCAAAAGTAGGTTGAAAAGCCCAATCAAACAAGCCTATATGTATTGTTACCCTAGTTTTTTTTATCATTATTGCAGGACAAGTTATTAACACTGCCCTTTTGGTCCCATCAAGTCAGAGTGAAGAAGCTTTTTTCATGACTTGTTCCATAAAAAGGATAAACACATTACTACAGAAATCATTTTTAGGGGTGGCTCGTAACCCTTTGTAGGGGCGGTTTGGCCAGCCGCCCCTATCGAACCGTCTTTACAAATCATGCATTTGTAGGGGCGGTTCTCAGGCCGCCCCTACAAATTGATTTGTAGGGGCGGCTCGTATTACCAACCGCCCCTATAAATAGATTTGTAGGGGCGGTTGTAGTACCAGCCGTCCCTACAAATCAATTTGTAGGGGCGGTTGTAGTACTAGCCGCCTCTATAATACATGTTTGTAGGGGCGGTTCAATCTAGAACCGCCCCTACAGTACGTTTTTCCGTAAAAAAATTCAAATTTACAATTCAAATTCGACCAGAACACTGTTTGTTTCCGCGTATTCCATCCAGCGTTCGCGTTACCGAACGCCCCGCGACCAATGTTTCGAAACACGTTCGCATTGCCGAATGCCTCGCGACCAACGTTTCGAACCGCGTTTGAGTTGCCGAACGCTCCGCGACCAGTGTTCCGAACCTCTTAGACTACAAGCACAAGAGTATTATATAAACTACAATTACAACTCCAATTCACAAGAATATATACAATCCACCATTAAATATACAAAATTTATACACATTGTTATCAACGTCCTAGAGCTAGCCTTTTAGTCTCACGAAGATGTTGGTACTGAGGATTTCTACCTAAGTCAGACTCTTGGTCATGGTAGGCGCCTTTGACGTGTACAATCTGGTCTAATATGAAGTTGCAAAGGTCGCCGACAAGCTCTAAGAGTTGGTCATCCTTGTATGGGTCTCTTTTCATTCATTTATCTTCTTTCCACTATAAGAGAACAAGTTTCGGTTTAGTATTTCATACCATGTACGAAGTTTTTATACTACGGGTGAAGAGGTTCAAACTTACCCTTAAGGGGTGTCTCCTGTAGGCACCAGTGTTACTCATCATAGAACATATATAGTATCCACAATGTACACTCATAGGCTTCTGCTTGGGTCACTGTGTGTTTTGCATATGAAAATGTTAAGTAATGCTTTTGACAGCCATGTAATGGAGTACTGAAGAAGTAAGTTACACTTATCACACATAGTGTTTTTATAGCCAGCTTTTCCTTTCTTGCTGGATCATGCCTTCCATGATGATTAGTGACATAGAACCTAAATGCCCCGTTCGAATTATTTTAGCAAATACAACTTGTTAGTATCCAAAAGTAAACGTTACAAGTATGTATACAAACATATAAGCTAATGAGGATTATCGATATGTATACGTCTTGAGAATCGATATGAAGTCTTTGTATGTCACCGGGTCCCTATCTATTGAATCAAAGACCTATGCCATGCTCCTCCCGACATCGACGACTATACAAATCGAGTGGTTGCTGCATGGATTTAATCATAGAACTAGATAAGCTCTTTTGCATCGAATGAAATATATCGAACAAAGCTTTAAGTATAGAGTTGAACTTACTCGAAGTTGTATGGTAGCCATATAGTAGAGTGTTGTTGGAGAGTTTTGAAAGCCAGGGCAATGTATGCCGCAACCTTAAGGGACTCTTCCCTTAGTTTCGCCATACGGATGTGCTCTTTCTCCCGAAGAGTATTTACAGCAGCTAGCTCTTTGGCATCCAGTTTTCACTGTTTAGGGTAATTAAAATTTGTTTGGGCTATAGCTTGAGGGTCTAGATACCCGGCTTTCACACTTGGCATTTGTTTGATAATGTGCACTTGTATTCTACAAATCATGACATGGGTTAGTTACAACGAAATTCAGAGATTACATTCATATCATATCGGGGGGACAAGGACTTATAGGCACCACGTGCGAATTAGATTCATCTCCATTTCTCCTAGGTGAAAGCATGTGTACATGTCATTGAAGTCAAAGACAATTTTCCTGGCTGGGCTTCCAAATGTGCCGGTGGGGAAGCATGCTTGTATGAGGTCTATACTCGTTGGGAGAATATGCAAGTACCAATCATGGAACCTTCTCATTCCAAGTGGTAGGCGCTGGATGTCCCGGTTTGGTAGGAAGGGCTTGCCTCTTTCATATGTTTTCGGGCAATCCTTTGACTATTTGATGGCATCAACATTTGGATACTGCTTTACAATTTGGTGGAGTTTGCTAGTGACGGCCTCCTCAAAACCCCGTGATGGGACTTTTTTAACTTGGTTCTCAGGCTTGAACTGGTCATGGGAATACCACTTGGACATCGACGAGACGTCTTTCATCGGAACATAAACTGGCCTTATGGTGATTGGATGCTTCTTTTTAAGTTCTCATTCAGGCATGTCCTCATCTTCTTGTGCATCACCTTCTTCAGGAGGCACTCGTTGTCATGTATCGGTTGTGCTTGTTGAGAAGACTGTGGCATCTCATCATGCACTTGCTTGGTATGAGCTGGAGAAGGTTGTGGCATCTCATCAGGCACATGCTCGCTAGGAGGCGGGGAAGAATGTGGCATCTCAGGAATGTGGTGGTCACGAGATGGTGAAAATATCTCTCCGACCTCAACAAATTGCTCCAAATTTGGGAGAGGGGGAGGCGACGAAGAAGCAGTTAATATAATGTCCCATTTGTGCCATAGGATGAACTACCCCATAACGTCTCCAAGTAACACCAGCCCCTCGAGAGTTGCGTAGTCTATCCTCCACTGCATGAACTCGGGCTTCATGGTATGCACCTCGACCCTAGTGTAGTCTGGCCGTATCTTATTATTGTGGTGTAAGCCACCGGGAGGATGTGCCACACCTGTTGCCACCTCCATCACAGTGTTCTGCCGGCCGCTGAGAAACACCAAGGTGTAACTAGTTGGTTCCTGTATGCGATCGACGGGGGTTATCGCTGCAGTGGAACCTTGGCTGCTAGAAACTTTTAGAGGGCTGCCAACTAATGCCAGTTCTCCCGGTGGTGTCACTAATATCCGTGGCTCCGTAGACAGTCCTTGCTCCTCCAGCACCTTCGCAACTAGAGCCTTCACTTGGAGCTCAAGATTAGTCTCCCGGTCTCTGCCATGTTCCTTGTACATGTGCCTGTCCTCTTGAATCCTTGCTTCCGTGTCATCCTTTTCCCTAGCCCCCTGATGCGGCCTATGTGCTCCTTGTTTCTCAAGCCAAGGCTAAGCTTGTCCCTCTCTCTGGAAGGATTGAATGAGCCCTTCTCCTTGTCTTCAGCATATTTCAGTATCCTTGATACTACCTCTTGGGTCTCCAGCTTATCAAACTTAAGATTACCGTCGGATGATTTTATACTCCTCGCATATATCCAATTCCTTGAGTGTACCTTCAAATTTGTCACATTGATATTCCCAGCAATTGCGCTACTGTTTGTCCATCTTCCTAAACTACTCTTCCTTGGCATAGTAGCCACCGAGGCCTAGATGATGGTGGTGTTTGTTCCTCTTCGCCAGCTCGGTGTTACGGGCACTGAGCTCCAATGCCTCCGGTGAAGTCTTTTGAGCCACGAGCTCCTCCCATTGACTAGGAGTTATTTTGCTGAACTCGTTGAAGGGAGTTAACCCCTTTTGGATATACTTCATGTTGAGCTCCGACCTCCAACGTCGGAATGACTCTCCCATCATCCTGAAAGCATTTTTTACCAGTTCGTGCTTACCCTCTAGAAATCTAAAATTGAGCTTCAGTTGCCTATCCCATAGTTCATTCTTTTTGTTCTCTGGTACCTCTTTCTAGTTAGGGATTGCTGGGTTCAATTTATCTCTTACTAGGGCCTCGATCGCATTACTGTAATCATCCTCTTAATTCCTTGGCTCAAGGATCTCCCCCTCTTTGGCCCGACCTCCATTATCACATAGCATGCCTTATCGGGTATAGATTTCCTTTTCTATCCCCTCGTTTCCTCTCTGGCTTGGTAGTCGTGGTTGTGTCTTGAGGTTGTGGAGCAGAGGCATCATGATCCATCTCTGTGGCTGTTGCCTCTGCTCTCCTTTCCTCTACTCCATCTTGTCTAGCGAGATGTTGCGGACGTCGACGTCGTCTTTTTCGAGTTTCAGGAGGGACCTGTATATACGATAGGTCAAAGTGTTAGCAGAGGTAACATAGCCAAAGCTTTAGCAAAATTTACAAGCTAAGGCTTTTTCCCTACCTCCTCGATCGAGTCAAAATCTTTGTCCAAATCTTCCTCCGTTGGCCTCCTTCTGGCGTCACGTGGGAAAGGATCCTCGGGACTTACATATCCCTCTTCTGAGTCATCATCATCATCATCATCCTCCTCCTCTTCTTTGCCTTCAGCAGCCTCTCCTGCTCTTTCTTCTGCTCCCCCTTCCTCCTCGTCACACTGCTCCTGAGTAAGCATCACTTCTAGATCCTTTTCTAACTTGTTATCAAACTGCTCCTGAGTTAGCTGGTCCTCTAGTGCTTGCTCCTCATAGGTTGGCTGCTCATCATGCTCAGGGCATCGGGCTGCACTGTCTGGTGTCCGCGACATTATTTCGCGCTTTGTTCTAATAGATGCAAGAAAGTGTGCTTTAGGTACGCGAGAAGGTATAAAAAATAAAAAAGGTCTATAAACTAAAGTAGTCCTATAAAACAACAATATATCAAAAAAACAAGTAGTAGTAGTAGTAGAGGCCTCAGAAACATGTCAATCATCATTTGATCATGAACTTGGAGCATCAAGGCATCATAACAGAGAAGAGAGGAGAAGGTAATGTAGGGGCGGCTGCTAATGATGCCAAGTTCCTCACAAGTTCTTGATCATCAGCTCATATTCCATATAATGTATGGACTTGGACAATTCATCATCGGCAAAATAAAGGAGAGGAGAGGAGAGGGGAGATTTGGCAAAAAAAGCAACAGCTACTTAACAAACATAGAGAGAAAAAGATATAAAAAAAAGTAGCTGCTGCTTCCCAAACATAGAGGATAGGAAAAATAGCCAAAAAACAGTTGACTGCTGCCACATGGTTGGAAGACCCCTGCATATCAAAATCTGGTAATTTAGATGTGGTAAATAATGGATTAGAGTAGAGGAGGAGTAATAGTAGATAGAGTAATAGTAGAGGAGTAGAGTAGAGGAGGAGTAGAGAAGTGTAGCAGCCAGTAGTTAAGAGCAGCAGCCACTTAGATAGAGTAGTAGTCGTAGATAGAGTAGTAGAAGTGAGCCACTTAGTAGTATAGGGAAGTGAGTAGAGTAGCAGCCAGCAGCTGGGGAAGAGAGTAGAGTAGCAGCCAGCTAGTAGGAGTAGGAGTAGCTAGCAGTAGCAAGTAGAGTAGTAGTAGTTCAGTAGAGTAGAGTAGTAGTAGTAGTTCAGTACAGTAGGCAAGTGAATACACATGCATGCAAACTGCTACAATGAGATGTAGTAGTAGTAATTCAGTAGAGTAGTAGTAGTAGTTCAGTACAGTAGTTTAGTAGAGTAGTAGTAGTAGCCAGCAGCCAGCAGTATCAACACACATGCATGCAAACTTCTACAACCAATATAGCTTAGGCAAGTGAAATCAACTAATAAATAAATAAAACTACTTGCAACCTAAAAAGATGACCAAAATTCGTGCAAATGACAAAGTTCAGAACCTAAGCTAATTGCATGTGCTTGCTGCCACCACCGAACAAAGGAGGTCAAACAAATCTAACCTGATACACTTTTCATAGAAAAACAAACAAAAAGATATGAAAAAATGCAATAGCTGTAAAATTCGAAGGATAATAAGTTAAATGTATGCAGATAATAAACTCTGTTTGAAAGTTTAAATAAATAAGTTAATGAAATATGCTTCATGAAATCTAACTTCTAGACCCCAAGCCAGTGAATAAACATCAAGGGAAATGTATTTTATTTCAAAATACATCATTATCCGACCTTTCAAGAATAAATTAGCTCAGTGTGACAGATATCATGTGCACGAATTAAAACATATCAAATAGCATATAAAGAGTACAATTATGAAATTTATATAATGATGCATTTTCAAGTTCCCATTTTTGTATAGCAACAATTCTTAACATTTCAACTAGCACATCAGCACCATCAAAGTTAATAAAAAACATAGGATCCCAATTTCCAGTAAATATTCCATCAGAGTATCACATCAGCATGTGAAGTATCATTGGATTATCACAAAACTATGTTGGTACAGTTGGAATTTGGATGATCCCTTTGCAATAATAAAAAAGTTTTGTGCTTTGTTCTGGCTCGGGGAATTTATAATTCCATCAGATCATGCCACAAGCTGCATGCATGTAGAGTGGATTATCACAACCACAATGCTGGGACAGTTAGAATTTGGACAGTCCCTTTGCATCAAAGAATCAAAAGTTTTTTGCTTTGTTCTAGCACAGGAATTTTATGGAAGTACACTGACAAAAGAATAACAGAATAGAAGAGAATGGCTATAGGCAAATGACATGATTAATATCAACAGAAACTTACAGGCAATACCAGAAACCACTAATCCCCAAAACCACTAAACCTGAACCCTGGGTTCAGATACACATGGGATCAAATGCAGTGCACTACGTGCTACGACATGCATCAAGTGCTTCTTAATGTACTACAAAAATGTGTGGCGATTGTCTCCAAATTAGGCAACAAGGCCTGCACCTTAATTAGCTAATGGGAATCCCTGAACTTTGTTTGACTAATGACATGACCAGTCTAGAAAGGTAGGCATAAGTTACGTATCAATCCTCTGAAATTGTCCATGTTTTTATTGCACTTTAGCGCATACTAATCTATCATTAGCAATATGGCACCAGAAGTGATTGGCCAAAACTAAGCTTCAACTTATCTAGCAAATTTGCGACCTGATTTCTGTGGTGCAGCTTAACTGGAAGCTTTTGGTAGCTGTCGCACCCAATTTTGCATAGCAAAACCAACTGCTCATATATGTGCGCCCAGGATGTCCAAACACACACATATATCACAAATTGCAATAGTATCAAAGTAAAGTACTTATTACATCGCATATCTCATCATAAAACAAATACAAAGTTTGCTCATTGGCAATATTATTACAAACACAGCGGAATAACTAGCCCAACTGCCATAAGGACTCCAACTGGTGAACGTCTCCCTAGTAGTCCTGGACATCCTCCGGGAAATCTTCATATCCATTATGTGTTACCCATCCGGGATTTTCATTGGATGTAAAGTAAGTGTAAGCTCACCATGCTTAGCAAGTATATCAAAGGGATCTATGAGGCTTAAAAGGCTTGACACGGTTTGACTGCGGTTCGCAATTTTAGTTGATCAAATTTTAGCATCCTGAATCACTACTTTAATGAACAGTCCCAATTCCCAAGTGATATTAAAGTATCATCAAGTTTATCTCAATTCCCAACCATCCACTATCCCCAGTAACCACTAATCTTGAAGGATCCAGACCGCTCGTATCCGTGAGCACGACTATTATAACAGGTTAAATATTTCTGCAGAAATTGTACATCTTTACCCACCGAGCCGTGATTCCCAATGCCGGGGTTCGCGAGACCCACTACACCTCTTCCCAGGAAGTGTGGCAAGGTTTCACTATGAAACCCTTAGCTAGTTGCACTAATAAGTCATAGCTTCAAAGGAATGGCACACGTGGGCATCGTAGCACAGTACACACCCTAACAGAAAAAGGAAAGATACCCTCTTACCCTTACTGGAGCTACAGACGAGCTAGTACAATCTAGTTAACAGGTTAAAGTCAGATCCATGTGACACTTGGGGTTGTACGGTCCCTCCTGGGTTGCCGCTTTAGGATTAAGTCCTTAGGGAGAGGCACTAGAGTACTCAACCCCATACTCTAGCCCCCTATCTGTTACTAAAAAGCTCCATTTTATCACATTGCATATATCCTTTAATCAAGTTTAACAATTATTTTATGTTTAGCGCTGCAGCATCTATCCAAAATGCCTACCCAAAAACCCCAGGTATCAAGAATATGTGGTAGAAGTAATCATCTAGGTAAAGTCCTTAAAGGCATTTCAAATTAAACACATGCATGAATATGTATGATAATAGTTCATAGGTAACAAGGGGCCTTTGGTACACTTTCCTTCCTCAAAGTTGTCCTGGAAGTACTACTGATCCTGCTGTGGGTCCTCACTCACCTCAAATGGCTTACCCTCTAACCGTGATCCAATCACCAATCAAGCATCATACCAATCATTACATACATACAAGATAGACTTCCATTAGAACAGTACACCAAACAGTAAAAACATAAGTCAAAAAGCTTATAAATCTATTCTACGCATTGCTACGAACACGTGAGCGAAAGAATCACTCAAATCAGACTTAAAACGTGAAAGTTATACATGAAATGAGATGTAATGGCATTTCTGTAAATAAACTAAACCTATTTTTGAATTAAAACAATTAAAAATATGAATATTCATGGTTATAGGACTGCGGGCACTAAATTTGGAAAATACAGGGTCTAAAGTGAATAAAAACAGGACTGAAAAATAATTACTTTGAATTAAAATGGACTACGGGTTGATTCTGAGAAAACTGAAGGGCTAAATCGCAAAAGTGCTCGGCGGGTCATGGTTGACCGCGTCACCGGCTGACTGGGCGGACGCATGGCGCCCTCTGGTTGGCGCGGTGCACCACGCGTGCATGGGCGCGCTGATGCGGCGGGGTGGACTGGGAACATGGCCCAACCGATGGACCGATTACGCATCAAACCGGTACATCTAATCCTGACCATCCAACGCACATCCGACGACGCCAGTGCGTGCGGTGATCCTCCGGCGACTGTACAACGACTCTGGCGAACTCGCCATGGCCGGCGGCGACGGTGATCGACGATACGTCATTCTAGCGCATGAAACAGAGAATGGAAGGCACGGGAAGGGTCGGGAGCTCACCGCGAGTCCGGCGAAGGCGTTCTCGACGTTCGGGACAGGCTCCAGAGGTGAGGTCGACGGTGGTGGTGCTCTAGAGAGAGGAAGAACACGTGGGTGAGGGGGAATCCAAGGAATCCGTGACCATAACTTCAAATAGAAGGTACCTACGGGCACGGAAGGTCACTGCGGAGCTTCGAGGCACGTCGACGTCGAGTTCAGAGGTGCGGGCGAGGGAGAGCTACGGTGGTGGTGGGATTCGGCTGCGAACAGAGGATGGGAGAGGGAGAAGGGATGGCGCGGGGCTTTATAGGCCGAACGGTGGGCGCTAGAAGGAAGGGAAGCAGGAGGATTTGGGTGGGATTGGCCGCTTTCCTTCTGTGGGCGACGGCGGTGAGATTTCATGCCGGGCAGCGCCTTCGGCGGCGACTGGAGGAAGGAAAGTGCCGTGCGGAGAAAGGAAACGCGGGGAAGAAGAAAGCAAAGAAAGAAGAAGGCCCTGACAGGTGGGGCCGGAGGCATAGTGAGTGAAGAAATCGGCTCACGGCGCGGCTGGCTGGCGGGCGCTATGGGCTGGGGTGCCGATGCGGGCCGCGCGCTGGCGTGCGGGGCAGGCCATCGAGTGGGCTGGTGCGCCTGGCTAGGCCACGTGCGGTGTGCGCACGGGAAGAAGGAAAAGGGCCGCACGATGCAGTTGCGGGCCAGTGCAGGCAGGGGAAAAAAAGAAAAGGCCGGGCCTGAACCCGGGGTTGGGCCAGAATGGAAGAAAGTAATTTTTTTCAAAAACAAAACCTTTTCCAAATCTATTTTCTTCTATTTTCAATTCTAAGCCAAATTCAAATGAAATTTGAATTCAATTTCAAATCATCTAACCCTACACTCAATCAAAACCCATATGCTTCAGCATGAATGCAACAACCATTTTTTCTAATTCCTTATAGTTTATTTTATTTATCCAATATTTATTATTTGGCCTAAGTTAAAAATACCTAGAGAATGTAATAAAGGCTAAGAATTAATTGCTAGTTTGTAGTAAGAATTTTGGGTGTTACAAACCTACCCCCCTTAAGATGAATCTCGTCCTCGAGATTCGGATGGTTCTAAGAGATTGGGATAGTCAGTTCTCAGATTTTTCTCTCTTTCCCAAGTTGCCTCATCCACTGAGTGTCTGTTCCACTGAACCTTGCACATTCTTATTATTTTGCTCCTTGTGATTCTCTCCGCTATTTCCAAGATTCTCACTGGATATTCTTTGTATGATAGATCCCCTCGGATATCCAGTTCTTCCAAAGGTAGTTGTTCCTCAGGTACTCTCAAACATTTCTTAAGTTGCGACACATGGAAGACATCATGAACACCTGAGAGCTGCTCCGGTAATTCTAGCTGGTAAGCAACTTCTCCTCTCTTGTTGATGATCTTGAATGGTCCCACATACCTAGGTGACAGCTTTCCCTTAGTATGAAATCTCTTAACTCATTTCATAGGTGAAACTTTGAGATAAACAAAGTCACCGATTTCAAACACCAAATCTCTTCTTCTCGTGTTCGCATAGCTTTTCTGACGAGACTGTGCAACCTTCAAGTTTTGCCTTATTGTTTGTACCTGTTTTTCTGCCAGTTGCAAAACTTCTGGTCCAAAGACTTGACTTTCCCCCATTTGATTCCAAAACAATGGGGTCCTGCACTTTCTGCCATACAATGCCTCAAACGGTGTCATCTTAAGACTCTTTTGGTAGCTATTATTATAGGAGAATTCGGCATAAGGTAAACTCTTATCCCAACTTGTCCCATACTGCAGAGCACAAGCTCTTAGCATATCCTCTAAGATCTAATTTGTTCTCTCGGTCTGTCCATCTATCCACAGATGGTAAGCTGAGCTAAAGTTCAACTTCGTATCCATAGACTCATGCAATTTCTGCCAAAAATGTGATGTGAACTGTGTACCCCTATCTAAAACAATCTTCTTTGGTACTCCATGTAAACATACAATCCTTTCCATATATAACTCTGCCAACTTTGCACCCGAATAAGTTATCTTGACTGGAATGAAATGTGCCACTTTTGTCAGACGGTCAACAATTACCCAGCTAGAGTCAAATCCTCTCTGTGTACGGGGTAATCCAACTATAAAGTCCATTCCAACTTCTTCCCATTTCCACTCGGGTATCTTCATAGGCTGTAGCAAACCTGCTGGCCTCTAATATTCTGCTTTTAGTCTTTGGCACGTGTCACATATGGCACATGTTCAGCTACATCCCTCTTTAGTCCATACCACTTGTTGGTGTTTCGGACCGGGGGGTCCTCAACCAACTAGTAAATGTGAACTGCGTGCCCCTAATCCCGGATGGTGATGCAAAGAGACACAAGGTTTATACTGGTTCAGGCAATTGGCGCCCTACGTCCAGTCAGAGGGATCGATCTTGTATTCCTTGCACCGAAGTGCTTGTAGTAGGGGGTTACAAACTGGGTGAGAGAGGGAGCTAGTCCTAGGTCTTGGCGTGGAACGGTGCGGGCTGTTTGAGACATTGCTCTCAGGCAGCTTGGGAGAGCGTATGTCTACGTGAGCCTATCTCCGTGAGCTCGTGAGTGCCTCTCCTTAAGAACAGCCCTGGTCTCCCCTTTTATAGTTGAAGGAGGGACAGGGGTGATACATGTGTTCGCCATGCGGCGAGCGGAGGTGGCGTGCCGGAGTCCTGCAGCTTACTATTGTAGCAGCATGGTCAACAGAGTGGTCTTGTCCTTGATGTACTAGAGCAACGCGCCGGTCACACCCGATTTCGTATGATGTGGGCGCTCCAGTGACAGCTTGACGTAGGGTATGGTCGACGGTGTGCTGGTCGCTATGGGTTGACGGTGAAAAGAGCCGAGGCTCGGTTGGTGCCGAGGCCTTGGAGGGAGCAGTTGGTCTCACACACTGATTCCGAGGCTACAGTGACCCGTGCCTTCTTCCCCACGCCGTGCTGCTCCTGGAGCAGGAATTAGGTAGCACAGTGCAGTATGGTCGCCAGGCATGGGTGCGGTGCTGAGCACAGTGGCCAGTAACCCCTGTTTCGTCCTGTCTCACGTCCCGTCGGCCACCCTGCTGTACTGCGCCCACGTGCAGCTGATGTCGTGGGATTGGTTGGACGCATGACGTTTTGTCAGAGAAGTCAGTCGAGGCGACGTGGTTGTTGCCGAGCCGGCCTCGAGTGAGTCGGAGAATCGGTACTTCGTCCGAGGCTTCACTCGCGGGGCCTCGGGCGAATCGGAGAATCGGTAACCCGTTCGAGGCCTTACGGAGCTGGGCCTCGACATGAGAGGGTCTCGGCGAGGGGGCCTCGGTGAGGCAGAGAGTCGTTGTGACGCGGGCTTCAGGCGAGTCAGAGAATCGGGCGAGACCCTATGATTGTCCTTTGGCTTTGATATTTGCGAGGTCATAAGCAATCCTTTTGGTTCTTGCTTAGGGTACCCCTTTTTATGGTATCCGACAGTAGCCCCCGAGCCTCGGGGGGAGTGCGAGCACTTTCCCTGAGGGTTTGTCAAGACTTGGCTTGCAGCTGCTCCCGTCGGTATTGTGTTTTGTTTTTTGAGGTTCCGGTGGGTGCGCGCGAGCGCACCCGCCAGGTGTATCCCCTGAGGCCCTAGAGGAGTGGATTTACCCCTCCAGGGGCTTTGTCCCTATTGAGCGAGGAATTTTATCACGTTTGCCAGGCCCATGAGGGCGAGTTCGAGTCGCTGGGACTTGGCCTAGTTGCAAGAAGAGCCCCCGAGCCTCTGCACGGAGCGGGAGGGCGATTAGTGGTTTCCCTATCTTTTTTGGCGGCCCTCGCGCATCCTTTTCATTCGGATGGAGGGGTGGAACATGTCAAGCTACCCTTGGTGGGCGCGAGCAGTGACATGTCCGGTGAGCTGTTATCGGGTAGTCCAAGTGGAGGCCCGTGCCCCTATTCAATAGGGGCCGGCTTGCGGTCCAGAGACGCACTCCAAAAGTTCCAGAGGGCTTCTCTAGTGGGTCTCAGGGCCGTTCGATTGGCCCCGGGGGCTCGGTGCCTCCCTACGGTGGGATCCCATTCGGAGACCTCCCTGCCGGTCTCGGACACAACTTAGGGCATCCCGAGAGATCGCTTGCTTAGGCCTCGGCCATGTATGGGCTTGCCCATAGTTGTCCCTAACTCTGTTTGTCCTGGGGCGGCTGTCGAGACCTTTGGGGGGCCCAGCCTTCGAACCCCTAGACCGTAACGGGCTCGGTGCCCAGTTCCTTAGTCTAGAAGGAATCGGCTGGGGGAATATTCCCCTCCCATCGGCTGACAATGGCAGGCGCACCTTTTGAGGCAGTTTCTTGGGGCTTGCTGTTGCTGCGGTTGGATGCGACGCGGTGTCAGCGGATAGGACATAACTGTGCACGATTAATGAGGAAAAGGTGGGCGCATGGGCGGTGAAATCGGATCTAGATTAACTATGCCTGGACTCGAGGGAAACTTCCCCGATTTCGTCGCCTGACCATTTTGTCCTTTTCCTGCATAAATACGAAACAAGTCTCGCCCCTCCCCTCCTTACCTTGCCCGTATTTGCCTTTTCTGCCTTCGAGCGATTGCAAAGAACAGAGAGCGCCTGAGAGAAGAAGGGAGAAGAGCGAGAGAGAGAGAGAGAGAGAGAGACTTACCGCCATAGCCCTCATTCTCCATCACGCAATGGCCGACGGCCCTCCTGTCAACCTCCGGCGGATCCTTGGGATCCGTCTGATGTGTCCGTGGAGACGCTGCAGTCGCTTGTCGACGACGGCCTTCTCCGCCCGATCACCGACCCCGATAGGCCGGAGTGGATTGCTCCGTTGGGTGAGCCAGAGCCAAGGCCACCTGCGGGGTACGTCGTGAGCTTCGTGTCCTTCCACAAGCATGGTCTCGGCTTACCGGCGGACCGATCCATGCGAGCGCTCTCGCATTACTATGGCGTGGAGCTACATAACTTCAACCCCAACTCTATCGCGCAGGCGGCCATCTTTGTCGCCATCTACGAGGGGTACTTGGGCATTGTGCCCCATTAGGAGCTGTGGCTCCATCTCTTCCGGGCGGGGCATACCACCAAGCCGACAGGCATGGCGGGTACGAGGAAGACGACTAGGGCCGGCGGCTGCACTCTCTAGGTGCGCCAAGGCCGGCAGCACCTTTACATCCCGGCACAGCTCGCGTCATCCAATCGCCGCTGGTACACCAGCTGGTTCTACCTCCGCAACGATGACAGCAGACTTCCCCCCTACACTGGGCGGATCGTGGAGGACTGTCCAGAGAAGTGGGGGTATGGCATCCCGAGGGAGGATCGGCCCAAGCTGTAGCCGCTCCTAGAGGGGCTAGAGAGGCTGCGGGGCCGCTGCCTTATGGCGGCTGTGATCGTGGCGGCCTTCCATCGCCGGAGGGTGCTGCCGCTGATGGCTTGGAGGTGGCGCCTATTCGACATGAGACCGAATGAGCCGATCGAGGGCATCCGGCTGTCTGCCGCCGCCCTCTCCGATGAGGAAATTCTACGTCGGTGAGGGAGACGGTGGAGGGGAAGCTGAAGAGCGGTGGTCTAACCCCCATCATGATGCGCCCGTGGCAGGGGTATCTCTCCCTGGTAAGTCACGCGCCGCTGTAGCCCCCGAGGCCTCCTCGTTCCTCACCGTTTTCCCGTTCGCTTACTTGCGCCTGCCGTTCCCGCAGGGGATGAGAGACGTGCGAGCCTCCCTGCCGCCTGTTCCTGAGGACACGAGGCGATGGGCGGTGAACCGTGCGCATGCCAGGGCGCAGAAGAAGAAGAAGGACGCCGAGGCAGCAAAGCGCACAAGGAAGATCCTTGAGCGTGAACAGTTGGATAAGCGCCGCCAGTAGCAGAGGCAGGACAGTCTCTCGGTGGAGCCGTCTCCATCGCCGTTGCTGTCGGCGGACTCTTTGGGCGAGGATGACGATCTCCCTGACGTTAGGGGAACGGCCCCCGGGGTGTCGGCGAGCAGCCTGGTGCCTCTAGGAGGAGGAGGAGAGGACGCCTCGGGGCTGGCGATCGCCCGCCCTGGGTCCGAGGCCGACATGCCTGAGACGTGGGCTTTAGGGAAGCGTGCCGTCAGCCCGGTGGGCTCGATGGCAGTGGTGGAGCAGGCAGCAGTGGGGGCAACGCAACTGCCCCCGCAGAGGATCGAGGGGGCGCTGGAGTCCGACGAGGGTTGGCTGGCACCAGTGGATACCGGGGCCGTGCCTTCGCCACCGCCACCACAGTTGTAGAGGAGAGTCGCGGTGCCGAAGCGGTTGCAACCCCGCTCGAGGTGAGTGTTTTTTCAGTGACGTTCGTATCGTCCCCCGCTCGCTTCATGGTCATATGCTAACCATGTGGGTGTCTTGCCTTCAGTCGAAAGCATCAGGTGGAGGTGCCAGCCTTGGCGCCACTCAAGGCACTCAAGGTGAGCGCCAACTCCACTGCTCAGCAGGCGGTGGAGGCACAAGCCGCCGTGCAGCGTGGTGCGAAGTCGGCCGGTGCTGACCTGGAGGGGCCGGTCGCCTAGGAAGAGGCTCCCGGGGCAGCCACAGAGCAGACAGAGGAGGAAGGGCCTACGCCGCGCGTTGTCGAGACCCACGAGTCCGATGCGGCCGGGGCACCCCTAGTCACCGAGGCCACTAGGATCGAAGCCGAGGCCCCTAGGATTTCTGAGGCCGAGGTGGTGGAGGCGAGCGCGGCGGGCCTGGTGGCCCAGATACGGAGATGGAGGTGGGGCAACCTTTGGTGCCACCCTTGGCCCAAGGCCTGCCGCCGTCGCTGGAGAGCGCCTGGGAAGTGGAGGTTCAGGCGACCCCTTCCGACGACACTTGCCCGGAAAAGGGGCCGGCAGATGCTGAGGCGGCCAGCACCATGGAGCAGCCAGCTCCGACCTCCGGTGAGGGAAGCGTGGCTCTCGTGCGGGTGCAGCCTGAGTCCCGCAGGTGGGATCACCCACGTGTCTTATGGCAGAGCAGGGACGACCCAGAGGGGGAGCCTCTATTTGCCCTCGAGGATGCGGCCGAGGGGGGGCGCTGGGGCACCTTCGAGCAATATCGCCAGCTGGCGGTGCGGTCGCTGCGAACGGTGCTGTCCATCATGGATGTCGATCTTCCCGGCATTACCCAGGTACGCGTCCTCTTTTCTCGTGCGGCGTCATCTTGCTCTGAGTTACTTGGCAGTGCATGACCCCTATTCTGGCTATCCAAGAGCTTGAGGCCCGATCCCTTGGGAAGTCATTGTTCCTCCATCGAGATAGGGACATCTAGGACCAGCTTGGGTAGCACAAGGACCTGCTCACCAACGCCAACAAGCTTCTATCGGCGCGGAGCGCGGAGGCGGAGGACCTCCGCCTTCGCTGTGCAGATATGAAGGCCGAGGAGGCCACGGCTTGGGAGCAGGTCGCCCCTTTGGTGGCGCGAGTCAAGGAGCTAGAGGAGGAGCTGACCCGGGTGGCCGGTGAGCGGGACGCCCTCTTTTCCCAGGCTGAGGAGGCGACGGTCTCTGCCAAGGCCGTCGCTATGTAGTTAGGTGAGGAGCAGGGCGTGCATGCGCTGACAAAGGGTGCCCTGGACGAGGCCCTCTAGGTGGCCGAGGCCTCCCGGGTAGATGCCTTGGCCAGGAAGGAGAAGTACGAGGGTGAGTTTTGTTCCCTTTATTTTACTTGTTTTTTCTTGCGTTCGGCCCCTAACTCCCCAGTGTGGTACAGAGCTAGAGAAAGAGGCTTCCCGGGCAGCTGAGGCCTCTCGGGTCGAGGTCCAGCACTGGAAGGAGAGGGCCGAGGCCTCTCAGGTCGAAGTCCAGCGCTGGAAAGAGAAAACCAAAGGTGAGTCCCATAGGACTTTGCCCCTGTCTGGCCTATTTTTCTTTCGTGCTTAATCGCGTCCTGTGTATTCTGGCACAGTGTTGGAGAAGGAGGCTACCCGGGCGGCTAAGGCCTTAGCCGTAGTGCAGGCGACGCTCGAGGCTGAGATCAGGGAGCACGACGTGCTGTAGGTCGCTACCCGTGCCGTCTGCGAGGCCCTGGCTGTTGAGGGGGCTCAGTCGGGTAGCTCCCTCAGGAGCCGCCTGACTACGTTGAGTGGCCAAGTGCGCGAGCGACTCCGGGGAGCGCTGCACATGGGCGTCAAGCGTGCCCTGACTGTCGTTGCCTCGCACTACTCCGGCGTCGACCTCGAGGCCGCCAGCGATGGTTACATCTTGCCTGACGATGACGAGGAGGCTGATGAGGAGGTCACCAAGCTGATGGAGGCGGCTAAGGTCCCTGGTATGGCACTAGCCAGTCTGTTTGAAGAAGAGGTGGTTCCCCCCGCGCCAGCCGCCGATGCAGGAGATCCTGAGCCTTGAGCTGGGCTAAAAGGGCCATGTAAACAGATTAGGATTATTGTTGTAGCGTGACGTTCGTGTCTGTTGAGGCCTTTATAAAGTACTCGTGCATACGCCTTTTTAATCGTTTTTTATCATATTTCCGAGCCTCTGCCCTCTATCGCATTTCTATACAAGTCTTTTGCAAAAAACTTCCTGAGAGCCTAAGCTGCCCCTCTGGTGGAAGGTGGTGAGGGAGTTGTCGCAACCCAGAGGCGTAGGCAGTCTCACGGCTCGGCCAGCCTTCTGCCCTTGAGGCATGCTTTCGGTCCTTAGGTTTTTTATAATCGACCTGTTAGAGTACGCGAGAGAGTTTGGCATAAAAATTTATTCGAAAAAACGATTGAAAAATAGTGCCTGGGATTTAGGGGGGTCCCCCCCCTTTAGTCCCCGAGGGAGGCTCGGTTCTGCAGAGGCAGAGCCGAGTCTCCCTTGTAACGTTATCTCAACGTCGATCCCCCGTCGAGGGGGGGGGGGAGTTTTCTCGAAAAATTAGAACAACTAAAGAGCGCTTCTTTAATATATTTCGAGAAACAATGTATACAATGCTTGGAAGTTTAAGGGTAGAAACGACGTAGCTGTTCTATGTTCCAAGCATTGGTGAAGATTTCGCCCTTCTCATTGGCCAGCTTGTAGGTCCCGGGTTTTAGCACTTGGGCGATGATGTACGGCCCTTCCCATGGCGGGGTCAACTTGTGGCGGCCCTTGTTGCTCTGCCTCAGTCTTAGCACCAGGTCACCCACCTTCAGGTCTCGACTTCGAATGCACCGGGCTTGATAGCGTCGTAGGGCTTGCTGGTACTTGGCCGAGTGTAGCAGCGCAACGTCTCGGGCTTCCTCCAGTTGGTCGAGGGTGTCCTCGTGGGTAGTGCGGTTGCTTTGCTCGTTGTAGGCCTGTAGCCTTGGGGAACCATACTCCAAGTTAGTGGGGAGGATGGCCTTGGCTCCATAGACCAGGAAGAACGGCATGAACGCTGTGGCTCGGCTCGGGGTGTTCCTTAGGCTCCAGATGACCGACGGGAGTATGGCCAGCCATTTCTTGCCAAATTTCTTTAGCCGGTTGTATATCCTTGGCTTGAGGCCCTGTAGAATCATGCCGTTGGCACATTCTACTTGGAAGTTCGTTCTAGGGTGTCCTACAGCCGACCAGACCACACAGATGTGGTGGTCGTTGCAGAACGTCAGGAATCTATGACCGGTGAATTGTGTCCCATTGTCGGTGATGATGGTGTTTGGAACCCCGAACCTGTGGATGATATCAGTGAAGAACAATACCGCTTGCTCGGATTTGATTTGAGTGATCGGTCGAGCCTCGATCCACTTGGAGAATTTGTCAATAGCTACCAACAAGTGGGTGTAGCCCCCGGGGGCTTTCTGCAGAGGCCCAACCATGTCCAGTCCCCACACGGCGAACGGCCATGTGATGGAGATGGTTCGGAGGGCTTGGGTCAGGAGGTGCGTCTGTCACGCATAGTACTGACATCCCTCGCAGGAGCGTACCCGCTTGGTGGCGTCGGCAACCGCCATTGGCCAGTAGAACCCTTGGCGGAAGGCATTTCCGACGAGCATCCGAGGCGTAGCATGGTGCCCGCATTCTCCCGCGTGCAAGTCCCAAAGTAGGGTTTGCCTTCCTCGGTGGCGATGCATCATTGGAGGACGCTAGATGGGCTTCGTCTGTACAACTTGCCGTTGCTGACGACATAAGTTTTGGCTCGTCGCGCAAGCCGTTGGGCCTTAGTCCTGTCCGCAGGAAGCACTCCTCGAATGAGGCGATCAAGGAGGGGGACCCGCCAGTCCACCCCCTAGTCGGCCTCGGGAGGCCCTGCTTCGATTTCCATGGCCTCGGGCTCGGCCGCCGGGGTCTCGGTAACAAAGGGGGCCTCGGGCCCTATGGTGGGCTCGACCGGTGGGCCCTCTTGTGCCACCGAGGCATAGTCCACCGAGGGCTTGCGCAGGTCTCTGGCGAATATGTTCAGGGGCCCAGGGCCCATGCCGATGCCATCTTTGCCAGTTCGTCCGTGGCCTCGTTGAACTTCCATGCAATGTGGTTGAGTTCGAGACCGTCAAACTTATCTTCAAGGTGGCGTACCAGTTTGTAGTACACCTCCATTTTGGGGTTGTGACAATTCGACTCCTTCATGACTTGGTCGATGATGAGTTGCGAATCGCCCCGTACGTCAAGACGCCGCACTCTAAGCTCGATGGTGATCTGCAAACCATTGACGAGAGCTTCGTACTCGGCTGCGTTGTTGGAGGCAGCGAAGTGGAGCCGAATCATGTAGCGCACATGCACTCCGAGGGGAGAGATGAAGAGCAGGCCCACGCCTGCCCCAGTCTTCATCAGAGATCCGTCAAAGTACATGGTCTAGAATTCCGCTTGGATTTGAGCAGGAGGCAGCTGGGTGTCAGTCCACTCAGCCACAAAATCGACTAAGACCTAGGATTTAATTGCTTTCCGAGGCGGAAAAGACAGGGCCTCCCCCATGAGTTCAACGACCCACTTGGCTATTCTACCCGAGGCCTCCCGGTTCTGAATTATCTCCCTAGAGGGAAAGATGACACCACGGTCACCGGGTGGGATTCGAAGTAGTGACGTAGCTTGCGCCGAGCCAAGACTATGGCGTAGACCAGCTTCTGGATATGGGGGTAGCGTGTCTTAGTTTCAGAGAGTACTTCGCTAATGAAGTAAACAGGTCGTTGGACAGATAGAGCATGCACCTCTTCCTGCCTCTCGACTACTATGACCGCGCTGACCACTTGGGTCATTGCGGCGACGTAGAGTAAGAGGGCCTCACCCTTGGTTGTTGGTACCAGGACGGGAGGGTTGGTGAGTAGTGCCTTGAGCTTGGTGAGGGCTTCTTTGGCCTCGGGGGTCCAGGAAAAGCGTTTGGATTTTCTCAAGAGACGGTACAGAGGTAAACCTTTTTTGTCAAGGCGCGAGATGAAGCGGCTCAGGGCCGCAAGACATCCCATAACTCTCTGTACTCCCTTGAGGTCTCGGATTGGCCCCATGTTGGTCACGGCTGAGACCTTCCCCGGGTTGGCCTCGATGCCACATTTTGAGACTATGAACCCCAAGAGCATGCCTCGGGGGACCCCGAAGACACACTTCTCGGGGTTAAGCTTGAGCCCTTCTCCCTAAGGCATTTGAAGGCAATCTCCAGATCATCGATGAGATCACTAGCCTTTCTGGACTTGACCACGATGTCGTCCACGTAGGCCTCGACGGTTTGCCCAATGTGCTCGTCGAAGACCTGGGTCATGCACCGCTGGTATGTGGCCCCTGCATTTCTGAGACTAAATGGCATGGTTACATAGCAGTACATGCCGAATGGGGTGATGAAAGAAGTTGCGAACTGGTTGGACTCTTTCATCTTGATTTGATGGTAACCGGAATACGCATCAAGGAAGGATAAGGTCTCGCATCCTGTAGTGGAGTCAACGATTTGATCGATCCGAGGCAATGGGAATGGAACCTTTGGACATGCTTTATTTAAACCGGTGTAGTCCACACACATCCTCCATTTTCCAATTTTCTTCTTAACTAATACAGGATTAGCTAACCACTCTGGATGGGACACTTCCTTGATGAATCCGCCCGCCAAAAGCTTATGCACCTCCTCGCCGATGGCCCTATGCTTCTCCTCGTCGAATCGGCGCAGGCACTGCTTCACTGGTCTGGAGCCGACCCGAATGTCCAAGGCGTGCTCGGCGACCTCCCTCAGTATGCCTGGCATGTCCGAGGGACTCCATGCGAACATATCGACATTCGCGCAGAGAAAGTCGACGAGCACGGCTTCCTATTTGCTGTCGAGGGTGGCGCTGACCTTCAACGTTCAGCTGTTGGAGTAGTTGGGGTCGTCCGGGATGACCTTGATGGTCTCTGCGGGCTCGAAAATCCTGGCACGACGCTTGGAGTCAGGCACTTCACTACCGAGTTGGTCGAGGTTGATGATGAGGGCCTCGGCCTCTATGATAGCCTCGGCGTACTCGATGCATTCGACGTCGCAGTCGTATGCGTGCTCGTACGTGGACTCGATGGTGATGACGCTGTTGGGGCCCGGCATTTTGAGCTTGAGGTAGGTGTAGTTCAGGACCGCCATGAACTTGGCGTAGCACAGGCGCCCCAGGATAGCGTGGTAGGTCCCCTTGAATCCAACCACCTCAAAGGTGAGGATCTCCTTGCGGTAGTTGGAGGGAGTGCCAAAACAGACCGGCAAGTCGATGCACCTGAGGGGTCGCGTGCGCTTCCCCGGCACGACGCCGTGGAAGGGTGTGGCACCACATCAGAGTCATGACTGATCGAGCTCTAGGAGCTCCATGGTGTTGGCATAGAGGATGTTGAGGCCGCTGCCTCCATCCATCAGTACCTTGGTGAGCCGGGTGTTGCCGATGATCGGATCGACGACGAGCGGGTACTCTCTGGGGTTTGGGACATAGTTGGGGTGGTCCTCCCGATCAAAGGTGATCGCCTCCTGAGACCAGTTAAGGTACTGGGGAGTAGCTACCTCAACCAAGAAGACCTCCCGGCGTTCCCTCTTTCATTGACGCGCCGTGAGGCACGCTGAAGGCCCGCCGAAGATCATGAAGGCATTGTGCACCTCGGGGAACCCGTCGTCCTTGTCATTGTCTCCGTCGCTGGCGCCCTTCTTCCTAGTGTCATCATTGGGAAGCCCGAGCTTGGCGTAGTAACGTCGGAGCATGGTGCATTCTTCGAGGGTGTGCTTTACCGAGCCCTGGTGGTAAGGGCAGGGCTTTTTGAGCATGTCGTCGAATATTCCGGGGCCCCTGATGGGGCCTCATGGGTTCTTGCGATCAGCGGCTGCGACGAAATGGACCTCGAGGGCCTCTGTCTTCCCTAGGCGCCCCTTTTTCTTTTTCTTCGAGAAACGGGAGGCCGAGGCCCCTAGGGTCTCATCCCTCTGCTTCCCCTTTGCGTCGCTGTCGGGGAAGATGGCCCCAACAGCCTCTTCGCCCGAGGCGAAGTTGGTGGCGATGTCGAGGAGCACGGCCGCTGAGGTTGGTACATTTTGGCCTAACTCTCGGACCAGGTCACGGTAGGAGGTGCCAGAGAGAAAAGCCTGGACATCTTCCGACTCGTCGACGCTGGGCAACTCGGTGCACTGCTTGGAGAATCACCAGATGAAGTCTCGGAGAGACTCGTTCAGCTTCTGGCGACAACTCTTGAGGTCCCAGGAGTTCCCGGGGCGCACGTATATGCCCTAGAAATTCCCGATGAAGATCTTTACCAAGTCGTGCCAGTTGTGGATCTGCAAGGGTGGGAGGTGTTCGAGCCAGGCTCGCGCTGAGTCTGACAAGAACAAGGGGAGGTTGCGGATGATGAGCAAGTCATCATTCGCACCGCCTAGCTGACAAGCCATGCGGTAATCAGCCAGCCACAATTCGGGGTTGGTCTCACCGCTGTATTTCGCGAGGTTGGCCGGTTGTCGAAACCGGGAGGGGAATGGGGTGCCGCGAATGGCCTTGCTAAAGACTCGAGGGCCAGGCGGCCCAAGAGAAGGACTGCAGTCCTCGCCACTGTCATAGCGGCCGCCTCGGTGTGGGTGGTAGCCTCGGGCGGGCCCATCATCATCGTGGCGTCGTCGCCTGCTGACCACATCGTAGTCGTCTGGCGCCTCATGTCGATCACTGAGGCGGTCGTGAACTGAGGGGAGCTTGAGGCGATTGTGCACCGAGGGCCGTTTCAAGGTGTCCTCATGCCGTCGAGACGCGAAGCTTTTGGCCTGCTGTACCGCGGCAGTCTCGAGAAGGTCTCGGAGCTCGCCGCGAACTCGTTGCCCCTCCGTGGTAGAGGGCTCGGACATTGCTCGGACTAGCATCACTGCTGCCGTGACGTTCTGGCTAGCGCGATTGAAGATTGGGGGTTGCTCACTTCCTTCGTCGTTGTTGATGCGGTGGTGCACGTCGTGGGCCCTCCATCGGCCCCTTCCGCCATCACCGCGACCTCGCTGCTCCTGCTCAAGAGTGTCTCGGAGCTGCAGCAGCAGGAGTCGGTCTTGGTCGACTTTTGCCTGGAGCTCACGGAGCTGCTCCAGGTCCAGGCGTCAGAGTTCCTCGGGGGCGGCGTTCACATTCCGTGCCGCCCGAAGCTCGACGAGCGGGGGTGTGGCGTCGCCCGCCCCTTGGCGGAGCGGGGAGCAGTTGCCTGCCCCTTCACTCTCATTACTTGCCCCTGGCATTTCGAGCCTGATATGGAAACACTCTCGAGTGGGATCATAAGTGCCTTCGTCATCGGAGTCAGAGTAGCCGAAGTAGTAGTCGCTTGTGGCCAAGAAGTGGCACATAGCCTCAGGGTCGTGAAGCCCAGAGAAGTCCACTCCGGCCCACGCCTTGTCCTCCTCCGAGGAGTCAGTGTGGTTGTGGGTTGAGGTTGTGGTGGAGAAGTCGAGGGCGAATCATTGGTGGCGTCCCGAGGGCTCCGCGTGCGTGGAGGCATAGGCGAAAGCGTAGGTGGCGGCGATGTTGTTCAGCCCGAAGGGATACAGGGATGGTGCCACTACTAGGGTCCGCTCCGCCTGAGTCGATTCCTCAGGGTGTGGCGGGGCAGAGCTTGACGACGGGACATCGCTGCGTGATACCGGCGTCTTTCCCGTGCCCAGGCTTAAGCTAGATAGGTCCCCAGCCAGGGACTCTGTACCAACGTCTGGGCATGGGATGCCAGCGAAGTGCAGCACGCCGAACTAAGCTCGTGCGGTGTCGGGGCAGTCCCGCTCGCGTTGTGCATGGCGAGCGCGACGAGAGTGGCGGCCCGGGCGACGCCTGCGCCCGGGCTGCGAATGCGTGATGTCATCATCGGCTGGTGGGGCTCTAGGTGCGAGGAGTACCATATCATACCCACATCCTAGAGACATGAACTCTAGGCTCCCAAACCAGACCACCGTGCCGAGACGTAGTGGGCGTATGGGGTCAGCCATCCGAAACTTGTTGGGACGATCAAGCTAACACGTAGAGACCCCTACCTAGCACGCCAACTGTTGGTGTTTTAGACCGGGGGGTCCTCAACCAACTAGTAAATGTAACCATGCCACAATTAATAACTGCCTTCTGCAACCTTAACCAATCCATGCCCAAGATGACATCAATACCAGATGAGTTTATGACTACAAGGTTTGCTTGAAATTCTACCCCCTTATGCTGAGACTAGCAGCTAAGCATATCCATTTTGCTTTCATTACCCCTCCAGGTGAGCTTACTAACATGTGTTTCTTCATAACACTTACTAGAATACCATGCTTCTTTATGAATGTATATGCTATGAAGGAATGTGAAGCACCAGAATCAAAAAGTACTGTAGCTGAGTTTGAGTTGACCGGAAATGTACCGATCACCACATCTGGTGCCTCCTGAGCTGTTTCAGCAGTCACATGGTTCACCTTCCCCCGAACATAATTCTGCTGCGAGTTAGCCATCGTCTTGGGGCATCTATTGGAGTAATGTCCCGGCTCTCCACAATTAAAGCATTTATTATCATTAACTGCATTTGGTGCTTTTGGTGCACCATTCCTCTGTGGAGCATTGGGGGCATTGTTGCTCATAGGTACATTGTTGGGCTGCTGCTGGCGATGAGCTAGTGCCTTGAACTGCTGCTGCTACTGTTGTGCACGCTGGAGTTGCTGGTTGCGGTTGAGACCTATCTGACATTGATAATGCTGCTGAGGTTGAGCTTGTTGAGGGTTGGCAGGGAAGCGAGAGTTGCTCCCGGATTGCTGTCCTTGAAATTTCCTCTTTTTGTCCTCCATTTGGCGGCGCTTGTTCTCGATCACTAAAGCCTTGTCCACCAGCTGCTGGAAGTTAGCAAAAGTGTGAGATAGCAACTGGTACTAGAGACCAACATTCATACCTTCCATAAACAACTCCTGCCTCTTTCCATCCTCATCTACCTCAGTCGGTGCATACCGTGACAATTGTATGAACTTGTCACGATATTCAGCAACAGTCATGCTCCCTTGCTTGAGAGCCAAGAACTCCTTCTTTAGCTTCATCAGTCCCACAGGCACGTGGTGAGAGCGGAAGGCACTGTGGAACTTGGCCCAAGTGATGGGATTAGCTTCGGTACGGTAGAAGCGGAATGAGTCCCACCAATCCAGAGTAGCTCCTTGCAACTATCCAAAAGCATATAGAACCTTCTCCTTATCATCACACTGGGCAATCTCCAGTTGCCTCTCAATGGCACGTAGCCAATCGTCAGCCTAGAGTTGGTCGACAGAGTGCTTGAATACAGGTGGGTGTCCTTTCAGGATCTCTCCCCTCTTATCTCTGACATGAGGGGGTGCATTCCCATTCCCTTGCCCCATATTCTGCATGTTCTGAGCCATCTGCTGAAGCAACTGTGTCTGCATCATCATCAGCTGCTCCATGGTGACTGGGGGAGGTGGTGGCAGGTCCTCGCCTCCCTGGTTGTTCCTCCTGGTGTTCACCATATGTAGATGCATCATATAAGTCTCACATGTCCAAGCATATAACTCTTAAAAGATAATGGTGTAACAAGAGTAGGTGTAGACAAGAGATATATGTAGGGTATGCAAGAAGATATTTGTTCTGAACTTTTCCGGTGAGTTGGACAACAGCAGTGCAGTAAAACAAGCATATCCCACTCTGTGTTTATCATATGATTGCGTATTTAATCTTTTGGAAATCTTATGAAATTCTCTACAACTTTCATTTAGAACACTTTTCCATATTCTGAAGTTTACTTAGTCAAGTACAGACGACAAGCAGTACTGTTCCAGAATTCCGACAGCACAGAAACCTCAACTTACAACAGCTGTATCTCACAATTTATAATAGGTATTGAGGTGATTCCAGATCCAAAAGAAAGATGTTGAAGTCTACTTATCTCTATAAAATTTTCATGACCATTGGACATCTAGTTATGAGACATGAACTAATAAAGACAGACTGCTCAGAATGATACAGAATGGACAGCATGATAAAACGAAACCCAACTATTTATTCATAATATCCTTAAACCTTAACCTTAACTAAATGACCGTGGATATTCCCACAAGTGATTACAATCATATCAAAGATCCAAATCAAACATTGTTCATAATGATAAACATCCAACCATGAAAGTAACACTTGTTCAACCATTAAAAGAAAGAAACTAAACACTCTCTCGCGCATCTACACATGTTTATTACATATTTTTAAGACTCTCCTAAGGGTACGGGTCGACATTGGTGCTGGTGCTGGGGTCCCCAAACTCTCCTCTATTCCTCGGGGGCGACTGAGCAGGTACTCCTGGCGCTTCCACATCTGGACCTCCTTGCTGCTGCTTCAGTGTTGCGTTCTCACGAGCAAGCTGCAGATAGGCCTTCCCCATGACATCGAGTTCGTCCAAGGCCTGATCCAAGTTGGTGTTGGTCTCAGCCAAGCAGAACAAGGTAGGCCTCAGCCTCAGGTTTGCCTCTCCAAGTGGTGCAGCGATGTTGCAAGTAGACTGTCCGCTCCGACGGCGGGGAAGATAGCGGTCGTCCTCCCAGGCGATGTCGTCGAAGTGGTGGTCGCGGTTGACCATCAACGCCTATCGAGCTGCGTCCCTAATGACGGCCGCACGTGTGAGCCATGTAGTGATGGCGCGGTGGATGTAGCGCACCCGAGTCCCCTCTCGGATGTACACTTCTGTCTCCTAGAATCCAGTGTAGTCGGGGTGGGTCCAATGCTCCGTCCTATACTAAACAGTGCCTCCGGGGTGGTAGCGATGTACAAGTGCGAGAAGCTTGGGGTGGTAGTAGGCATCACCCTCCAAGTCGTAGTGGATCTCCGTGGTCCATCCCTAAGCCAACAGTGAATTGTGATCATCATCACTGTCATCACCCCCATTTCGACCATCTCCTCCATCATCACCACCATCTCCACCATCTCCACCATCATTATCTCCATCAGCATCAGAATCATCAGAGTCATCTCCATCATCGGGGTCACCAGCTCCCTCCTGGCCACCTTGTTCATGCTCCTCCATAGGATCCTCCTCAGACTCCTTGATCTCAATGGGCCCCTCTTCTGTTTCTTCATCCATTGGATCTTCCAGCATGTCCTCTAGAGGTTCCCCCATGGGCACCTCCACAGGCGGTTCCTCTTCCTGGTTCCTAGAGCTTCCACCAGATGTGCTGGGACACGCTTGTCCAATGTGAACCTGGTCCTCCTAGTGGGCATCACGATGGTCCTCTTGCGCAGGGTCTGCTTGGTACGGGCCATCTATAGGAATGAAAAGGTTGAGTATTAGAACAAAATAATTTTTGGCAACAGATAAAGAATAGAATATAAGCAAAAATTTTATAGCAAATTAAAGGTAGTAAAATAAAGATAATGTGATCCTAGAAATGTCCATTTCTAACTAGGTTGTTCGTCCTACAGTCAGTTATAGCTCTGATACCAATTTGTCGCACCCAATTTTGCATAGCAAAACCAAGTACTCATATATGTGCGCCCAGGATGTCCAAACACACACATATATCACAAATTACAATAGTATCAAAGTACTTATTACATCGCATATCTCATCATAAAACAAATACAAAGTTTGTTCATTGGCAATATTATTACAAACACAGCGGAATAACTAGCCCAACTGCCACAGGGACTCCAACTGGTGAACGTCTCCCTAGTAGTCCTGGACATCCTCCGAAAACTCTTTATATCCATTATTTGTTACCCATCCGGGATTTTCATTGGATGTAAAGCAAGTGTAAGCTCACCATGCTTAGCAAGTATATCAAAGGGATCTATGAGGCTCAAAAGGCTTGACACGGTTTGACTGCGGTTCACAATTTTAGTTGATCAAATTTTAGCATCCTGAATCACTACTTTAATGAACAGTCGCAATTCCCAAGTGATATTAAAGTATCATCAAGTTTATCTCAATTCCCAACCATCCACCATCCCCGGTAACCACTAATCTTGAAGGATCCAGACCGCTCGTATCCGTGAGCACGACTATTATAACAGGTTAAATATTTCTATAGAAATTGTACATCTTTACCCACCGAGCCGTGATTCCCAATGCCGGGGTTCGCGAGACCCACTACACCTCTTCCCAGGAAGTGTGGCAAGGTTTCACTATGAAACCCTTAGCTAGTTGCACTAACAAGTCATAGCTTCAAAGGAATGGCACACGTGGGCATTGTAGCACGGTACACACCCTAACAGAAAAAGGAAAGATACCCTCTTACCCTTACTAGAGCTATAGACGAGCTAGTACAATCTAGTTAACAGGTTAAAGTCAGATCCATGTGACACTTGGGGTTGTACGGTCCCTCCTGGGTTGCCGCTTTAGGATTAAGTCCTTAGGGAGAGGCACTAGAGTACTCAACCCCGTACTCTAGCCCCCTATCTGTTACTAAAAAGCTCCATTTTATCACATTGCATATAGCCTTTAATCAAGTTTAACAATTATTTTATGTTTAGCGCTGCAGCATCTATCCAAAATGCCTACCCAAAAACCCCAGGTATCAAGAATATGTGGTAGAAGTAATCATCTAGGTAAAGTCCTTAAAGGCATTTCAAATTAAACACATGCATGAATATGTATGATAATAGTTCATAGGTAACAAGGGGCCTTTGGTACACTTTCCTTCCTCAAAGTTGTCCTAGAAGTACTACTGATCCTGCTGTGGGTCCTCACTCACCTCAAATGGCTTACCCTCTAATCGTGATCCAATCACCAATCAAGCATCATACCAATCATTACATGCATACAAGATAGACTTCCATTAGAACAGTACACCAAACAATAAAAACATAAGTCAAAAAGCTTATAAATCTATTCTACGCATTGCTACGAACACGTGAGCGAAAGAATCACTCAAATCATACTTAAAACGTGAAAGTTATACATGAAATGAGATGTAATGGCATTTCTATAAATAAACTGAACCTATTTTTGAATTAAAACAATTAAAAATATGAATATTCATGGTTATAGGACTGCGGGCACTAAATCTAGAAAATACAGGGTCTAAAGTGAATAAAAGCAGGACTGAAAAACAATTACTTTGAATTAAAATGGACTGCGGGTTGATTCTGAGAAAACCGAAGGGCTAAATCGCAAAAGTGCTCGGCGGGTCATGGTTGACCGCGTCACCGGCTGACTGGGCGGACGCGTGGCGCCCTCTGGTTGGCGCGGTGCACCACGCGTGCGTGGGCGCGTTGAAGCGGCGGGGTGGACCGGGTCCATGGCCCAACCGGTGGACCGATTACGCATCAAACTGGTACATCTAATCCTGACCATCCAACGCAGATCTGACGACGCCAATGCGTGCGATGATCCTCCGGCGACTGTACAACGACTCCGGTGAACTCGCCATGGCCGGCGGCGACGGTGATCGATGATACGGCATTCTAGCGCATGAAACAAAGAATGGAAGGCATGGGAAGGGTCGGGAGCTCACTGCGAGTCCGGTGAATGCGTTCTCGGCATTCGGGATGGGCTCTGGAGAGAGGAAGAACATGCGGGTGAGGAGGAATCCAAGGAATCTGTGACCATAACTTCAAATAGAAGGTACCTACGGGCGTGGAAGGTCACTGCGGAGCTTCAAGGCACGTCAACGTCGAGTTCAGAGGTGCGGGCGAGGGAGGGCTACGGTGGCAGTAGGATTCGGCTGCGAACAGAGGATGGGAGAGGGAGAAGGGATGGCGCGGGGCTTTATAGGCCGGACGGTGGGCGCTAGAAGGAAGGGAAGCAGGCGGATTTGGGTGGGATTGGCCGCTTTCCTTCTGTGGGTGACGGCAGTGAGATTTCATGCCGGGCAGCGCCTTCGGCGGCGACTGGAGGAAGGAAAGTTTCGGGCGGAGAAAGGAAACGCGGGGAAGAAGAAAGGAAAGAAAGAAGAAGGCGCTGACAGGTGGGGCCGGAGGCGCAGTGAGTGAAGAAATCGGCTCGCGGCGTGGCTGGCTGGTGGGCTCTGTGGGCCGGGGTGCCGATGCGGGCCGCGCACTGGCATGCGGGGCAGGACACCGAGTGGGCTGGTGCGCCTGGCTGGGCCGCGTGCGGTGTGCGCACGGGAAGAAGGAAAAGGGCCGCGCGGTGCAGTTGCGGGCCAATGCGGGTAGGGGAAAAAAAGAAAAGGCCGGGCCTGAACCTGGGGTTGGGCCAGAATGGAAGAAAGTAATTTTTTTCAAAAACAAAACCTTTTCCAAACCTATTTTCTTCTATTTTTAATTCTAAGCCAAATTCAAATGAAATTTGAATTCAACTTCAAATCATCTAACCCTACACTCAATCAAAACCCATATGCTTCCGGCATGAATGCAACAACCATTATTTCTAATTCCTTATAGTTTATTTTATTTATCCAATATTTATTATTTGGCCTAAGTTAAAAATATCTAGAAAATGTAATAAAGGCTAAGAATTAATTGCTAGTTTGTAGTAAGAATTTTAGGTGTTACAGTAGCTGACATGTGAGTGATAGGTTTTCTTTTTCAAACTTACCTGAGGAGATCTTGCCTAAGCTTTGCCAATTTTTATATCACAAGCATTTTATTTTGGGCTTAAATATCATAGCTGCATATAGGACAATAGCAAACTGCTCTGTAGCTCAAGGCCTCTAATGTAATAGAGAGAATTCCTTATTTGATACTAGGAAAATGAGTCGTTTCTTTTTTGTCCTGAAATTTTCTTCGTTCCCTATTTGACACTCACTTCAACTTTGATTCCTAATTTGACACTACCGTCAAATCCGTTAGCTAACGGTGTTAACTGGCTGTTAAAAAGACGTTTTTGCCCCTAGAAAAAAAACGGCGAAGCAAATTTGAGAGGAAAAAAAACCTGCGCCTTTTTTTGCAGCTAGGCGCATGCATCAGAGGCGGGCGCAGGTTTTTTTTCCTCTCAAATTTGCTTCGCCGCTTTTTTTTCTAAGAGCAAAAACTTCTTTTTAACGGCCAGTTAACACCGTTAGCTAACAGATTTGACGGTAGTGTCAAATTAGGGATGAAAGTTGAAGTGAGTGTCAAATAGGGAACGAAGAAAATTTCAGGGCCAAGAAAGAAACGACTCATTTTCCCTGTGTCAAATAAGAAATTCTCTCAATGTAATATAGAGAAAACCTTTGCATATGCAATTTATGAGAAACTAAAATGATTAATTTTCTGTGTATGTGTGCATAATTTTTCTCGAGATATACATGCACATATTTTACTCTTTAATTGCATAATACCATACTCTAATATTTTATTTCCATCCTTTTTCTCAATGAACAGCAGCTGCGGCTCAAGCAGCGGCACATGTAGCTGGTGCACAGGTGACAGCTTCGCAGCCTGGGACAGCTCTAAGCTATGGATTGATAGGCGATATATATCTGCCATGTTGTCTTTGTTTAGAGGAGCAATGCCGGGCATCTCGATCATCTTGTCATGCTAGCTGTTCAGTGAATGGGATGCAAAGGTGGTAGCCACCTAATTGTCCCCAATTGGCACATAAACTAGATTCGACAGTACACATAGAAGCACACACATGACACATGCATCAATCATCAGAAAAACAGGATCCTACAAAAACTAAGTCACCAGTCTTAGTCGATATATATATCTATAGGACTGAGAAAAGCAATAATCACAAGGGCATTTCCGCTTGCACTGGAACCAAACACCACACCGAATTTGCTTTTAAGTAAATAAATAAACTATCACAGAGCCAACAAGCTTGATTAACACAAAAGCCAAATTAACTCAAGGTGGATCCAAATTACCTGTCAGGTGTAGGGGAAGCTGTAGAGGAGCGTGGACGCCGGTGGAGGTGCGCGGACACCGGAGAGCACGGGAAGGAGTGCGGACGCCGGTGGAGGTGCGCGGACGCCAGAGAGCATGGGAAGGAGTGCGGATGCCGGTGGAGGTGCGCGGAGGCCGCCCGCCATTGGAGGTGTGGACGCTAGGGAAGGAGTGCGGACGCCGAAGAGCTCGGGCACCGTGGCTGCTCGCCGCGGGAGGGAGCACGGATGCCGACGCACTTGGGCCATGGGAGGGCGGGGAGCAGGCCCGCGGCACCTCAAGGTCGGAAACCCTAGCGCCGCTGGCCGGGGGCTCTAAAACCCTAGCCGCCATGGAGATGGGGCGCGCGGGTGCGGGGAGGGGGCGTGGGGGTCGGGAGAGGTCCGGGGTTGCACAGAGGGGCGTGAGCGTCGAGACAGGTCCGGGAGGCGGCGTCGGCGGGGCGCCGGGGAAAAAGTGGGCAGCCTGACGGCGTCAGAGGAAGAAGAGAGTGCCCTATAGGTTTTCACCCGTGCGCCCTTGTATTTATACTCAGGACGATTTCTAGGGGCGGTTCTTGATCCAGCCGCCCCTACAAATGCATTTGTAGGGGCGGTTCCTGATCCAACCGCCCATACAAATATTTTGTATTTTTTAAATTATTAATTCTGTATTTTTATATCACAAAAACACAAAATAATATAAAAAAAATTGTATATATGCACAAATATAATATTTTGTATTATTCTATATATGTAGAAATATATATAAAAACAATTGTAGTCAAAACAATATAGAAAACAAAAAAAACAAAAATTAAAAATTTGAATTTTAAAACTTCGACTGTAATTTTATGACATTAAATGAAATAAAATAAAATGTTGTAAACATAAAAGTTATATAACTCATCAACATGTACAACTATTATTTTGGTCGTCTTGTCATGTGATTTTGTTTGAACGATTCAAAATTTGAAATTCAAACAATTTCAACTTAAAATAATATTTTGAAAGAGTAAATGATTTCAGATGAAAAACTCATGAATACCAAAGTTGTAGAACTCATCAATATGTACAACTTTTATTTTGATCATATTTTCATTTGACCAAATTTGAAGAGTTGAAATTTTGAATTTCAATAAATGGCAACTTCAAACAAGATTTTCAAACCTTAAATGATTTCAACAATAAAAGTCGTGAACATAAAAGTTGTTGAATTCATTACTATCTACAACTTTTATTTTGATCACTTCTTCATGTGACAAAGTATTAGTAAACATTATTTACAAATTCACATATGACTCATAGTTTCATGAACTATACGAGAAACATGTTGATTTGTGAACAATGTTTACTATCACTTTGTCAGATGAAGAAATGATCAAAATAAAAGTTGTAGATCTTGATGAGTTATACAACTTTGGTATTTATCACTTTTTCAGCTGAAATCATTTTATGGTTGAAAATCTCGTTCGAACTTGTCATTTTTTAAATTTGAAAATTTGAACTGCTCAAACTTTGTCCAATGAAAAGGATGACCAAATCAACACACTAACTTGATAAAGCAAGATTTTAGGAAATTTTAGGAAAAAAATCATCATATTTGGAGTTCGTATGAGGGAGAAAGTCTAGTTACAAATTTTACCCTGAGATTAAAAAGAAAAATCATAATTGTTCATGACGATCAATGATGAATAAGTGTGATTTCTCTTTTTAATATGTGGCTGAAACTTTAACTAGTTTTTCTCCCTCGTACTAACTCCAAATGTGATGGTTTTTTTTCCTAAAATTTTCTAAAATCATGCTCTATCATTTTAGTCTAGTCATCTATCTTTGTCACCAATTTTGAACAATTTAAATTTTGAATTTTAGAAAATGACAGCTTCAAAGCTGATTTTCAAACACTAAATGATTTTAGCTGTAAAGGTGATGAATATAAAAGTTGTATAACTCGTCAAGATCTCCTACTTTTATTTTGGTTATTTCTTCATTTCATAAAGTGTTAAGTGATTTCATAAAGTTTTAGTAGTAATAGAGTGGATGTTTAAATAGATTCGTCTAGATATTACAAAGGGTAGTCACACACACATGCATAAATGTAGTCTCACACACATACAAAAATATATAGTCTTACACACATGCATAAATATATAGTCTCACACGCATGCATAAATGAAGTTTTACAAACACACACTTACACAAACACTCCACGTTCAACAACTAGCTAGCCTGCTGTAACGACTTTCCCCTTGACACCTTTTCGTTCCCATGGCAATATGTCTTTAGATAGGTTCTTTTCCATAACACTGATCTTCTTAGGAAAGTCTGTGAATAGCGGCATCTCATCGTAGTTATTGTAAGCTTCAACATCGTCCACGCCATCAACTCCAATAATGTGTTGTTTCCCAGAGGCAACCACGTGCTTTGTCTTCTTCTTTGGGGGAGGTTACTTTGTGGGTCAAACATATAGAAAACTTGTGCGACATGTGAAGCGAGCACCCAAGGGTCATCTTGGTAGCCTAGATTCTCGAGGTCCAGGACTCTCAATCCAATCTCATTCAGTTGGTGTTGTTTGATCCAGCGGCATCAAAATAGGGCCACCGTTATATCAATTCCAATGTCAAGTTCTCATATCTCTTCAATGATGCCAAAGTATTGGATCTTTCGCCCCAATCCATCAAGAGCCTCTATTCGAACGCTGCTGTTTTAGTTCACATATTTACTATCCTTTGCGTGGGTATAGTATGTATACCCATTGATGTCATAAGCATTCCAAGATGTCACTTGTCTCGATGGCCCCTCCGCCAACCTACTGATGGTAATGGAGTCTATGGTTTCTCCAGGCGGTATGTTTTGCTCCTTCAACCATGTAGTTAGTCGTTGCTTGTGTTGTTTCATGACTCAATCATCCGAACGGTCATTTCTCTCCGCCATAATGATAGCCAAGTGTTCATCAATGTACGGTTGCATCAGTTGTGTACTATGCAAGACACTATAATGTGCCCAACTCACCTCTTTGTAATCATGGTCGATGAACACTTTTCTACCACTGGTGCCCTTCCTAGCCAGCCTACCCTTGTCACGAGAATCGGGTTTATCAATCCCTTTCTATACTTTTAGGTACTCTTGACTGCACTCGATGACTTCTTTAGTACTGTAACCCTCTATCATGGAGCCCTCTGGGTATGCTCGATTATGCACGTATCAACTTAGAACCGACATGAACCGCTCGTAGGACCACATTTCATGCAAGTAGCAAGGGCCCAGCGCCTGTATCTGATGAACCATGTGAATCATGAGATGTGGTATTATATCAAAAAAAGCAGGAGGTAAACATATCTCCAGTTGGTTTTGTGTCTCCACCACAAATTCATGTAGGTCACTCAACTCTTGCTTGCCAATCGTCTTCTGTGAGACCTTCGAAAAGAAGTAGCACATGTGGGTGATGGCCATTTTTAAGAACTCTGGCTTTATAGCCCTGATTGCAATAGGTAGAAACACTATCAGCATCACATGGCAATCATGAGCCTTGCAGTGTGTTATTGACAAGTCCTTCATCGACACTAGCTTCTTCACATTTGCTGAAAACCCAGTCGGGACTTTGACCCCCCTCAGGAAAGTGCATATAGCTCTCTTCTCGTCTAGTGTTAGGTTGAAGCACGCCACGGGCAGAGTGTATTTTCCATTAGCCTCAGGTACCGGGTGAAGTTGTGGCATCACGTTTAGCTACACCATGTCTTTTCATGCTTTCAGACCATCCTTTGACTTGCCTGTGTCCATTAAGGTAGCAATGAGACTCTCAAAGACATTCTTCTGCATGTGCATAGCATCAATGGCATGGGGGACCTCCAAGTCTAGCCAATAAGGCAGATACTGAAAGAAGATCGATTGTTTCTTGAAAGGTACGCCTTCGACAGGAGGTGTGCTTCTATCTCTGTTTGTCCCATCCAGATTCTTCTTTCCATAGACGACGCGTATGTTTTTCACCATTCTGTACACGTGTTCTCCGTTATGACATCTCTCCGGAGGGGGTTCAATCTCCAGGGCGTTGTCATAAAATCTAAAGAATAATTTGCTGTGGTACTTGTGACTTGTCTTTAAGAAGCATCGGTTCCTTAGGTAAACTATCTTCTTGGATGCATCTAGATACACCCATGTAGTACCATCCAAGCAAACCAAGCATCCCGTCTTCCCTTTGATCTGTCCAGACAAAGCAAACAGTGCAGGGTAATCATTGGTAGTAACAAATATTATTGCTCTATATATGAAGTCCTCCTTTTGGAACACATCGTACATCTGATCCCCATGCCTCCATAGCCTCTCCATTTCTTGCATTAAAGGCTCGAGGAACACGTCTATATCAATGCCTGGTTGTTTAGGGCCAGAAATAAGAATAGTGAGGAGAAGGTACTTTCTCTTCTGACACAACCATGTTGGGATGTTGTACATGGTCAAGATCACTGGCCATGTGCTGTGGTCACTCATCCTCTCATTGAAGGGATTCATTCCATCGGTGCTCAAGCCAAACCGTACATTTCTTGGGTCATCGCTGAATTCTTTGTGCTTCTCATCAAACCTTTACCACTGACTACAATCAGCCGGGTGTGTAATCTTATCATCATCCACCTTGCGCTCATCATCCCACCATGTCATGAGTGCGGCTTCTTTAGGGTTTAGGAAGATACGTCTCAAGCGGTCGGTCACTGGCAGGTACCACATTACCAAGGCAGGAATTCTTCTCTGCTTTGCATCATTGCCTAATGGAGTGTCCTCTGGGGGCTAAGATTCTTGTACCACCTTTTTTGTACCCTTCTTATTCCTCGTTCTTGTACCAACTGGCCCCACACCGGGGACATTTATCTAGTGACTTGAACGTTTCGCCACGAAAAAGTATACAGTGGTTGGGGCATGCATGGATTTTTTCAACCCCCATTGTCAATGGACTTATGACCTTCTTCGCTTGGTATGTGTTGACGGGAACTGAGTTTGGTTGTGGCAACACCCATGACAGGAGATGCAATAGATCATTGAAACTACAGTCTGACCAGCCGTACTTAGCCTTTAGGATGAGCAGCTCAAGCACAAAACGTAGCAATGTCCAATGTGTCAGACAACCCTTTTCAACACCATACACAGTCTCCTTCGATGCTTTTGTCACCCTTTCCAAATTTTCTAGACCTTTCGGGCTATTTAGTAAAATCTCTGGTCCAAGGGCTTGAATCATGTCCTCCAAATCATCTTCATCCTCGACACGTGCTCCACCATTATTATTGGCATCACCTTCGTTATTACCATCCCAACCACCAGCATCACCACCTTGTTCATTGCCAAACTCGAAATCCATTCGTGCATCAAGCTTTGTTGAATATTGGGACAGGGATTCTATGGTTTCGTCGTCGTATTCCTCCTCATCCTCATCGTTAATAATAACCGTTTCACCATGATGAATCCACACTGTGTAGTCCTCAACAAATCCTCGCATAATCAAATGTGATATGATGATAGTCACATTTATCTATGCCATACGGTTCTTGCAATCTTTACAGGGACAAATAATTGGATTCTTATTCTCTTTCAATGTCGTTGCATGCTTCTTTGTGGCTTCAATAAATTTATCCACCTCTTCACGAAAACATGCCTTGAACCTTAACGAACCATACATCCAAGAGTTCCTGTACTCCATCTTTTACATCAACAACAAAACAAACATTAAAGGACTACTTATTTAGATATATATAAAAATGAATCAAATTAATAATTACTTGAGAATAATTGTATATACTTCAGATATATATGAATATAAATCTAATATAATTATATGAAGCATACAAACACACCATGGTAGAGAAAAATTAATTAATGGCCCATCTATCCATAAATAATTAAAATACATATTTATTGATTACAATAAACAATTTCAAAGACAACAATTAGTAACAATTATACTTTACCCAATATCTTTCATACAAACCCTAGTCCAATTTTATCAAACATAAATTTACAAAAACGAAATTAATAAAAAAACCAGACCCTAGATCTAAATCTACATGCACATGAAACATACATAAAACTAACTAATTGTTCACTAAAATCAAGAAACATGGACCAAATAAGGGTATGATCTTGTTCTCCTCCCTAATTTACCCTAGTACATTTAAAACTTGGGTCTAATTTGCTTCATAAGTAGCTCAAGCACCATAGAAGAGAGAGAAAAATAAAACTTTAATTACTCACTAACCAACCATTAAAACTTAAAAAAAAGTGTGGAATAGCATTTTCTTACCTTCTACAACCTCTCAACCAAAAGATTTGAGACCAAAACCTTCCCCCTTAGTAGAGCAATTTTTGGGAGGTGCCCAAGACCTCTCCACCTTTCTTTCACGGGTTGGAGTGAGTGATCCGAGGAGGAAGAAGGTGCTGCAGTTGTTTTATATGTGGGTCATTTGTAGGGGCGGCTGGTGATTGAGCCGCCCCTACAAATCGGAGGTATTTATACGGGGGCATTTGTAGGAGCGGCTCAATCACTAGCCGCCCCAAAAAATCGGAGGTATTTATACGGGGGCATTTGTAGGGGCGGCTCAATCACCAGCCGCCTCTACAAATAGCAACGCTGGGTGGCTGGTGAGTGAGCCGCCCCTACAAATCAAACCCATTTGTAGGGGCGGCTCGTATCACCAGCCTGGTGTCTAGGCTCCCGAGCACGCCACTGTAGGGGCGGCTCCATCACCAGCCGCCCCTACAAAAAATTCGTCCCGTTGCTAAAAATCATTTTTTACGTAGTGACATGATCTTCTGATTAAAAGGATGCGCTGTTGTAGTGAGATCTATAATATGCAGTATTACAATGTCCTAATTCTTTGTAGGCTTTGTCCTAATTCTTGGTAGGCCGCATGAGGCACCCTACTGTAAATATGTACATACAGTAAAGTTGATGGAATTAGGTGAGCATTATTTTGAGACATAGATGCTCGTAAAGGACCATCATACATTCAATTTGTATACTAGAGCTTTAAAAGTATGGATGTGGTAGATGCTCATAAAGGACCATCATACATTCAATATGTGGGCTATGTTTCATCACTTACTGTGATTGAATGCCTAGTTTGGTAGAGTATGGTGTGTATGGCTGGATGGATGGCCATCCCTAGTTTTGTGATGTTTGGTTCATTGGTTGAACTGCAATGTCAATGGAATATGCCCTCTAAATGCTGGACGGAGTGAGCAGTTATCCACCTCGTGAAACCTTGATCATTAGTACCCTAGAAACAAAAAAAAATGTTAATGTCTCGTTGTCACCGTAGACCTACATGCTCATTTCAATCTAGCCTTCACTTGAAGAGAAGCAGGAGTTATCGACAAACTTTCTGCATGCTGCATGTGCAGGATATGCCAGGGTAAAACGAATGTGCCAATAACTTGTCCACAAGATCAAATTGTGAGGCATCTTCCCTTTCACCCCTCGTACTTTAATATATCTTTCTTGACACATTCACTTCATTTCTACCATTCAATTATGAAAGAAGAGGCAAGCCAATTGCACTACTAGAGGCGCATGCTTTGCCGAGGGTCGGCAAAGGCCCAGAAACCCTCGGCAAAGGCTTTGTCGAGGGCTGCCTCGCAAAGACCCTCGGCGAATTTTTAGACGCAATGAAGGGGTCTTTGCCGAGGGCCCTTTATCGAGCACTCGACAAAGCTTTTGCCGAGGGCCGGACGGCCTCGGCAAAGAAAAAAAGAGGCCGTCAGCGCCGGGCGCCGTTGCGGTTTTTTTTGCGAGGGCCCACCTTGGCAAAGAAATGGTTTTTTTTAATTTGTTTGCCGAGGGCCGACCCTCGGCAAATAAAATTTTTTATTTTTTTTTAAAAACCTTTGCCGAGGGTCTTCTCCCTGGCCCTCGGCAAAGAAATTTTTAGGATTTTTTAAAAATTCTTTGCCGAGGGCCGGCCCTCAGCAAAGTTGGCAAATAATTTTTTTTATTTTTTTAAAAACCTTTGCCGAGGGCCTCCTCTATGGCCCTCGGCAAAGAAATTTTCAGGATTTTTTAAAAATCCTTTCCCGAGGGCCGGCCCTCGGCAAAGAAATGGTTTTTTTGAATTTTTTTAACCCTTTGCCGAGGGCTTGCTCCCTGGCCCTCGACAAAGAAATTGTCAGGATTTTTTTCCAAAAAAATCTTTGCCGAGGGCTATTGCTTGGGCCCTCGGCAAAGGACCCTTGTTTGCCGAGGGCCTTGGTCATTGCCCTCGGCAAAGAGGCAGAAATTTAATTTTTTTTTGTTTTTTGCATTCCATCGTCACAAGCATTTCATATATATACATATATATATATCACACACAACCCATTTTCTCAAAATATATCACAACCATAATTGTGAACCACAAATCACAATATATTACAACGACAAGTCACATGTTTATTACGACAAGTTAATGAATTCCAAGCACAAGTCACAACCATAAATCACAAATCACGCTAAAGTCCAACCACATCACCTAGCACGAGTCCTCATCAAGCTAGCCTATGAGACGATGGTGAAGGAAAAGAAGGATCACCCGGTGACGCACTAGCGGGTTGATTGGAACCCCGGACGGAAGCTGCACAAAGGAGCAGAGATTGCATGTGTGAGTAATCCGGGAAAACTGTTTTGGAACTTAGAGATTGCATCTAGTATTGTAGGAATACAAAAAGATTAGACTCAATTGAAAATTTCGGCAGCACCTCCCCTGCACGGGGAGGTTTCCAAAACCTACAAGAAACGACGGCACGAACGCCGAAATCCACAACGACACGAACGCCGACATCCACAATGGCACGAAGGCCGACATACATGCAAAGCACAAGTGAAAGTGAACTTTCATACTTATAGGAGTAGCTGCAGGAGTAGGAGGTGGAGGAGCTGAAAACTGCACAGGTACACCCGATGCTTGCCCAAGACTTTGCATGATCACCATCATCTCCGCCATCTGCTTCTGCGTGGCCTCGAACGCGACCTTCTGGGCCTGCAGCTGTGCGATCAGCTCCGCGTTCTGCTCTTGACTTTGCCTTTTTGTTTCTTGCAGCTCGGCCTGCAATATTTCACTCCAATGTATCAGTAATGCAAATCTAATTTAGGTGTGTAAATATCTACGTACGATGAGTAAAACAGGAATTACCTGGAGTGCTTGGACCTGCTGCAGTGCTAGAGAAGGTCGTGGACGTATGGGCTGGCTGGAGCTCGTGCTCCGTGCTCGGATAGCGTCGAGGGAGGGAACAGTGGTGGAGTCGATGGCGCCGTCTGCAATCCACAGCCGCCCATGCTTCTTGCCTCCTCCGAGCCTCATGATCGCCTCTGCATCAATGGGCTCAGTGCGCACATTGTAATCTTCCCCATAGATCTGCCTTACCATTGACGTGTACTCTTGGACTTTAGTGTACACGTTCGGGTCGGAGTACACCTGGGGCGGGGCAGCCGGGTCAAAGGAGACAAAGGACGACGCCCTGCCCATGTGGGACATAGCCCACGCAGAGAACTCCGAGACCTCCTCGCCCTGGTGCGCAGCCTCCTGCGAGAAAGACAGGAAGATGGTGAGAAATCAAGCAGAATTGAGCGTCAAAATAAATGAAAGAAATTACTTACATATGCTTGTTTGTATCTAGGGAGGCTACGACTGCCTTGATGGCGAGTTGGACCTTGCCTCATCGACCACTGTTCTCCTGCCTCCTCGTGCGTGTCAACAAAGTCCTGTGATAACCACTTGTCCACGATCATGGCCCAGCACTCGGGATACGATCGGCACCACCAGGGAATCACCTACAAGTCATCGAGTATTTGACATATAAGAAGATGAAATTGAACCTACTTAATATCAAAACAAATCATTATGAATATTATTCGCCTACCTCAAGATACTGGTCCCGGGTCAGCGTAATCCGTCTTGCTTGAGGCTTGGGGAGGGACCCCGGCACCGACCTGTAGTAGTCTATGTGGGCTGGACGCGCGCCCATGGTGATGCATCTCGGTGGCGACGCATTTCCTACAAGCCGCGGCAAAATTACCGATCCGCCTGGGCCTCAAGTCCATCTTCAACCTTGAAATATTTCTCGCATACAAAACCGATGTATCCATTCATTATTTCGATAAAAGATTTAACCAATGAATGCGATGTATTAAGCAATGTTGTGCGAGAGAGACTTACCCAAAACTCGCCAATACTCGCGCCCCGCTTGTTGCGGTAAGTGTCATCCGTGACTAGCGCGTACTGTCCCAGCTTGGAGGCCGGCTCCGCACCACCGGCTCTTCGGATAGTTGCACAATGCCGGGTACCATTTCTGCACAAAACACCAAGGATGCTCATGGGTGCGTGGCTGGAGTACCCGACAAAACCAACCAGCCCTCGCACAAGTGATTAAGAAAATTTATCAGTTTCTCTTAAGATTTCCAACATATCTTATGAAGTAGTTGTGATAACATCCATAGTTACTTACCTCTTTGCCATAGGTCGAATCATCGAAAGCGGTTGTGAGGAAGCGGAACCGGAGGGAGGCTCGCGGGACCTCGCTCAGAGAGTCCGGTAGCGGTACCCTCTCCCTCGCCTCAAGCGCCTCGCCTCCCTTGCCCTCGGCGCCTCGCCTCCCTCGCCTCGAGCGCCTCGTCTCCCTCGCCTGGCTCTGGCGACCCCTCTCATCCTCCGACGAGGACGAGGCTATGGCCGTCACGTGCTCCTCCTCCAAGACCTTGTCACGTGTCGGAGGAGGAGACCCGCTGCCTCTGCGGGCGGCTGCCCCTGGTCCCCTCTCATCACCTCCTACGGACGCTACCCTGCACGACGACGACCCTCACCTCAAGGAGAGGGGGCTCTCCCGTAAACCGAGGGCGTGTCATGGCGTGGACGTCACTGCCGCCATCTTTGTCCAATCACCGCAATCACAAAGAATGAACAAGACTAATTAATACATATATTAGAAATAGATTCAAAATATATAAACAAAACACAAATTAAAAAACCATAGTATTACATGTATTAGGAATAATCTTCATGATTGGGATTATAGGTCTCATCATCACTGTCAAAATTGTCCAAATGGGCAACACTATCCGAAGGTTCTATGTTGTCATCGTCGTCATTGCCTAGAAGTAATCGTTCAAGCATTGCTATATCCTTGGCATTTACCACCACATCTCCATCGACCTCGTCATCAACTGTTTCGTTGTCTACTTCCATTTTGATTGCTTTGGGTAAGACTATCTCGAACGTGCTTGGTAGCCCATCTTCTTGATAGAACTGACCATCATATGTGTTTGCGTTGAAGTTGTAATCATCATCGTTTGGGGCAGGTAGTTTACCATGTGGAGATACCTGGTGCACAATAGCCCAACCCTTAAGATCCTCTTTGTCTTGGTTGGCGTATCGAGTATAATACACCTGCACGGCCTGTTGAGCCACAATGTAGACATCTTTTCCAGGATAGACGAAATCTTCTCGAATCTCCACTAGCCCAAGATGAGCGGTTCGTCTCGTTGATCGAGGATTAAACCAATGGCATTTGAACATGATAGGTGTAAGAGGTTCGTCTCCATGAAATGAGAGTTCATAGATTTCTTCAACTCTACCATGATAGTCGAGGCCATTAGTGCCGGGCGTACAAACTCCGCTATTTGTGGTTTTTCATTTGGGCCGAATCTGCTCGTAACTTGTTTTGTGGAAGCGATATCCATTCACGTCATAGCCGGTAAATGACTTCACCCTAACATCATAGCCGTTTGCAACCTGTTTCAACTCGTCGCTCATGGACGAATCGGTCTGGGCCTGCAAGGTGAATCATGAAAGATCGTTATATTAATCAAACGTACGATCACCTTGGACGATCGAACGTACGAGCTAAATTGTACATTACCTTTTGTTTGAACCAAGAAATGAAATCAGGCCTCCCCGCTCTCGCACTCCGCGAAACAAGGGTGTCTTGTTCATGCGAGGTAGGATCCCTTGATTGATGCCAGAATTCACAAACAAATTCCCTGTCCGAACAAGAATCAATGGGGTTGGATGCAGAATGGTGACGGCATATTGAAATAAGTTCGTTGAGAACTTACTTGATGAACGGCTGCACCTCGGTAAGGTTATTCAACACATATAGCATGATACTGCGCCACTCTTCATTTCCCAATAGCTTTGGGGTTGATCCACTTGCGCTGCCGAGTTGGCCTTGGAAAAGGCTCAGGGTCGATTCATTTTCGCCAGTATTGTAACGAAAGGGTGGATTATGATTGCTAGGAAGGTTCGGCTTGTAGTATAGCGTTGTGAAGTTTGCCACCTCCTCCTGAAGGCATGCCTCTACATTTGAAGCCTCAATTCTGGCTTTATTTGTACATTTTTTTGCGAAGAGTCTTTAGACATCTCTCGATTGGATAGCACCAACGGGCCTGCACGCCCCCCCCCCCAAACGTGCCTCGGACGGGAGGTGCACAATCAGATGTTGCATCGGCAAGAAGAAGCCGGGTGGAAAGATCTTCTCCAGCTTACAGAGCAACACAGGTGCTGCTTTTTCTAAGTCCTGAGCGACGGTCCGAGATATCTCCTTGGCACAAAGCTGGCGGAAGAAAAAGCTCAACTCTGCCAGCACTTGTCTGGGTTTCAGGCATTCGACGTCGCAACTCGCTCGAAGCCTTCTCAATTTTTTACCATAGCCTACACATGCGATAACATGACATCTCGCCAAGTTTCGTGATTTTCGGACTTCGTATGGATTTTATATAATTTTAAAACACTTTTCCGGCAAGTCGATCGCCATGTTACGCGAACAAGATGCGTGAAAATTTGATGCGGGGTCGTGGATAGGGACTCAACATGCACCAATTAATATGAATAACATTTTTCGAAACACTACATTGCAATATTCCATGCACCTGCAGTTCAAATTTGACATATTCGAAAAAAATCAAAGAATCGAAATAAATTAAGGAAATATACAAAACAAAATCAAAATTGGCCTAAATTTTAAAATTGAGTTCAAAACAATGTATTGTAGCACCACAAAAAAACTAGGCTAAAAAAAAAAAAAAATTGCCGAGGGCCTGCTCCATGGCCCTCGGCAAAGAATTTTTTTAAAAAAAATAAAAAATCTTTGCCGAGGGGCCGTGGATCTAGGCCTCGGCAAAGAATTTTAAAAAAAAATAAAAAATCTTTGCCGGGGGCCTATCCTGGCCCTCGGCAAAGGGCTTCTTTGCCGAGGGCCTAGCCTCTGGCCCTCGGCAAAGGGCTTCTTTGCCGAGGGCCTAGCCTCGAGCCCTCGGCAAAGGCGATTTATAAATAAAAAAATTTTGGCCGAAAAACTGGTTTAAAAAAAATCTTTGCCGAGGGCCTGGTCTAGGGCCCTCGGCAAAGACTTAAAAAAAATTTGCCGAATAACCTGGTTGCACAGGAAAAAAAACTTTTGCCGAGGGCCTAACGGGTGGCCCTCGGCAAAGCTTGACGGGAAATGGCCGCCGTGACCCAACGGGCCTAATTTGCCGAGGACATCTTTGCCGAGGGCCTCGGCCCTTGGCAAAGATTTGATTTGCCGAGGGCCTGTCTTTGCCGAGGGCCGTACCCTCGGCAAAGGCCTCTTTGCCGAGGGCCGTTCTTTGCCGAGGGCTCTTGTGTCTGGCCCTCGGCAAAGAGTGTCTTTGCCGAGTGCCTGAGATTTGGCCCTCGGCAAATCCTCAGGCCCTCGGCAAAGCACGCGTTTCCAGTAGTGTTGATAAGGGATGGTAGGCATTTTCTTCTAAATGTCTAAGAAGTTCCAAATCAAACTGATTAAATATAGGTCCTATTTGGGGGAGTTTTGCTTTCCTAGAAAGCTTGAAAAGCCATAAGCTCCTCCAAACATGTTGCTTCTTCAAGCTGATAAAAGCTCTCTACTTTTCCTCTGGAAAATGTTTCTTGGCACGAACCCACTCCCATGACTTTTTTATTGTCTCGACTCTCTCATGCCGCTGCCGCTACTGGTGCTGGTCCACGTCAAAGCCCTTTGGCTCGGCGTGGCTCCATGTGAAGCCCCTTGGTCTGGCACGCGGCTGCTCTCCCTAGCATCGGGTCCTGTGCATGGCTCACCGGCGACCGCTCCTCTCCCTGGCGCCCATGCTGTCTCTAGCTTGACAATGCCCGCTCCTCTCCTCTCGATGAAGCAATTGACCCCGCCACTACTCCCCTCCTTGTGCTCAATGCTCCTCCCCTCCTCTCCTACGCCCCCATGTTTAGTAGATTGGAAAGATGATGGATATGACCGAATGACGAGTGGGTCCCAATGTTTATTATTGTGGTGATGATTAGAGTCTCCCAAATTAAAGGCAATATGTTATCCTTTTTCCTTGCCCATCTTGTGGGCACTAAGGTGGAAGTTCTGTTGGAGGCATGGAATTAGTAATATTAAGATGAAGATATGTATGCTGGCATGGATACATTGGGCACTGTAAGTTAATTATATCCATCTAGACTATTATATTACCATCCATAGATGAGTCATTTATCACAAGCATGCATAATGGAACATGAAGCTTAACACAACAGGACAATTGTCCTAGCCATTTGGTCGTGTGATTATCTAGAGAGGCACTTCCTTGAGGAATAGTGTGGTGACAAGGTCCTTAAGGTCAGCACCGTAGGTGTAGGCGTCCCTTCCGTGGAGGTAAATGATCTCATTTGCCCTCGCCATGTTGACCACCACCTGCGCCGCTGGCAATAGTGTGTGATCTATATCCATGCCTGTTTGGTTTAATATTCTCCACCTATTCTCTAGAAGTGCTGCGATTGCCGCCGCAGCCTCTTCCCCGGTTATGCCGTTCTCTACCATGTAGGTCTCCACAGAGCCAGGCATATCCTTTTTGTTCTTCCCCAACTGCATATATATATGTATTATTGTTATTGTATGTATATACGGTGAGTATACATGCATATATATATATATGCTTGTTGAAAATGTATAGCATATCGTGTACTGAATCATGCAAGGCTGTGAGTATAAACCTTGTAAGAAGACAAATCGTTGAGGAAGCGAGTGACCTGTGAACCAGCGCGGACCATTTCAGGAACACTGCTTACCCATTCGAACACCTCCTGGGTTGCCTCATCACCATAGCCCACCAATGTCAAGATCGTAAGCATTGGCAGACCTGACGTCATGATTGACAACTCCTCATGTTCCTTGAAGCTTGGCTGGTACTTCTGGCTGGACCAGATGGCTTCCTGGAGGTAATTTTGGGAGCACAACTTGTACTGCACAATAATTGAGAAGACGCTACATATATTATGTATGTACTGTACCTTTGAGGGAAAAAGTTACATATACATATATAGTAGAATAGATATGCATGTGCACATACTGCCTCTTTTGTGTAAGCCATGCGGTACTTCTTGTTTGGTTCCAAAATATCCTCAAACTCTTTGAAGTTGCTAAGGGTTTTGATATACAGCATGCGCAGATATTCGGGTAGAATAGTGACCTCACTTTCATCCCATCTGCATGTAGACAGTAAATATACCTTAAGAGTGATGTTTAACAAAACGTCTCTCAAGAAGAAGACAGAGTTACAGCTAAATTTAGCTGATAATTAAATAAAATATGGATCATTGTAGCCAACCTCTGCATAGCTTCTTTGAGCTTGTGGCACTCCTCTAAAGTGGCATGAACATCAAATGTGTCGTCCATCAGTGACACCATTCCAAATGTCTTGGCAAAAAACATCCGGCCCAGGGAGTACTCCTCCTCATGCAGCATGCCACAGGTCCAAAAGTAGATCTCCACCATCCGGTCCCGAGCGTATTTAAGCTTCACAGTGTCATAAAGGTCCCTCCACCATCTGCATTCCACAGCTGCTAATGATTAATTTTGTCGATGATTTTTGCCATAACATTTATAATTTCATCTGCTTCGCAACTTGCACACCAACGTACTGTTGCTAACACATTATACTATATTAATTATCTGATGTTGCATGTTAGTTCTGCAGTGGATTAAATTGTCTGTCGTGGACAATGATATGATTGGCAGCATGTACATTATGAGAAATCACATTAAATAAAGGATTAAAGTATATGTGATAACACATAAATCTATATATATTTGTTTGAGATTGCTCATGCTGCCACGTACTTCAATAGAAAAATAATTCCAGATACTACTTGATATACTTCCTTGTTTTGCTGGAAGCTGATATGATTCTAATGTGACACACAACAATGGCCGTTTCTACATGAATCTTTTTTGCAGTTCTTTAAAAAATTTGAAGTTTAAACTGTAAGAGGGACATAATTATAAGTGTATTGAATATCAATATGTTTGTCATCACTGAGCATCTTTCTATCTTTAAGTGTCTGTATCTAGTGCTTGAATATTGGATTTTTCAATTATCTAAAGATAGACCACTAAATGGGGTAGTACCTTACTGAAAAGATAACCGTTTTGCCACAATCCAATCTCTGCAATACTTTCTGACAGACCCTTTTAGAAAACTCTAGGTCTAAAATGGTATTATTTTATAATTTTTGGGGCATATTCTTTTATACTTATAAGCATTCATGTCCAACTTGTATTATATTATCTCGAATAACAATTTCTACATGACATACCCTGATGTGGTTAGGAGGCAATGCGAAAAGTAACTTGATTGGTTCATGCCCTAAAACCACCTCGACCATGTAAACATACCGACAACACAGTGCCTATGAGCCCTTATGTACATGTTAGTTTTCACATATATTGATAAACATCAAAGGCAAAAATGTTTACCATATATAGAGATTTTTGTTGTAAGAAGACTTACAATGACAGGTCCTTCAACTCCCTGAGGTGAAGGGCTCTCACAAGGATAAAGTTCAGCCTAGCAAGCTCAAGTAACAGGCTGTTGTGCGCCTCTTCATGCTCATACTCTGTAATATAATGCATGGTTTCCAGCCGTCTGGTGAACCTTGGGAGGGCAATGTCGAGGGCACGTGAGATCTGGTCTGATATTGGTGACTTGACCTTGCCTTTGATGTCCATGAGGTGGCCCCTCGCAAAGGTGATGGCATCATCGAGAACCACCTCACCTGGAACTGCCATGTGAGCTGCATTGTACAAGCTCAACAGGCCGCTAGGGTCGTCACTGCAAAGGCTCGAGCTAAAACGGCACGTTTGATCTCTGAACTTGTCGAAAACATCTGCATGTACATTATTGATTCAAAACACATGTGATTAAAGTACATACATATCTAATCGCAGGTGTGTCCTCCCATGTTTAAAGCTTAATTATTCATCTCTAATAAGAACCAAACCCGGACAACTATACACAGAGTCTTAATTAACTATAAAAAGTAGAAAACTATAGGAAAGAATTACTTGACAACTAGAGTACATCACTCTTAACATGCATTTCAATTTAGTGAATCTCTAAAAATTGCAAGAAAAAAATATACAATAACAAGGCCACTTTCTAACAAAGATCAAAAGGATGAAATGAACTTTTCGTAAGATTGAACATAGATTGTAATTTCTCTCTACTTCCATACAGTTTAGTGATTGTAATCTATCAATCTCAGTGAAAATTAATAAAACCAGACAGATACCTGAAGATACCCAGATCCCATGCTGCCTAAGTAGGCGAAACCGGAGTGCAACAATGTGTAGGCCGTGTGACTCGGGCTCTTCTGCTCGGATTCGATTTAATGCAACTCCGATGACCTCGCGGAAGTGGTTCTCTAAGCCAAGACGTTCAAGCGTGTCGACATATGTCACCAAATCAGCTACATCTAAGGCCTCCAAGATGGCATTGAACAGGTGACGAACTTGCCCCTTGAGCAGCTCTGCCCTCTCCCTCATCCACTGCTCTGATCCCTGCATGCATGCATGGAGATGCCCATTAATATAATGCAAACATATAACAAATTGATGAATGAAGAGCAACATAAACTAGTAAACAACTAAATTTCAGGAGATCTAATAAGTGTGCGTGCTCTTATTATATATCAGTGTATGTTGCATGCCTGTGAGACGGGAGGGACGTAGGTGACGAAGAAATCACCCCATACAGAGGGCGCAAACTCGTCGTGGCTAGTCGTATCGGCTGCAGTGGCGGGAACCAGTGTGCTGCTCTTAGCGATGTTGGCCCTGTTCGCTTGGCCGTTCATTCCAGCAGCAACCTTGCTCGGGGCCATGTTAATGGTGATCGACGATGGAGCTACAAATATATGACTCTACAGCTGGTTGTTGTGAGATATGGTACTTGTAACAACGATTGGTATATGGATTCCTATTTATAGACCAACATAGTGAGGCAGTAGTTGTGTACGCGACGTGGCAGGGAACGATGAAACTAATATCTCCCTTTTGTAAAAAAAAAAAATAGGGTGAGGACCATCCCTACCAGGACGTGATGCGGATTGTTTGGCTGATATGTGAGCCACCGTATTATTTTTACCGCATACATGGTAAATCAGATGTCTCATGTTGATTAGCGTTATGTATAAGGAGATGGACAGACAAGTGCATGCTAGGTGATAAGATTCCATTCCAATTGCAAATATATACTAGAGTATATGCGCGTGATGCGCGTGAATCACACAACAGTTGGAGAGATGGACCCTTGTGCCAATTGCCTCGACATGTCTTTCAATGCGCCTTATCTCAAACTTCTGCATCATTGCGAAGCTCTGAATTTCTAAAAAATGCCGCGCAAAGCAGTTTTTGCTTTATTTGCATGCAAATTAGAAAGAAGGCCAAATGTAGATATACTAGGTAAACATGTCCACAATAATACACTAAGGTGCCTGTTAACCCTATGTCAAAATTTCATTCTACGCACTCTTTCAAGAATTATGAAGACATTAGACATGTATATATTGGCTAAATATACATGTATGTAGTGACGATGGCAGGATGATCTTAGGGCTTTCAAATATGGCTCCATCTATAGAAAAGCCATCTTATCAATCAAAGATGAAGGTGATGCATCACGAGCTCATTTTTTAGAATTTGGCAGAATGACTTTAGTTCTCATGCTTGTACTAATTAGTTATATTATTAGCTTGTGAGAGATTACGTGATGGTGGATTAAAAATATTCCATCCATTCGACTAAATAAAAAAGAGAGGACGGAGACTTGAAACCAAACACGCTATGACTACAGAACTACTCCGCCCTGTTCTAAAATGTAACTACAGAACTAATCCACCCCTGTTCCAAAATGTAACTAACTCTAGTGTCCATTTATTATGCATAGCTAGATAGGAGTTACGTTTTCAAATTGAGAAATTTTATAATGGTTGGAAAAACATGGACTATCCATTGGACGAGATCGGACGGTTGAAAAATATGAGGTACCCAACTGAAAGTACCTAGAGATACCAAATAAATGGGGATAGTACCAAATTTGGTGTGGCTAGTACCAAAATATGTGGGGCAAGATCTATTTTTCATTATATATTTTATTTTTGGATAAGGGTAAATCAGTCATTTTAGTACTATCATTCAAGGGCAAAAATGAGATTTCCCATGTCATGTCTTGCTAAATCTGAACCAATGTCGTGGCCGGTTGGCTCCCATCTCAGTCTCGCCACCCACGTACATCACGGCGTGGCGAAGGAGCTGAAGGTCGCCAGCGTCTTGGGCCGTCGTACCCCGGTGGCGTTGAGAAGCATGCTGGTTTGATAACGGCCGGCCTCCAGCGATTTGTGCAGTGCTGGCTCCTCCCCCACATCCACGGCACATCGATGGCAGCAAGAACGGACGGCTATCCTGTATCCTCCATGCATGCATGCCACACCTCCTAAGAAAGAAGAGGAGAAACAAAACAACATGACCTAACGCCGGTTGATGCTAGCGCCTATGCGCTCGTCCACCCGCTTTGCTGCCAGATGTTCCATGTGCGCCGGCGGCGCCGCCCGTCCGTGGATCCGCCTCGCCGTTTTCTGCGCCACGCACCCGCACTAGCTACCGCGACCGCCGCTTTCGCTACCTCACGCGAGCTACCCGCCGCACAAGCTGGAGCTGTCTGCTACGAGGCGGAGCCGTAGAGCCAGAGCCGCGCCGCATGAGCTGCTCGTCATCGTCACCCGTCCGCACGGTGCCGGGCCTTGGTCGTGGGAGCTGCTCGTCATCCGTCTGCTCGTGCGCATCATCTAGTGATCTAGTCACCTAGTCCCTCAGCGCGCATGGACTTCGTCAGTGCCAGAGCTCATGCAGAAGGGAAGGGGCTTGTCCACCACAGCAGTTATCAGCGGATGGGAAGAAGGGAAGAGATGGGAAGGAGAAGGCGAGAACGGTGTTTTCATGGTATTAGCTCTAAATCGTGACTAAAATACCCTATATAATATATTTGTCAATTAATTACTTAGAAATTAGAAAAAAGATGAAAGAACCTGAGGTACCGAGGTACTTTCCCAACCATATTGTAAAAGATCTCGAATTGTATTTGGGTTCCTTTGCCCCCAAATAGTTTTTTTTCACTCAGTATGTACTTCCTCAATATGGTTTATGATGGTGTATACTTTGAGTTGTACATCTATAAAGATACATTATCATAAATAGAAAGAGTAGTTTACGAAAGCATTATCCATAACAAACCTGGTATGCCAATCTTATGTTATTAATCCATATTTTACATCACATATTTTTTTTTGCAAAATTATACATATTCATAGTTTATAAGGGTGAAAAGTTTTTTTCTTAGATGAGTTTTTTAATTTTGATTGAGCAAGTATGTCTTGTGCTAGAAAGTTTCATTTATGTGTAGAGCCCACGACAAATCACATGCAGCTAGCCTGTGGATAAAGATAACTAGTACTCCCTCCGGTTCTATAAAGCAAGTCGTTTTGAGGTTGTCTTAAGTCAAACATTTTAAACTTTAACTACAAATAATTTCTTTTGGGTTGAGTTTAAAAATATGAAAGTGACGTAAGTAGATTCATCTCGAAATGTAGTTTCATAAAAGTATATATTGACTATATTTTATAGATATTTTATAGCAAAAAGTTGCAGTCAAAGTTGTTTCTTAAAGACCGTGTCGATGTCCAAAATGATTTGCTTTATAGAACCGGAGGGAGTATTAAAAATTGTATCATCTTCATGACTCATCATGCATGACCAGACAAGGACATGTGCGCACACACGGTGGTTGTCCACGTACAAACAATACAATACATATTGTATCTAATCTTTCCTTGTACTTCACTTCATCACCATCGGTCTGATCATTTTAAGTGGATGACCAGACAAGGACATGTGCATTTCAAGTTGATATGTTTGAACATGATTGCTTCCCACTGTTGTTCAGAGCTGTGGCCGAATTCTGGTGGGAGCTTTTGACATAGCTGTATTGCGATAGCCAACTATGTAAGCTGTAGTTTTTACTATCGCCTGTGCACATGTACAGAACATCTCCCGAACTGAGCATATAAGCAACATAATTTCCTTGGTGAAAGGTGGGATATTACCGTTTCCCATCTCATACATTTTTCCCTTGTGAAATACCATTATAGTCGTAGACCTAAACGTTAAGAAAATATTCAGCATAATATACATTACTATCGCCTGTGCACATGTACTGAACATCTCCCGAACTGAGCATATAAGGAAGAGAATTTCCTTGGTGAAAGGTGGGATATTACCATTTCCCATCCGATACATTTTTCCCTTGTGAAATACCATTATAGTCCTAGAGCTAAACGTTAAGAAAATATTCAGCATAATATACAAGATGAGTTGCTGACTTCTTTTCAATGGTCTACACATACCTATGTCTTGTTTCTATTCTTTTTTCCATGATTCCTGATCCCCGACCATGTTAACTCTTAAATGCGCCTGTTGTTAGGATGGGGGTGTATGTTCTGTTTGGGTAGCCTGATGTGATCGGTGATCGATGTTGGAGTTCCAGGCTTCAGGCAAATTGCACAACAAGGTTAACTAAGGTAATGCCTCTTTGACATTTTTCACTGGGGTGCATGCAGTTGCAGGACCTCTGAATGCGAGTCTTATTATCGTGCGGGTTTCTTAAACTCCACTTGCATGACCTCTCCCTCTTTAGACAAATTTCTCTATTTTAGTGGGACTACAGAACAGGGGTGAAGCATACAGATTAAAGAAAAATAGAGGTCCAGACTATTCATATTGATGTTGCTGCATTTTTAGGAGGTTTGTAATAATTTAATGAAAAACATCCTTACTGTATATAGAGCTTATATACCTTCCTCACATATCTGTGTGCACCAACCTAAAGAAAACAATAACACAAAGACCACATATATGAATTGATCTTTAATTGGTCGCCCTCGGATGACTACCCTCAAACATACATCATTTAGTAGCATTATTGTTTCCTCTTTAGGTTGATAACAAAAGAACAACATGCAGGTTAAATAAGGCTTTGTAACACCCCAGGTGTTTGTCACCAGTTAAGCAATAGGTTTGAACTCAAACATGACATGTTAAGTGGTGATGAAGGTGTCAAGATCAAATCTACAAGAGTGAGCTCCAAGTTAAACTCGGGCAACACACCTTTGCTTGCATATTGGCACTTTTCGGATATTTACCTAAGTAATGTTGAAGGTGCTCATTTCATGTGACTTCTTGATTCCAAACTTCATGAAACTTGTAACACCCCAGGTGTTTGTCACCAGTTAAGCAATAGGTTTGAACTCAAACAAGGCATGTTAAGTGGTGATGAAGGTGTCAAGATCAAATCTACAAGAGTGAGCTCCAAGTTAAACTCGGGCAACACACCTTTGCTTACATATTGGCCCTTTTCGGATATTTACCTAAGTAATGTTGAAGGTGCTTATTTCATGTGTCTCGCATCAATATCCATCTATATTGATCCATGGAAAAGTTTCATGAAGTTTGGAATCAAGAAGTCACATGAAATGATAAGTTATATCTTTGTTGGATTGCTTTATTAAGTGAATGGAATTATGGATCAACAACCAAACCTTGATACTTTTGCCCAAGTGACTCTAATCGAACTCTACAACAAAAGTCATGAAGGGTTCGTGTTGAGCAGAGATAAAGAAAATACCTCAATCGGTCTAAAACTCGGATTTAAGCTTTACCGTGATGCTACTTTGACCTATGTTGACCAATCGCTTACATTGCTTGCATGGAGTTGCACCTTAAATAAAAGTTGCAGTTTAAGTGGAGTAGAACAAAATTTGTTTTGGACCAATAGCTAGATCAGCTTGGAAATAAGTCAAACAGAGGCTCGAAGATTGAATCATCAGCTGTTTTCGGTACTTAGAATTTTTCTAAGTATGAAATTCATCGTCGTCGACGTTGGCATGTCGCGTTCTCGTGTTTTTGTTAAGCAACTTGAATTGACCCCAAAATAGAAGTTGGAGCTAATTCATTGGAGAAGATCATACAAAAGGTTGGGATCAGTTTGACCATGTTTGGACCAAGTAGTTCGACTTCAAGCAGAGCAGCACTTAACCCTTGTTAAGTCACTAACAGTGTCAACTTGAGGCTTGATTAGCTACTAATCCGAGAGTTTAATGTCTATGCACCCTTAATAAAAGTTGGAGAGCAGCTTGTGCACAACAACTTTGCTACAGGCGCCCAGGTCCGAATCCAAGCCGAATATGCCATTTTGGACTGCGAAGTCAGGAACTCTCTCGCGCACCAGGTGTTCGATGGTGGGACCCAAAAGGGGACACGTGGTCGCCATGCTCCTCGCCTCTTCTCCACGCATCGAGGGCGCCCCGCCTAAGCCGCCTGCCCCTGCCTGCGTAAATGGGGAGCACCAGAGCGCCCTCACTCGCCTCTCTGCTCGCCCTGCTCTCCTCCTCCCTCGCCCTCTGCGCCGCACGCGCGCGCCAGAGCGCGTCCGCCATGGACAAGCCGAGCGGAGCTCCTCACCGCTGCTACTGCCTCCACTCCATCCCTCCTTCGTCCGAACCAAGCGCGGCATCACCTTCGCCGTCATTTGCCGCCCCTCCTACGCCCCTTTTCCTATCGCCACGGCCGCCGTAGTGCCATCGCCGCCGGAGCAGCCACCGGCGTCTCGCCTGCTCGCACGGCCAGCAGGCCACAGGCCACCTCCGGCCGTGCCGAGGACACCCACGAGCGCGCGCGAGCCCGTCGCAGCCGCAGCACCCCTCCTTCGCCGCCGACGAGCACCGCAGTGGCCGGAATCGCGAGCTCCGGCAAGCTCCTCTGCTCTGCTTGGCCAGAGAAGGAGAGGACCTCGCGCGAGAAGAGAAACAAGTCCAGGGGGTTTTCTGCAGAACCGTAGACTCAGATGAATAGTGACGATAAGGACCTATGTGCTGGAAATCGGCTGGAACTTTGGAAATTCATAGTAAATAGTAGAAGAATCCAAAAATAGTAAATGAGGACTTTTTGAAATCCTTGTGAAATTATCTATGCAGTAGATCTATAATATGAAATGTTTTAGTTTGAAGTTTTAGCTGTAAAAATGGATTTGTGCAGTTAGGGTTTTAATGCTAGTTGAATTTGTTATTTTCCATAACTGCAGATCTAGGGCTCCAAATGAAGTGAAATTTTTGTGGCATGCTACTCATGTGATGGTTGATGTGTGGTAAAAATTTCATGGTCATTGGTTGCTGCATGAGTGAGTTATTGGTTTATCTTGCTCTCACATGATTTCTTGCTTTAGCAACTTGTTCTTTTCATAAAGGTTACTATACATATTCAAATGGAGTAAAATTTGTACATTAGACTATTGAGAGTATGTGTGAGCCACTGTAATTTTTGTAGAAGTTATTGTGCACTTTTGGTATATGTTCATTAAGTCACCTTGTTATCTAAAATAAATTAAGAAATGCATTAAACGAATTTATTTGGTCATGGACACTAGGTTTTCTGGTGTTCTTTAGTCATGTGTAAAATGTTGGTAAAGTTGGTTTTGCCCAATTATGTGTTTGCAATATAAGTTAATAATTATTTTCTTACTGATGTGGTTTATGGACAGATCTGAGAACTTAGCAAAGTTCTTCATGATAATGTGCTTTGTTGTGAAACTTGTTTATACAAAAGTTGTAGATAATTCATGTATCTAGCTTCTGTTAAAATTTGGTGTAATTTGGCCAAGTAGTTTAAGAGTTACAGCTGTTTAAAGTTGGGTTACAGAATTGATTGCTCTCTGTCTTGTTTAGACCAGTTTCTATAAATGTATAATTTCGACCCACTTAACTTGTGAATCATGCTGTGATGGTTATATATGAAATATAGAGAATTTCATAAGCTTTCCAGAATGTCTTGTTGCATGGCTATTGGATTTGTATAACTCTAGTTATGATCCAAACATGAAGTTGTTGTTTCCAGTCCAGAAATAGACATATGCTAGTTGTGGTTGTTTACTCCATGTGTTGCTAAGTGTGGCTTATGCCCTTGTTGATGGTCAAGTTATGATACTTATGACCTTGTTAAACTTGTGTCATGATTGATGTGCTTGCTCTCTATAGTTAGTTGTGTGATGTTAGTTAAATAGCTCTTGGTGTCTATGTCTTGCATAATCTTGTGTTACCATTCATCACATTCATACACATGCATCTTGCATCTCATTTAGGTACGCTAGATGAACCACGTGAAGGAGGTGATGTGGAGCCGAACTCGAGGTTTGGGTTTGGTGGATCTATCCCGAAGATGGAAGGACTAAGCAAGTGCTAGGACCGGAGATGTCACCAAGACGGTGCAAGCTAACTGAACTGACTTGTGTCGGATCCTAGGCAAGCCCCAGAGCATTTTAAGTCTCCTACTTTATAAAAGCAATTCTTTCTATATATATGAGTTTATATATTGTTGCATTAAGTTGTAGGAGTTGATTGAAACCGTTGATGCATTTATTACTATCCTTACCTACCTTATTAACTTTTACCCTGTTAGGTCAGGATCGAATAACTGCTTAGCCTTGCTTAGACCGGTAGCGATCGGTGATATCCGGTTACCTACATTATAGGTGGTTACTGGAAGAATTTGGCTATGGAAAGAATGATATCCTAGAATTAACTATATGTGATGGAAAATTGGAGACCGGACGGAAAAGTTGGAGGCAACCATATAGGGTTCTGGGGTGCTGTTAGTTTCCGTTTGTGTCGATTAAGGACCGATCGTTGCTCGTCCCTCTTGTCATGTTGAACGCATGCCTCACATTTAGCTGGCCGAATAAAGTACCTTTCGACCGCGAAGCTAGTGGCACTATTCAGGCTGGGATCTACACGAGTGCGCGTATTGGTGCTGATGGGGGTATGACAGGGACGCGAAGAGTGAGCCCAAGGGCAGGTGCGCCCTAATTCCTGGCAGTCAGGCGGTCCTTGGGTACTGTGGCTCCAGATTGTCCCACGGCTACCTAAATAGTGTCCTTGGTGATCTAAGCTACCCTGGTAGGGGAAGCATGGTTTGTGTGAGGAATAAATCACTAGCTGGTTAGGAATTGATTCGAATCGCCATCGCTCCTGGATAGTGAGCACTTGACTCGAGCTACGGCATCGTAGTAATTATTATGGAACAATGATGGTTATCTGGATGGTATGGGATATGCTAAATCTAAATTGGTAACTGGATGTTATTGGTTAATCAAATGATTGCTATAGTACAGGTGCTTACCTAGATGGATAGGTCCTAATAAAGTTGATGCAAAGTATTTAAAATGATGTCTTCATGATAGCTTATGCTTTTCGCAAACAAGTCAGCTAGCCCACTAAAGAAAGTCTTGCATAATCCTTGGTGTCGTTTTATTTCTGGTTTATGACGGGTAAGTCTAGCTAAGTACATTCGAGTACTCAGGGTTTATCCCACCATGTTGCAGGTGAAGTTCTTATCCTGCGGAAGATGGTGGCTAACCGCTGGTGGGCTCGGTGATTCTATAGTTACTACTCATCTATATGCTTTTGTCTGAGGATGTCACTTATGCTAGCAATGTATTTGGAACTTATATTAATGTAATCATTTGAAAGCTATGTTGTTTTCTCTGATCGATTTTAAAACCCAAACTTGTACTATTATTTGTGAACCCATTTGTAATATTATTTCTGCTGCAACTCTGCGTATGTGATGTGTATTTGCTTAATCATACGATCTTGGTTGTGATGTTGATTTACCGAGGTCTTTCGAGACACTCGGCGGACTATCGGGTTTATATAAGTGAAAGTATGTGTGTGTCAACGTGTTAGCGGGGACAGCCTTGATCTTGTATAAATTAGACGGTTCTGTCACATGCTTGTTCCACTATAATATGTACCAGATCTTTTTTTTTGAACTTGCTCAAATTTGTTGGATTCATATTAATGGCTAATAGTAGTAATAATATATGTTGGCTGATAATAAAAATAGTTTATGGTAAATAGGGATGGTTTTGTACTAAAGAGGTAGAACCTGCAATTTTATTCTTGCAGGTAAACTTCTGTTGCCCCTGAACTAAGATAGATTTATTCCTACTCTCTATAGCTAATTCTTGGTAGTTGGCACTAATTTTTATTTGCAGAATAATGGTGAACCTTCCAAACGCATAGAACCGAGAAATGTTAGCACCAAATGTGGACCTCAAGTTAGTTGCCGAGATTCGGGCAGTAAGAAGGAACTGGCAACTTACCCCCTTGTTATGCATGATTGTTTTCCAGATTATATATATGGTCATATACAACAGGAGTTGGATTGTGGAAAGAGATATATTTCATATTGGAGCAGACAGGCCTGAGTGCACAACTGGCCCGATGTTGAGGTTGATACCTGGCCGGTTAGGTAGATTTTCCGCTGCAAATTATTACAAAATGTTGGGTACGTCGGAAATAATGATATCATATAAGTTGAATCTTGCCACAGTGGATACCTTATAAGTATATGTCAGCGTGGAATAGTCCTGAAGCTACATATATTTATACGGTGAGTATAACATATTTTGTTTTAAGGTTTTATGAGAGATTTTTTTAAGACACGCAATATTACCCATGTGATAGGCACTAATATTATATATATATATATATATATATATATATATATATATATATATATATATATATATATATATATATATATAATCAAACCTATGTATAGGATGGTACGAAGATGCGGCGGAACTTATTTGTGGATTTATTGGTGAACGAAAGAAATTGATATCGGAGATTTCTTCCTGCCAATGTAAAACATTATCTTGCTGTATCACGAAAAGTTCTATACAGTAGAGTTTGTAAGCTTGCGACACCGCGTTCTCTTTGACTGTGTTAATTTCATAAACTTTGCTTTTGGATTAAATATAACTTTAACGTTGCTATATTTAATTTCACAATATTGTTATTTTATCATGTGATCCGTGTGTTTTTAGTGTAAAAGTTTAGCTGTGCCGTAGCAACGCACGGGCACGCTACCTAGTAGTTTATAAGGGTGAAAAGTTTTTTTCTTAGATGAGTTTTTAATTTTGATCGAGCAAGTATGTCTTGTGCTAGAAAGTTTCATTTATGTGTAGAGCCCACGACAAATCTCATGCAGCTAGCCTGTGGATAAAGATAACTAGTATTAAAAATTGTATCATCTTCATGACTCATCATGCATGACCAGACAAGGACATGTGCGCACACACGGTGGTTGTCCACGTACAAACAATACAATACATATTGTATATAATCTTTCCTTGTACTTCACTTCATCACCATCGGTCTGATCATTTTAAGTGGATGACCAGACAAGGACATGTGCATTTCAAGTTGATATGTTTGAACATGATTGCTTCCCACTGTTGTTCAGAGCTGTGGCCGAATTCTGGTGGGAGCTTTTGACATAGCTGTATTGCGATAGCCAACTATGTAAGCTGTAGTTTTTACTATCGCATGTGCACATGTACAGAACATCTCCCGAACTGAGCATATAAGCAACAGAATTTCCTCGGTGAAAGATGGGATATTACCGTTTCCCATCCGATACATTTTCCCTTGTGAAATACCATTATAGTCGTAGACCTAAACGTTAAGAAAATATTCAGCATAATATACATTACTATCGCCTGTGCACATGTACTGAATATCTCCCGAACTGAGCATATATGGAAGAGAATTTCCTTGGTTAAAGGTGGGATATTACCGTTTTCCATCCGATACATTTTTCCCTTGTGAAAATACCATTATAGTCCTAGAGCTAAACGTTAAGAAAATATTCAGGATAATATACAAGATGAGTTGCTGACTTCTTTTCACTGGTCTACACATACCTATGTCTTGTTTCTATTCTTTTTTCCATGATTCCTGATCCCCGACCATGTTAAATCTTAAATGCGCCTGTTGTTAGGATGGGGGTGTATGTTCTGTTTGGGTAGCCTGATGTGATCGGTGATCGATGTTGGAGTTCCAGGCTTCAGGCAAATTGCACAACAAGGTTAACTAAGGTAATGGCTCTTTGACATTTTTCACTGGGGTGCATGCAGTTGCAGGACCTTTGAATGCGAGTCTTATTATCGTGCGGGTTTCTTAAACTCCACTTGCATGACCTCTCCCTCTTTAGACAAATTTCTCTATTTTAGTGGGACTACAGAACAGGGGTGAAGCATGCAGATTAAAGAAAAATAGAGGTCCAGACTATTCACACTGATGTTGCTGCGTTTTTAGGAGGTTTGTAGTAATTTAATGAAAAACATCCTTACTGTATATAGAGCTTATATACCTTCCTCACATATCTGTGTGCACCAACCTAAAGAAAACAATAACACAAAGACCATATATATGAATTGATCTTTTAATTGGTCGCCCTCGGATGACTACCCTCAAACATACATCATTTAGTAGCATTATTGTTTCCTCTTTAGGTTGATAACAAAAGAACAACATGCAGGTTAAATAAGGCTTGTTCCACTATAATATGTACCAGATCTTTTTTTTGAACTTGCTCAAATTTGTTGGATTCATATTAATGGCTAATAGTAGTAATAATATATGTTGGTTGATAATAAAAATAGTTTATGGTAAATAGGGATGGTTTTGTACTAGAGGTAGAACCTGCAATTTTGTTCTTGCAGGTAAACTTCTATTGCCCCTGAACTAAGATTGATTTATTCCTACTCTCTATAGCTAATTCTTGGTAGTTGGCACTAATTTTTATTGGCAAAATAATGGTGAACCTTCCAAACGCATAGAACCGAGAAATGTTGGCACCAAATGTGGACCTCAAGTTAGTTGCCGAGATTCAGGCAGTAAGAAGGAACTGGCAACTTACCCCCTTGTTATGCATGACTGTTTTCCAGATTATATATATGGTCATATACAACAAGAGTTGGATTGCGGAAAGAGATATATTTCATATTGGAGCAGACAGGCCTGAGTGCACAACTGGCCCGATGTTGAGGTTGATACCTGGCCGGTTAGGTAGATTTTCTGCTGCAAATTATTACAAAATGTTGGGTATGTCGGAAATAATGATGTCATATAAGTTGAATCTTGACACAGTGGATACCTTATTCTAAGTATATGTCAGCGTGGAATAGTCCTGAAGCCATATATATTTATACGGCGAGTATAACATATTTTGTTTTAAGGTTTTATGAGAGATTTTTGAAGACACGCAGTATTACCTATGTGACAGGCACTAATATTTACATATATATATATACTCGAACCTATGTATAGGATGGTACGAAGATGCGGCGGAACATATTTGTGGATTTATTGGCGAACGAAAGAAATGGATATCGGAGATTTCTTTCTGCTAATGTAAAACATTATCTTGCTATATCACGTAAAGTTCTATACAGTAGAGTTTGTGAGCCTGCGACACCGCGTTCTCTTTGACTGTGTTAATTTCACGAACTTTGCTTTTGGATTAAATATAACTTTAACGTCGGTATTTTTAATTTCATAATATTGTTATTTTATCGTGTGATCCGTGTGTTTTTAGTATAAAAGTTTAGCTGTGCCATAGCAATGCATGGGCACGCTACATAGTAGTTTATAAGGGCGAAAAGTTTTTTTTCTTAGATGAGTTTTTAATTTTGATCGAGCAAGTATGTCTTGTGCTAGAAAGTTTCATTTATGTGTAGAGGCCACGACAAATCACATGCAGCTAGCCTGTGGATAAAGATAACTAGTATTAAAAATTGTATCATCTTCATGACTCATCATGCATGACCAGACAAGGACATGTGCGGACACACGGTGGTTGTCCACGTACAAACAATACAATACATATTGTATATAATCTTTCCTTGTACTTCGCTTCATCACCATCGGTCTGATCATTTTAAGTGGATGAACAGACAAGGACATGTGCATTTCAAGTTGATATGTTTGAACATGATTGCTTCCCACTGTTGTTCAGAGCTGTGGCCGAATTCTAGTGGGAGCTTTTGACATAGCTGTATTGCGATAGCCAACTATGTAAGCTGTAGTTTTTACTATCGCCTGTGCACATGTACAGAACATCTCCCGAACTCAGCGTATAAGCAACATAATTTCCTTGGTGAAAGGTGGGATATTACCGTTTCCCATCCGATACATTTTTCCCTTGTGAAATACCATTATAGTCGTAGACCTAAACGTTAAAAAAATATTCATCATAATATACATTACTATCGCCTGTGCACATGTACTGAACATCTCCCGAACTGAGCATATATGGAAGAGAATTTCCTTGGTGAAAGGTGGGATATTACCGTTTCCCATCCGATACATTTTTCCCTTGTGAAATACCATTATAGTCCTAGAGCTAAACGTTAAGAAAATATTCAGCATAATATACAAGATGAGTTGCTGACTTCTTTTCAATGGTCTACACATACCTATGTCTTGTTTCTATTCTTTTTTCCATGATTCCTGTTCCCCGACCATGTTAAATCGTAAATGCGCCTGTTGTTAGGATGGGGGTGTATGTTCTGTTTGGGTAGCCTGATGTGATTGGTGATCGATGTTGGAGTTCCAGGCTTCAGGCAAATTGCACAACAAGGTTAACTAAGGTAATGCCTCTTTGACATTTTTCACTGGGGTGCATGTAGTTGCAGGACCTCTGAATGCGAGTCTTCTTATCGTGCGGGTTTCTTAAACTCCACTTGCATGACCTCTCCCTCTTTAGACACATTTCTCTATTTTAGTGGGACTACAGAACAGGGGCGAAGCATGCAGATTAAAGAAAAATAGAGGTCTAGACTATTCAAACTGATGTTGCTGCGTTTTTAGGAGGTTTGTAATAATTTAATGAAAAACATCCTTACTGTATATAGAGCTTATCTACCTTCCTCACATATCTATGTGCGATATAATACCCTACTCCTATGATCTGTTGGTTTGTATTGGCTTCGTATGATATTGCCTGTGTTTTGAGGGGGTCCCTGCCTGCCTTATATAGTCTGGAGGGCAGGGTTACAAGTCGGTTAGATCTAGGAGATAACCGAAAAGTAATAACATATTACAGGAATCATGGGATCAAACGTATCCTAACAGATCTCGTAGTGTCTTTAGGATATCTTCCCGGTGTCTTGTGGGGCACGCCGAGCAGCGCTGTGCTCCGCAAGGCTTCATCTTGTGGGCTGGACCACCCCTGGGGGTGCAGCCCATGTAGTCTGTCGTGGGTATCCAGGGTCGTACCCCCACAACTAGTCCTCGAGTGCCTTGTATCCACTGTGCAACACCGTCTTGAGCTTATCCGAGCAGGTGTGAACAAAGCCGAGCAGTCAGACTCATACTCTGACCACCATACTGAGTCGCCGAGCAGTTGTGAACCGTCATTGAGCAGTGTATCCAAAGTAAGGCTTGCCATAAGGATGTGAGGAGCTCAAGTTCATAATCAAAAATTTTCTCGCAGTGGACGAATTGTGCCCACTTCGAGTCCGACCACAAGAAAGGAAGATAGTCTTCTTCAACTTTAGGAGGCGCGGAGTCTTCCAAATTAAAGCAAACACACTCACCGCAAGGTGAAGTGTGCCCACTTAGTCTCCGAGCCTAACAGTAGGTGACGTAGTCAGGTGGTGCTAGGGTCCAAAGTAGAAGAAAAGCAGAAGATCAGCCGAGCAGACAGCCAGTCCCCGGGTGGAGCCCTAAAATGAGAAAAGCACATTCACCGCAAGGTGAAGTATGCCCACTTAGTTCCTGAGCCTGACAGTAGGTGATGTGGTCACGTGGTGCCAGGGTCAGAAACAACAGTAAATAGAAGAAAGTCCCTAGTGTGCTGAGGAAGCAAGTCATAGTGATGACGTAGTCCTCGAGCCACAAGTGGAAATCTCGGAGAAATCAAATCATGGAGAAAAAACCAGAGTAATGGTTGTACAGTAGGAGTTACTGAGCCTTAATGGTATTGCGGAGAAGTCGGCTAATATTCGGTGTGCAGTAACAAGTTGCGGCGAAAAGTGGGCGATATGGGCTGCAGTCACGTGGAAGCCCAGGTAATGGCCCACCACGCCGCTTCAGAGAATTCGGAGAGGCGCAAATCGTGGAGCGGTTTCCCAAAAACTCTTGAATGCGAAAAGTGAGGAGGATGCTTTATAACTACGCCGCCGCACTCCATGCTCCCACCTTTGCCACTTCGCGACTTTGTCTTCCTCCTCTGCCCTCACGCTTCACGATTCACATTCACACGCGCTTCCGCCACCAATCCCAAACCAGATCTGAGAGATGGCGCCGAAGAGGGGAGTTGGTAACCCGAAGAAGACGGTCGCTGGATCAAGCCGTGATAAGGAATGGGTGCCGTCACTCATGGGGGAGGTGGAACTCAATGGGATGGTGGAGGCGGGCGTTCTTCCTGACCGTGTCACCGTCGGATGGCATCCGGCCAACGGTGAGCCCTACCTGATGCCGCATACCGACGAAGTCATAGTAATTGAAGATTATTTCAGGCGCAGATTAGGATTTCCTGTTCATGCTTTCTTGCAGGATCTATTGGAGTTATGGGGAGTGAGTCTATGCAATCTGCATCCCAACACCATCTTGCACATCTCCATTTTTATCCATTTCAATGAGGCGTATCTCGGAATTCTTCCCCACTTCAACCTCTTTCGACACCTATTCTGGCTAAAAAAGAAGGGCGACGGTGGTTCTAGAGTGGTCGGCAACGTGTATCTACAACTGTGCGATGGGATGGCAGGCAAGTACATCACTGTGCCGCTGAACACCTCACTAAAGGGGTGGAACGCCAGGTGGTTCTACAAGAAGCAGAGTCATCCTGCCATCTGTTGCGACGTCGGCCACATTCCGAAGAACCAGAGGAGCTGGTCGGAGAAGCCAAGAAGTGCTAATATGGATCAGGTGAGGGAGCTCCTCAGCATGATAAAGGGCATAAAGATGAACGGTGTACTGGTGGCGGCGAGCTTCATAGTGCGCTGCGTCCATCCCTGCAAGGAGAGGGCCCACGTGGGTTTTGACTTCAAGGGGGACACTGACGGCACCCGCGAGAGGACGGAGAGGCTATCGAAGGAGACTGTGCTACGCCGAGCAGCCGAACTATTCGCTCCAAACACGGTGTTTAGCATGCCAAGGCAGACGAGAGCGTTCAACTGCACGAACCCACCTCCTCAGGTAAAAATCTCAACTATTGTTCCTGATGCTTTTTATCCTGTACCGGTGCCGAGCAGTGAACTGATTCACTTGTGGAAAGATCCATTTGTAGGAACGAGCGGTGTACTTCTCGGACGTGCTGAGGAGTGATTGGCCGAAGGTAGTGGAAGCTAGGCCAACCACTCAGCCGGAGGAAGGTGCCGTCAGCACCTCATCTGAATCTGGAGGCGCAGGTGCTGGTCGGATGGAGAGTCCCCCCGGTGTTGGAGAAGATCCAGGGGAAAAGGGCGGCGACAGATGGGCTGGCCCAAAAGAAGAGGAAAACAGTGGGTGCAGCTCCTCGCAAGCTGGGTGGCATCTCGCTTAGCGGCGATCAGACTATTCGAATGCAGAGTGCGGCGATGTTCAAGTAGTCGGACAATGATGGGGCTCCAGTAGCTCCTCCTCCGAGCACTGAGGCACCACTGTGCAACACGCGCGGGGAGGTGCAGTTGAAAGGAGGAGAGGAAGTCCCCGAGCAGTAGGCGGAGGATAGGGCAGTGGTGGGGGCCTCAAGACCTCCAGCCTAGGGCACACGGGTTGACCCAACAGACGTGCCTGGGTGCTCGTGGAGGCAGCGCCGGTTCAGAACCGTCTACCGGGAAGCTGTCGTGTAAGTATACTTGCCTTGGAATCATTTACTGTCTAATCTTTATAGTTGCGGTGATTGATGAGCTAATCTGATGTAGGTCGGGGCATGCGGAGGATCTGAATCATCCCGGCCATACTGGCGAGTAGCCGGGGGCTGTTCCCGGCGTCGAGACCATGTCGGCAGGCTCCGTCCCGGAGTCCCCGGGCGCTCGGCAATTTGTGGATGAGTCCACCACCACTACCGGTGGAGTTGAAGGTGGAGAGCAGTTGGCGATGATGGCAGATGAGTCGGCAGCGATGCTAGGGGCAACGGCGAGAGCCGCCGGGTCTTCGGAGGTGGAGGCTGGAGCTGCCGACACCGTTCTAGAGTCTAGGTGGAGAGGAGGGTGGTGCCGGAGGAGCAGGTGGCACTCCCTGAGACATCAGAGGGTGTGGTCAGACACTCTGTGTGGCCACCAAGCCCCCAGGTGGCGCCACCAGCTGCGGAGGAAGAGGACGAGGTGGAGGAGATTGAGCGTGAGGAATCACGACCGCAAGCCATCTGGATCCTCCGCAAGTGGGGGGATGAAGTGGTGGTTGTGGAAGAGGAGGACACCACCAGGGAGGTGAGGAGGCTAGAGTCCACCCTTTCCACAGCCATGAAGCAGATCAAGGTTAGTATTGCGTCGGCAACGTCCGTCTTTGGCGTTGGAGAATAGGGTTCTTTATAATATTGATGTTGTTCCAGGGCATAGCATGAACTGCTGAACAATGGTGGCATCTGATCAAGAGGATGGAGCCCCTCACCGAGGAGAACGCGAAGCTAAAGGAAGCTATGAAGCTGATGGAGAAAAACATCTAGAGGGCCCAACGCGAACGAGATCTTGCCGAATCAAATGCTAGGGACCTGGAGTACTAGAAGGGGGCTTTATCCAAGCAGCTGGCGACCGTGTCCGAGCAGTTGAGGCACAACTCCGAGTAGCTAGAGCGTAGCTCTGAGCAGTTGAGAAGCGTCTCTTAGTAGAAAAAGGTACTGCAGATCGGTGAACTTGTTCTGTATTGCCAAACAGCTTTAATGTTGCTGACGATCGTCACTTTTGTAGATTAAGATGCGGAGCTCGGCCAGTTGTGTCAAGTAATCAGTTAGCTCTAGGAGGAGAAGGGGAAGGCGTCTGGGTGAGCGGAGAAATTGGCCGAGGAGCTAAAAGGTCAGTAGTTCATGGTCGGAGTTATTGCTGAAGTGATTTCTTCGTTTGACGGATCCTTTTGGTGCCTACAGAATACCGCCAAAGGACCAGGCCGCAATTCAACATGCTGGAGATGGAGGCACAAACCCAGAGGAGAAAGCTCAATGCCATGGTGGGTGGAGTTAGGCCGGTGCTTGACTGCATCGACATGGAGGTAGCTCCTTAGCCCGAGACAGGCCACCTCGTCCGGACACCATCATCGACAGGTGCAAGGTGGCGTGGGAGAACTTCAAAAGCTTCAACCACGACGCCACTGTCTCCGTCGTGACGCACCCCTAGCGGTGGTTCGGTCCCACTACTCTACAATCAACCTTCAAGCGATAGGGGCCGGATTCGCCAGAGGGACGGGTGTGACGAGACAGGAGCAGCTGAAGGACGAGGTGGTTGACGCGGTGAAGAAGCTGACCAACGACGTCAACCTGTTCGACAAGGTGGATGGCGACGGCCAAGCCTAGTAACCTAAGTGGAGAGGACCTGTATTTAACAACTAGAGAGGATAGTTAAATGCGCGAGGGCGTAAACAAACATTTATGTATGTGTATAAATGTTGTATGTAGACATGTGCATGTTTATGCGTCTTGCTAACACTTTCGGTGAAAAATATATGTAGTGTTAACCCTAACGCAATTATACGTGGTATAAGTAGCGTCCGAGCAATTAGTTCTTTACTGGGCTCTTGGCCTTGGCTAGCCCGTATTCCATAACGTCGAGCGTAGAGCTCGTGCACGTGTAGGAGGAACAAGTGTGACCAAGGAACCGTAGCCAACCACCCATAACGCAGAGCACGGAGCCCATAGCACATGTAGGGAGAGATCAGAGACTGTGTTTTCTCCAAAGAACACAGAGCGAAATGTGTGCTGCTCGATGGTTGGCAAAATATTTTGGAGATATGGAGAAACATGGTGGAACATTTATGGAGATCATGTATAATTGTCGGGGTTTGTTAAGGAGTAGCTTAGAGCTGGCGACCACAAATGGAGATTAAACCGTAGTGGAGAAATAGTGGAGACAAATTATGGCGACAAAAACTTTATTCATTATAGAGTGGAGAGTACATATCTAGAGCATTTCAAGGATAGAAATGTATGAGGTGCTCGATGTGCCATGAGTTGGGGACATCGACTCCTTCGATGTCACATAGCTGGTAAGACCCTAGTCGGGTAACCTCTTTGACCATGTAAGGCCCTTCCTAGGGGGAGGAGAGCTTGTGCATCCCTTTGGCTTTCTGCTTTCAACGGAGAACGAGGTCGCAGACCGTAAATGAATGACCTTTGATGTTACTATTGTAGTATCTTCGCAAGCCTTCTAGGTATTTGGCTGTGCGGATGCTGGTGATCAGGCATTCTTCTTCGGCTCTATCAACGTCCTCTGTCTGAACAGATGCGGCTTGCTCTTCATTATAATGTTCCACTCTGGGTGCTCGGAAAGCAATGTCCACGGGAAGTACAACCTCTAAGCCGTAAACCAAAAAAATATGGAGACACACCGGTGTTGCGACTGGCTTGAGAGCGCAGTCCCTAGACTATAGCTAGGAGCTCTTTGAGCCATCTGCCCGGATTCTTTTCATCTTTCTGGTATATCCTCTTTTTGAGAGCATCGAGGATCATGCCGTTCGCCTGTTCGACCTGGCCGTTGGCTCTAGGATGGGCAATAGAGACGTATTTGACAGAGATGCATTGGTCTTCACAGAAGTCCCAAAAATGGTGCCCAGTGAATGTAGTTCCAAGGTCGGTGATAATGCTATTCAAGAGACTGAATCTATGGATGATATCTTCGAAGAGCTCGACTGCCTTCTTTGCAGTGGCCGAGTCAAGCGGCTTGTATTCAATCCACTTGGAGAATTTGTCAATGGTGACGTATATGTACCGAAAACCACCTGGCGTAGGCTTGAAAGGCCCAATCATGTCTAGTCCCCAGCATGCAAAAGGCCAAGAAGCTGGGATGGTATGCAGTTCTTGCGCCAGCACGTGTATTTGCTTGACAAAAAATTAGCATCCTTCACAACGTCGGATGAGGTCTTCAACGTTGGTGATGGCCGTGGGCCAATAAAAACTAGCTCAAATAGCTTTGCCGACCAGGTTTCTCGAGGCTGCGTGATTGCCACAGGAACCAGAGTCAATCTCGAGAAGTAGTTTCACTCCCTCTTCTTGGGTGATGCATCTCTACAGTATCCCTTCCTTGACACTTTTCCTCATCAAGTTCCTCGTCGACCAGCACGTAATGCTTGCTGCAATAGATTAGGCGTTCAGTTTTGGTCTTGTCGACGGGTATGTCGGTGCTAGTGAGGTACTTGATGAACTGTTCCCTCTAATCTGTGTCCGGCGAAGGTACCGCAAGTACCAGCTGCTCGGCGAGGGAGATTTTTGAACTTCCTTCTCTTCCTTAATAGACGGTGTAAAGAGGTCTTGAACGAAGAACCCAGGAGGAATCGCGGCGCGAGAAGAGCCTATCTTAGATAGGTGGTCGGCGAGCTGATTTTGATCTCATACCACGTGGTGGTTTCTCGATACCATAGAACTTCCCCTCGAGTTTCTTGATTTCGGCGCAATATGCGTCCATCTTTTCACTGGAAGAGGACCAGTCTTTGTTGAGCTGGTTGATGACCAATGCGGAGTCATCGTATACCATGAGGTGTTTGACACCAAGCTCAACGGCTATACGGAGTCCGTGGAGACATGCTTCATACTCCGCGGCGTTGTTGGAGGCTCGAAAATGAATTCAGAGAACGTATCAGAGCTTGTCCTTGGTTGGCGTATTGAATAGAATGCTAGCATCGGCACCGCTGATGTTGAGAGCGCCATTGAAGTACATCACCCAGTGCTCAGGGCAAGCAGCGGGGATGGGCTCTTGGATCTCGGTCCACTCAGCAACGAAGTCAGCAAGCGCTTGTGATTTGATGGTAGGCCTACTTCTGAATTCGACGGATTAAGTGTCGAGCTCAATAGCCCACTTGATGATGTGGCTATTGGCCTCTTTGTTGTGGAGGATGTCCCCTAGAGGGAACTTGGTGACCACGGTGATCTTGTAATACTCGAAGTAATGGCAAAGATTACGCGACGTGATCAAAATGGTGTATAGCAGTTTCTAAACTTGAGGATAACGAGTCTTGGACTCATTAAGGACCTCATTGATGAAGTAGACTAGACATTGTACCTTATAGGCGTGTCCGGCTTCCTCGTGCTCGATGATGATAGCTGTGCTAACGACGCAAAAAGTGGCGGCAATGTAGATCAGTAGGGTTTCGTCTGGTTGAGGCGCTGTCATGATCGAAGGCTTCGTTAGAAATGACTTGAGCTGCTCGAAAGCTATGTCAGCCTCCTTCGACCGGGAGAAACGCTCGGAGGCCTTCAGTAGCTTGAAAAACAGTAGTCTCTTTTCGCCGAGGCATGATATAAAGGGGCTGAGAGCAGACATGCACCCTGTGAGCTTCTGTATATCCTTTACATAGGTTGGCCATTTCATGTTGGTGATGGCGGAGACCTTGTCGGGGTTGGGTTCGATACCGTGGGCGCTGACGATGTAGCCCAGGAGCATGCCGGATGGAACTCCAAAGATGCACTCTGAAGGGTTCAACTTCCATCTGTATCTTTTCAGGTTGGCGAATGTTTCTTCGAGGTCAGCGATGAGATTGCTGGCAGTCTTGGACTTGACGACCACATTGTCGATGTAAGCTTCGATGTTGCGGCCTATCTGTTGATCGAGGCACATCTGGATGGCCCTTTGGTAGGTCGCCCTGGCATTCTTGAGTCCGAAGGACATGGTGGTATAGCAATATGCACCAAAAGGAGTGATGAACGATGTGTAATCAACGCACATTCTCCATTCTTTATTTTTTTTAACAAGAACAGGGTTTGCTAACCACTCAGGATGATATCCCCTTTGCCAAGCCGAGGCAGTCCTTCATCTTGTGCTTGTTGTTCTTGTGGAGAGGGCACGGGCCCTCGAGGATCTTCTTGTACTGCTCATTGTAGTTGAGCTTGGAGCGAGGTTCGTCAACGGCGGCGACCATGTGGTTTGGTCGGTGGTGGCGATATTGACCAGATTTGGACCCTTTTGGCCGATCATGGCCACTATCCTGATGGTGACTGCGGTCGTCGTAGCGGTGGTCACTGTGGCGGCGGTCACCGGGTCGCTCGTCGCTACGGCGAGTTGGGCGATGAGTGCCCACATCCTCGTTGATGCGTACTTTAGCCTTTTCGGCATCAGCGTACTGATCGGCGGTCATAATCATCTCACTAATCCCCTTTGGCAGCTTGCAATTGAACATGGAGCGGAGGTCGCGGTGATGGATTCCTCGGATGAAGGCGGTAATGACTTCCACTTCTGTGATGTTGGGAATAGAATTCCTCATCTCAAAAAACGTCTGATATAGCTTCGGAGGAGCTCGGATGGTTTCTGGTAGATGCGATTCGGATCATGCTTGGTGCCCAACCAAGTACATGTAGCCATGTAGATGTCGGTGAAGACCTTCTTCAGCTCTTCCCAGGATTTGATGGAGTCCGGGGTGGGGCTTGTGAACCAGTTCATCGTAGCTGGCGTGAGTATGAAGGGAAGATAGTTCGCCATGATGCTGGTATCTTCCCGACGGTGCGCACAGCAGTGGCATAAGCTTGTAGACATTGTGTGGGGTTCATCCGTCCCCCGTAGTGCTGGACCCTAGTGATTTTGAAACCACGGGGCCACTGGAGTGTTCGAAGTGCTCTTGTGAATGCTCGGGGGCCTTCGGAATCGTCACCATCGTGATCGGTGGTGTTACCAACATTGAGTGGCTGGAGGGCTATGTCCAGATTACCAAACTCTTGCTCGTATTCATGACGCCGGTGTACTTCTTCTTCATGGCGAGAGAAACGGTGCCCGTCGATATGACGTCGTGCGTCTAGGAGATTGTTCATGTGCACTTGGACGTCTTGGTTGACTTCTTGGTCGTGTTGGCGAGGATAGTCGATGCGGTTCCCCCTAGCTCCCCCCTAGAGGGGTTGTCCATCATCACGATGCTAGTCGACGAAACGACTTCTGCTGGGGCGGCGATTAGATCTTGGCGTGGCGGATCAACGAATCGACCTTGTTGAGTAGGAAGGTCTCTGATCCTAGCGGATCTCGTTGACCTAGCAGTGCGCCGCTTTGAGCATGGCGGTGACCTTGGCGACCTCTGGTGTTTGGTCGAGCCAGGCGAGCTCATTAGCAGCCACGACCAAGTTGGCGCTTGGGGTCTTGTAGACGTCGTGGCCGTCAACACGGACAAATTTGTCGTCGAGGTTGAGTTGGAGTGGGCGTGGCCTCCCTTGCGAGTCGAGCTGTTCATTGCGAGCAGCCTTGGCTAGCACAATGGTGGCCTCGTTTGCTCGGCGCTACGCACGGTTGGCTTTCCTGTTGACACGAGCGGTGCGATCCTCGTCGGTTTCCCCGTTCCATGGGGGACTATTGATGCTGACATTGAAAATTCTGCCTCCACGGAAAGGTGGGAAAGGAGGTTCTACGACGTTGGTTTCGGCGACAGTCTCCATAGAGCCCTAGGACTCGGAGTCTAGATTTTCCTCCAGGATGGTTTGAAGGGATAATTCGGGGCATCGGCCAATCTGTAGCATGTTGATAGCCGGCGAGAGCTGGTCGGCGATCTGGTCGGCGAGAGGATAGATGTCTCCCGCCTTGTCAGCGAATTTGCCCCTTAGGGCATCTTGATAGATGGCGGCGACGTTGGTGAGCCCAAAGGGTAGGGCCATAACCCCTGTAGTTTCCTAATCAGCCTCCGATAGATCTAAATCGGAGGGTGGTCGATGCTGAACCAGAGTGGTCAGAGCCGATTCTGCGATGGAGAGGCAATCGGCGAGCTTCTGGCCAACCTAATCGATGGACGTGATCATATCATCGTTGTTGATCTGCTTCCTCAAGTAGCGGGGGAGCAGGCGGCGGGTTGTTGGTGAAGATGATCTCGGAGGTGGTTCCGAGATCGGATCTGCTATCGCAGGTGCTGGGGTGGTCGGCGCAGAATCGACCTGCACCGGCTCGATGAGCTCTCCGTCTCCGTCAACGTTGATGACCCAGGAGATCGATCCGACCATAAAGATCTGGCTGGGCTGTGGGAGGGACAAAGAGCTTGCAAAATGTACCATCTTGTTTGACATGGAAACAACACGTACACCCCTACATGGTGTGCAACTGTCGACAGAATATCATCGGCAGTCCTCCGAGGGGTATCACACGAAGGTAGATTGATCAGCAGAGATATGTGTAATCGAGAACAAGAAGGCCACAGAGACATAAGAGTTAGACAGGTTCGGGCCATCAGCGCGACGTAATACCCTACTCCTGTGGTCTGTTGGATTGTATTGGCTTCGTATGATATTGTCTGTGTTTTGAGGGGATCCCTGCCCGCCTTATATAGTCTAGGAGGCAGGGTTACAAGTTGGTTAGATCTAAGAGATAACCGAAAAGTATAACAAATTACAGGAATCATGGGATCAAACGTATCCTAACAGATCTTGTAGTATCTTCAGGATATCTTCCCGGTGTCTTGCGGGGCGTGCCGAACAGCGCCGTGCTCTGCAAGGCTTCGTCTTGTGGGCTGGACCACCTCTGGGGACGTAGCCCATGTAGTCTGTCGTGGGTATCCGAGGTCGTACCCCACACTTAGATAGGGTGGTACCTATCAGGGTCTTAAATTACTTTGAAACACTAGTACTTGTTTTGTTGTCTTTTTAAATATATATCTTTGCTCAATCGTTACTTTGTTGAACTTACAGGTAGTGAAGAAATGGTTGGTGAAGCAGTTTACTTTTGATTGAATAAAGAAAAAATAGTTTCTTTTCCTTTTCATATCCATATTTGTAAAATAGTTTCTTTTCTTTTTCATATCCATATTTGTAACATTAATTGTATTATTCATGTTGTATATGATGTATGTAACGATAGATCTGAATGATTCCATTTTTGACATCAAGTGTCGACTCCACTTGCTAATAACTGGATGATGTATATGACTATGCAATGCATCATAATAAGTTAGTGGTTTTCGTTCAGTAAAGATTCTCTGAAATGCATACATTCTATAACTGGATGATGTGTGTCCTATTTTTTTTTTTTTGTTTTTTTATGTAGATTGTGTCAATAATGCTGCCAAAATACATTTCTTTATCTTTGAGATTCTGGCGTTCTTCTGTGCAGACAGAATTGCAGGGTACAGGGATGATGTCAAGCATGCAGGGTACAGGATAAGAACGTGACTGAATTGCCGAATTATTTGGCCCAAGTGTGTGTATACCATTAAAAATAATTTGGCCCATTTTTGCAGTGACATGCACGATCTTGATCTTTTGGACCATAGTCATCAATACTCCCTCTCCGTCCACACAAAACACAAAAGAATGCTCCCTCCGTCCACAAAAAACACAAAAGAATGTGATTCTCGTTTTCAGAGAAGTCAAACAGTTTAATCTTTGACCAAAGATATATAAAAAATACTAATATTTATGATACAAAATAAGTACTATTAAATTAGTTATAGAATATATTTTCATAATAAATTTCTCCAGAGACATAAATACTAATACTATTTGGTATAAACGTGGTCAAACTCGAGCTAGCTTGACCGGACACGGATGCCATAATTGCATTCTTTTATGGACGGAGGGAGTAACTAAATAATAAGAACACACTAGTGTAATTTCGCGGCAATATCCTCCATAGCAAACAGGGTCTTAGTTACCAATCGGGGTCCATGCGCCGCCCTCTTCCAACTACCACCGGAGCCGCTCTCTCCCAAGAAACCTGCTCGGTCCCCCTCCTCTCTCCTAACCGGCTATCTTGCCGTTGGACAGAGGAGCGGGGACCCGATCCCTTTTTCCTTCATAGTTTTAGATGAGGTTTGTGAATCCTTACTGATCTAGGGTTCGGCTCCGGTGTCATTGATGAGGTGGTGGCGACGATGGTACTTTAGAATAAGGTATCTCCGACTCTCCCTACCTCAACGACGTTTGATCTAGCGTCGGCGAAGGATCAGCGAGACTTTGGCCTGTAAGATATGTTGATCTTCTTCAAATCTTGGCAGATGGTGTGTTTTTCAGAGGAATTAGTTGGTTGGCTTTTGATGCGGCAATCTTGGCTTCTTTTGGTTTGTTCTACCGCAAGGTTCAGAATTTTCAACACTCTATTTTGATGGTGAAGGATTTCAAGTCTGTGTTCTTCGAAGGATTCCTCCAGCCGATGTTTTTTCAGTGGATACTAGATCTCGTTGTTAGCAGCAAGTGGATTTTGCGGTCTTCAAAGCCATGTGTTGGCGAGGGTGTTTACAAGTGGCCCTTTTCTTCACTGTCGTTGCAAACTCCGGCAGGTGGTGGATGTCCGAAAGAAGAAAACCACCAATATAATTTGGTCTTTGATGTACTCATACATTTTAGATGTCGGTTTGTGTCTTTTTGTTCATCGTTTGTACTAACCTTTGTTTTCCTTAAGATATATCAAGATGCGAAAACACTCTTTTGAGTTTTTTAGCAAGAAAAAAAACAGGGTCTTAATTAATATTGACACATTTTTAATTTTGAGACACTGATGCAGCCATTCTGTTGGTGTCAGGAGAGACTTGGAGTGTGTATTTGGCCCAATGATTGAGCTGTCCATCCGGAACATTTAGGTACTTTTATTGATCCAGCATGTTAGTTAACGCTTGAGTTCCATTCCAATATTTGCAAATGGAGCTTCTCATAATCACCTTATATGCCGTTACCCTGGCCGTAGTAGTTGTCCTCCTTTGGTTCCATAAGCCCGGAGCCGGCGACAAGAGCAAGCACGGGAAGCGACTGCCGCCTGGGCCATGGACCCTTCCGATCATCGGCAGCATCCACCACGTGGTGCGCGGCCTCGGACACCGCACGATGATGGAGCTGTCCCGCCGGCACGGCCCGGTCATGTTCCTCAGGCTCGGCGAGGTCCCGACGCTGGTGGTGTCCAGCGCCGAGGCGGCGGAGCTGGTGATGAAGACCCACGACCTCGCCTTCTGCTCCCGGCCGACGACCAGCGTCACCATCGACATCGTCGGCTGCAAAGGCAAGGGGCTTGGCTTCGCCCCCTACGGCGACCGCTTGATCCAGATGAAGAAGATCGTCGTCGTGGAGCTTCTGAGCGCCGCGCAGGTGAAGCACATCGAGTCCATCATGGCCGACGAGGTGGGCCGCCTCCTCCAATCTGTCGCCGCCGCCGCCGGCGTCGTCAACGTCAGCGACGAGGTGAAGGCGCTCGCGCCGGACCTCGTGGCGAGGGCCATGTTCGGTGGCAACTGCGCCGAGAAGTCCGACTTCATTCGCCGGTACAACGAGGTCAGCGAAGTGGTGTCGGGGTTCTTCCTGGTGGACCTGTTCCCGTCGTCGAGGCTGGTGCGGTGGCTCAGCATCGGCGAGCGCCGCCTGCTGAGGAGCTACGGCGGCATCCAGCGGATCATCGCGACCATCATCGAGAGCCGCAAAGCTGCCAACACCAGCGCCAGCCTCGACCACGAGGATCTGCTGGGCGTGCTGCTCAGGCTGCAGAAGGAGGGCTCACTTGCTTTCCCTCTGACCTCCGAGATTATAGGCGCTGTCATGTTTGTGAGTATCGTTACTTTTGTTTCTACTTTCTAGCTCTTTGGACTTATTTAATTTATCTGTTCATATTAAATACTCCCTCCGTCCCAAATGAAAGATACCATTTTAGAATAACAGTGCTAAGTGAAATAATTTTAAGTTGATTAAATTTATATAAAAAGATATTAATATCTATGAAATTAAATAAGTACAAACAATTTCGTCATGAAACATGCTTTTGTAGCATATATTTATTTAGCTACTCCCTTCGATCCAAATTATAAGAGCTAGAATCTAGAAACGTCAAAACGTCTTATAATTTGGGGCATAGGAAGTACAAGTATAGCCAAAACTAAGATAGTTTGACTTTGACCACTAGAACTAGAATTGAATTTGTTTTATGATGGGGTACTATTTTCATGTATCTTTATAGAGTACATGTAATAACACATAAATTATTACTTTTGTCAGGATATATTCGGAGGTGCCACTACAACCCTAGGATCCACTCTGGAGTGGGCAATGTCGGAGCTGATAAAGAAGCCAGAGACGATGAAGAAGGCACAACAGGAGGTTTGCAGCGTGCTAGGTCAATCACGACGAGGTGTCATCACAAATACTGACCTCGTTGGGCTCAGCTACCTACAAATGGTTATCAAGGAGGTTCTTAGGCTGCATCCTCCAAACTCTCTGCTCGTCCCCCGTGAGTCGAGAGAGGATTGCGAGGTCATGGGCTATCACATTCCCAGAGGCACCAAGGTGCTCGTGAACGCGTTTGCGATCTCCAGGGATGCCAGGTACTGGAAAGACCCTGAAGATTTTAGCCCGGAGAGGTTTGAGAACAGCAATGTCGACTACAAAGGGACAGATTTCGAGTTCACGCCCTTCGGCGCTGGCCGTCGGCGTTGCCCTGCAATCATGTTTGCCACGTCCACTCTGGAGATTGCATTGGCAAACCTTCTGTACCACTTTGACTGGGCTCTTCCTGATGGAACGACTCCAGAGATGGTGGACATGTCTGAGCAAAACGGGATGGGGATCACCAAAAAGTTGGACCTGCATTTGAGAGCCATCCCATATGTACACTCCACTGTTGCATAGTTATGGGTGTGGCTAGCTAGTTGCACCTTGACGTTCATGGTCGATCGTTTTATCTTTCATTTCATAATAAGGGTGGATGTTTCTATGCCCATCACCAATGTACGTAGTTGGTTTGTTTTACTTAGAGAAACTCCAATGTATGTAGTTGGTTTGTTTTATTTAGAGAAACATCAGGGGCCTCGTAAATGAACTCACCCTCTATTTTGTTTTTTTGGCAAAAAGAGAAAATAATTCCATGGGTTTTGTAAAACAAATAAGCATTAAAAGTAAGAAGTTGGTATATCTCTCCCCCATCACCTAACTTTCCGTAGTCGATAGCAACTCCGTATCCGCTCCCGTCGCCTGGTTTTTCCCTGTCGCGCTCACACCCCTGTCACCCCTTTTGTGCACTTCTTTTTTTGGATGGATTGGAAAGATCAAAGACCCTTGTCCCCTTTGGAAACTTCCTTCAGAGAGCCCTGGTTAAAACCCACCTCTCCTCTCTCTTGGAGTCTACAAGAATATATTGGAGACAAAGAAATACTGTCAGATGGGTCAACTTAGGAGTTGAAAATACCAGTTTCTTCTAGAAGAATATATTGGAGACAAAGGAATACTCTAAGATGCATTAACAAGGTCGTCATTTGATTGTGGAGTGTACTTGGCCGAGAATTGATGTTTAATACCAAACTCATCACACAACTTATCAATTCTAGTATTATTGAACTCACTACCATTGTCACTTCTTACTTTCTCGATGGTTGTTTCAAACTCATTGTGTATTCTTTTGATGAATGTCTTGAATGTATCAAACACATCACTCTTATCAACAAGAAATAACACCCATGTATATCTTGTAAGATCATCCACTATCACAAATCTATATTTGTTTCCACCAATGCTAGCATATGTTGTTGGCCCAAATAAATCCATGTGCAATAACTCAAATGCCTTAGATGTACTCATGATGCTCTTCTTAGGATGTGTATTGCCAACTTGCTTTCCTGCTTGACATGCAATACACAACTTATCTTTCTCAAATGTGACATCTTTCAAGCCCCTTACTAGATCATTCTTAATCAATCTATTCAATTGTTTTATTCCAACATGACCAAGCCTTCTATGCTATAACCAACCCATGCTAGAATTAGTGATCAAACATGTTGACAATTGTGTTTCACTAGCATTGAAAACAACCAACTATAGATTCTCATATCTAAATCATTTGAATATCAAGTTAGAGCCATCTACACTTATGATCTCCACATCATCCACATCAAATATGCACTTGAAGCCAAGATCACATAATTGAGCTACCGATAATAAGTTGAAGTTCAAGCTCTGTACTAGTAGCACATTGAAAATGCTCAAGTCATTGGATATTGTGATCTTACCAAGCCCTTTGACCTTGCCTTTGCCATTGTCACCAAATGTGATAATATTATAACCATTGCAATCATTGGTGTTGATTGAATTGAACATTCTTGAATCACTAGTCATGTGTTGTGTGCACCCACTATCAAGCAGTCAATGCCTTTCTCTAGCTTTGTAATTAACCTACAAAAGAAGATCAATTCTTTTTAGGTATCCAAACTTGCTTGGGTCCTTGAAGGTTAGTGACTAAGGTCTTTGCCACCCAAATGACTTTTCTCTTTGAGCCCACAATTGGAGTACCAATGAACTTAGCATGCACACCCTTGGTAAGCAAATAACAAGAATCAAACTTAATTGAGGATACATTGGTTGGTTTGTTCTTGTTCTTGTTCTTGCAATATTGCTCTAGGTGCCCAACTTGCTTGCATCTATTGTAAAACCGACCATTGTTCTTCACAAAACTAGTCTTGTGAGGAGCAAAGGCTATCTTGCCTTTCTTGGGGGTATAGCCTAATCCCTCTTTGTTGAGAGAAAACCTTTGGCTACCCAAACACTTTAGCAAGCGGGCCTCGCCACCATAGGTATTACCTAAGGCACGAGTGAGCTCATTGACCTCCTTCTTGAGGGTCTCATTCTCAACCATTAGTGAGGCATCACAAGTGAAACCATCACTAGTAGATGAGGTAGAAGTGGAAGTGCTACAAGAAAGGTTAGTAGGAGCAAAACAATAGGCTTGTAGAAAGATTCATTAAGAATATCACAAGTCAAGCCTACGTCACATGATACAACAACTTCATTCTTGCCTTGCTCTAGGAGAGAGGAGTGAGATTTTTCAAGCTTTGAGGGAGCTTTGCCAAGCTTCTCATGGGCTTCCATTAGCCTCTCATGAGTAGCATTTAGCTCATCAAAGGCTTGCTCAAGAGATTTGCATTTCTTGCACAAATCTTTGCACTCCTTCCTCTTTAGCTCAAGACACTCATGAGCTTGTTCCATCATGTCCATGAGGACCTCCTTTGAGTACTCCTCATCATCATCATCACTCCTACAATCATCACTTGCACAATCATCACCATCGCTTTCATTATATTTTACCTTAGAGGACTTAGCCATGAAGCACAATGGAGTGTCGAAGAGAGAAGGCTTGTTGTTGATGGCGATACTTGCAAGTGCTTTCTTCTTGGATGTCTTCTCATCATCACTAGAATTATCACTATCTGAAGAAGCATCACTTTCCCAAGTCACCACATAAGAGCCACCCTTCTTCTTCTTGAAGGTCATCTTCTTCTCCTTCTTTTCCTTCTTCTCCTTTTCTTTCTTCTTCTCATCCTCTTCATTGTCACTATTGTATGGACAATCCATCAAGATATGATCCTTGCTCTTGCATCTATAGCACCTTCTCACTTGATCTTTGTTCTTGTAATTGTCCCTTCTCTTTGTTGCCTTGTAGCCCTTCTTCTTCATGAACTTGCCAAAGTTCTTCACAAATAGAGCTATGGATTCCATGTCAAAGTCACTAGCTTCTTCATCATCACTTGATTCTTCTTTCTTTGACTTGCTCTTGGATGATGCGCTAGCCTTGAATGCCATACTCTTTTTATTCTTGTCATCATCCTTCTTCTCATTGTTGGCATTTCTTAGCGCAATCACCAAGTATAGAGATGGAATCCATTCCTGGCAATGACACTAGAAATGCCTGTTGATATTTCTTAGCACCATCACTAAGATTTGGATAAATCTTAGCAATGCCGCCAAGGAACACCAACATGATAGTTCTTAACGATTACAGAAAATATCCGTAAGTGCACGGATCTATCGTTGTAGCATTTCACCCAAAAGTATTCAGGGTATTGTTATTTATATTTTCCCAAAGGAAGACATGGTGTAAGAGTCTAGCATGGATATGAACAAGATTACATACTTGCATAGTGAACCAAAGTTCATGACAGGGGTAAAAATGATATTTTCAGGATAATGGACACACTTCTGGGCCAACCTCAATGATAAAAGAAAAACAAAGAATGAAAGAATGTTCCTAAGTGGAGCAGGCATGTTCTAATATAGTTGTGCAAAGAATAGTTGATGATCATGGAAATTACATGGTTAGAGCTAGAACTAAGTCTAAGATGGACGGGGAGATCTCCGGGCACTGGTCTGCCAGCAAACCACAGAGACTTTAAGACTCTACACAATACCTGAATGTGGGGGATTACAAAGGACGGACAAGGATATCACCACCTACCATGTACCCCTCAATCGTGGAGTACCGTCATATCCGAAGGCTCTCGTGTACCTGGGCACCATGCCCGTGTATAAGGAAACTAAACACATCCCCCCTGGGATTCTGACCCTATGGATCGACAAGCATAGGACATGGGCAAACCCGAAGGAATGACGAACCGCCACCTCAACTCAGCTCTACTTGTAGTCATACAAGTTATATGAATATTTAATCATAAAGTTTTGCTTGTTAAGATCATAGCATAGAAACTATATATGCTAGTTCATATGTCATGATTATAACATGAAAACTATAATCTAATTCAATAGCACTAATATATGGATAAAATAAGAGCAAGACTTTGGAAGATTTCTTCATAGTATTCATACCAAAGATCCTTTCTTCCAAGGAGCCAAGCTCTCCTTGATAGCTCTTGCCTTGCTCACAAATATTACTAAAAAGTAAAAAGAGTACAAGTGGAGATGGAGGTGTAGAGCTCAAATGAGGTGTGTGTTGAAGGAGAGCTCCACCCATGCTTCGGAGGAGGCTGGGCCCGAGCCATGCCACCTGCAGTGCGGACGTACCCAGGGTGTGACTGCACCCTGGCTGGCTCACTGGCCACCGCCTTTGCTAGGTGGGCTGGTGGATGGGCCTGGGCTCCTCCCACATCGGTGCTCGGCCCAGATGAGGCATGAAGGTGGGCTTCTCCATTTATTTCCTTTGTGCATTTTTGCTTTACACCTTTCGAGTTGTGCCTTTTGTCGATGTATATCCTGCAAAATGTGATTCTTCCAATACAAGTGGAACTTTGTTAATAGTAAATGTGTATGTGTCAAAAGTTTGTTTATTTCTCCTGATTTTGGATCTTAATTGGTGGTCGAATATGGTCGTTAAGGACCCTCCACGCTCATCTTGATCAACTATCTCTCTTTCCACACGGTATATCTCTTGTGTCATGACATCACCTAGTACTTGGTTAGGGGTTATGTCCTTTAATCCTCCTCTTATGATAATCAATCTCAAAGTCTCAAACCTAGGACGTAAGCACATCAAGAACCAGTGGGAGAAATCATCATCTTGCACTTTCTCACCCAAAGCCTTGAGATCATTGACAATCACTTGCAACATATGGAACATCTCTAGAATGCTCTTATCATCTTTCATCTTGAAACTTGTCAATTTATTATTCAGAATGTACAACATGGCACTCTTGACCGCCGGTGTGCCCTCATATTGTTGGATTGTTTTTCTCCGGCAATATCTAGCAACTTGATCACGTAGATGGAATCAGATAGTAGCACATGAGACACAGAGATTTATACTTGTTTACACCAAAATTTGGAAGAAGAATTGCAGGAACTTGAAAGCTCCCAAGATCATGTCATCGAGGAATCGATTGCATGAAGGTCAATATCAGCTGATTCGAATGCAGCACTGGAATCGGCTCTCTTTAGATAGCGCCAGCAGATAACGACAAAAGCTATGATTGGCACCGAGAAAAACATGTTGGACTCTACAAAAAGGGAAGGATTAGGGTCCAAGTTATCTTAAATCAGGAATGTTTTCTCTTAGGCCAAAAAATTATAATGTGTCATGCTTAAGTAGGTTTCATGCATAGGTTCCGGGTATAAATATTGGACACTAGCTATTGTAAAGGAGAACAATTAATCAAATACAAGTTACTTACTTTTTCGGCTCCGGCCACCCCTTAGGAGTAGGAGTAGAGTAGATCTCAATGAGTTCCTCAGCGAGTAGGGCTGCATCAGTCCGGCCGATCTCTGGCTTGTCTGTAAGTACCGTCATGGCTTATACTTCTGTTCGTATGGCTGCATCGATCCGGTCGACCTCCACTACGACTCTGGTATAAGCTAGTTATCGACTCTTGTCTAGTTTAAGTACGGCTGCATCGAACCGGTCGACCTCCACTGCTCGAACTAGATTAAGGCCAAGTTGTTGGCTCTATCTAAGGGTGGCGTCCTTCAGATAGATTCATTAAGTTACCGATATTGCTTATTGCTTTCATTATTTATTTAATTACAGCAATATCACTTTGCCCAACTGGGATTGATCTAGATCGACTTTATATCATTTTAATCCATTGTTTATTAATCTAAACTGATCTAATCGGCACCTTAAATGATGAGTTATGTTTTATCGGCTTTTTTATGTCAATCTTGATCGTGCATAGTGTGCAGTTAAGGCATGTCGGGTCTTGAATAGATCTATCAGTTAACAAAAACCATTACATGGCTTGTTTATCACAGCCTGTGTGATTCTGCCTCACACCCCACTATTAGCACCATGGAGCGGGGACCATTATTTGGTAGATTTGTTCCTAATAGGGCATGACCTTAACTGTGCGTTATGCCTGAATCGGCTGTTTTAGCCGATATCGAGTGCTTTCACATATACAGTTCACGCCATGAGACCATTGAAGTAAGGGTAGGTTGAAAGATATGTTAGCCCCATGATCTTATTATTGTATTACGGCCTGCATGATTCTGCCTCATGCCCCACTGATATTAGTAATAAGTTAGGGTCATCGAATCTATTGTTATTTCTATGGCCTGCATGATTCTGCCTCATGCCCCACTGGTCATAGCGATAGGTGAGATCTAATATGTTTATTAGATTTATCTTTATTAAATGGTTAAATGATTATGAGCTATTTTTCTGAATTTTTATATAAAAAATGATTCGGTTACTTACAATCATTGGCTTAGCATAAACTGATTAATGTTGACATCCTATTGCCATTGACTAATATCTGTCTAAATAACGATATTCATCCTGAATGATAACCGATTTTTCTTCCATAATTCCATAAGCTTTAACTGATTTATTCTTATGAGTATGCTGGAATCGGCTATTTAGTCAATCTCCTTCTACATCGGCTCTCAGAGCCGTATATTCGGAACTGTCTAGCAACACCGGCATGTTCTGCGTTAAGTAATTGATTAGCTTTCTCTCCTTGTCAATTGTAGGGTCAAATTGACTGGCATGTCTTGGGAGGAGTACGCAGGATCGATCATCCCTGCGTTGAAGCCAGGCGGATCTACAGCTCCATCGAGCAGACCCATCCGGCTTGCTCGTGTGCCTTGGCACGAGACACGTTTTCATGCCGACACACGTTCTAGCACACTCGGTGGGACCCCACAATCGTCATGGCGGCTTACAATAACAACGACATCCTTATGGTACCTTATAAAGACCTACCTGATGGGGATAAAGATGTCATCAGCAAAGCTATAGAAGAGTTTTAGAACAAGTGTTTGTTGTCCTACACTAAAACACATGACAATACAATTGTTCAGAAATATCCACTACCAAGAGTTCTATTACACGGACAGACAGATGCTGATGAAGCTAAAGACAGGCGTTTCTTCATGGAAACTATAAACAAATCTGTTGGTGATGCCATATCAAACCATAATGAAGTTTTCTTGAACACATTCCACAACACCATAAAAAAGGTGTTTCATGGGTTTCTAGTTGATCAGGTTGTGCCGGCTTATTACAACATTCCACATCCGTCGACTCAAGGAACTAATCAAGTCGGTACCAACCATCAATAAGTAGCACTAGCTGGTAATGATGATGTCCAGGTAGTTCAGAGTTCATCTGAGCAAGCTCAAGGTACTACTATGAATCAGATACAGTATAATCCTAGATCATTAGTGTAGCATATGCAATAGCCGGTGGGGCAAGGTCAGAACCAGATGATTAATTTTGGCACATCAGGCCACATACCATCATTGGCTCAAAAAATAGCACCATCAATTCAAAGGATCCATAGAGATATAGATCCTCATGTCTACAATCAGAGACTTCAAACAGCAAACCATCAAAGAACCCAGCAGATAGAGATTCCACAAGGATATTATTATGGCATAGATTACAATACCCTTCACATGATTTTGAACCCGGGATATCAAGGTACACATGATTTCAATCCACAGATGGGTCAGCAGGTGCAGAGAAATCCAAATTCAAATGCTGATGAGTTGTTGCTGAGAGTGACCGAGATGATGAAGAATCAGTTCGGTCTAAAGCCAAAAGGGCTGACCTTCTCGTACAAACGCCCATATCCAGAATAGTATGATTTGGTCGCTCTTTCTACAAATTACAGGCTCCTAGAGTTTGCTAAGTTCACTGGCCAAGACAACACAAGCACAATAGAACATATCAGTCGGTATCTTACACAGTTGGATGAAGCATCCGTTGAAGAGGCCCATCGAGTTCATTTCTTCTCCTTGTCCCTGTCAGGGCTAGCCTTCACTTGGCTTTCATCACTGCCAGTTAACTCTATTGCCAATTGGGCTAACCTAGAAAATAAGTTTCATACATATTTTTATACTAAGATAGGAGAAAAGAAGATTACCGATTTGACAACTATAAGGCAGACAACTAATGAATCGGGCACCGAGTTTCTTTAGAGGTTCCGAGAGACTAGAAATTTGTGCTTCTCGTTAAGCTTGGTTGATGATTAGTTAGCTACTTTGGCCATTCAAGGAATGTTGTCAACGTGGAAAGAGAAGCTGCTGGGACAAGAGTTTGATAACTTGGGTCAATTGGCTCAACGAGTGGCAGCGCTCAATAGCCAATTCCAGAGTATGCGTAGAGATGCTCGATTCTAGAAAAGCATCACAATGGCTAAAGCTTATAATCTATATTCAATCGATGACAGCTATGAGGTCGATGAAGAGGAAGAAGTTGCTATGGCTGAATGGAATTGGGGCAAAAAGACAGTAATGGTGTCAAATCCTTGGGGAAGAGGAGTCAAGGAGAGCTATGACTTTGATGTCACGAAATCGGACAAGCTCTTCGATTTCTTGCTTGAGAAAGGGCAGATCAAGTTGCCCGATTGTCGCAGAACCGATCAATTTATAAGAGTACAAGTACAATGGCGTCCCGCAAGCAGTCGCACTGTCATACTTGAACCCATATAAACCCGGTAGTCCATCGAGTACCATGACGGGTCTCGATAAACGATTTACAACAACCAAGATCGTACATGATTCAACATACATGCCACATATTACATAAAGTTCACAGATACATTTTCATCATCAGAGTATGAAACTAGTTATTACAAACCGAGTTTGATAGATAAAGCGGAAGCAATTAAGTTAGAAAGTAAAGTTTCCAACATAGTTTGATACAGTGCCAAGATACGATCACGGTCCACAAAAGCATGTAGAAGGATTAATAAGAAGCCTGCCCAAGGCTTACTCCTCATCCACAACGGGATAGAAGCAACTCTTGTAATAACCATGATACACAGTGCCATCTGCAACATGGGAAATAAAACCCTGAGTACGAGAAGGTACTCAGCTAGACTTACCCGTCATAAACTAGAAATAAAATGACTCCAAGGATTATGCAAGGCAGCATAGGTGGGGATAGCTTGACAACATTTTGCATAAAAGCGATTAACTTAGCTATACAAATATGGTTCCAATATCAGGTTAATTATAACTATCCATCTCTAGATTAGCAACTATCCTGTGCCAAACATGTGGTATATCCATTTAAAAGCATACAATAGTAACCATAGCAGGTATTGTAATTCCATATTCATTCAAACCATCATGTTCCATAACACAGTTACTACGATGTTGGGACTAGCCAAGTTTCTCACTATCCGGGAGAGACGGCGATTCGAATCGATTTCAACCAGCTGAGAATTTATTCCTAACACAAACCCAGGCATACCACGCGAAGGTAGCCTTAGGTTACCTTTGGTACAACTTAGGTCTACATTTCGCGGGTCCGTACTGCGCCGCACAATCTGGGACACCAGATGCCAGGACGTTCAGGCCTAGCCTGCCCTTGGACTCAGTCTGGTCGCCCCCCGCAAGGAGCGCACAACAAAATAGGTCCCGGCCTATGTTGAATTACTCGGCTTCGTGGTCGAAACGAGTTATCTGGCCAGCTAATTGATAGGCATGCGTTCAATCTTGTCAGAAGCACCAACAACGGTACAGTCCTTAATCGACACAGACGGAGATAGATCCACACCCAAGACCTCCATTCTTGTTGCTTCTCTATCGACATCCCACCCGGTCTCCATTTACATTACCCATGGTTCTTTTCCCACGATAGCAAATATAGCCAACCGTGCTCCGGTATCCACCTATATCTCGCAGGTGACAGGAAATCACCCGACTTCTACCGGTCTAAGCATGGCTAAGCATATATTCGATCCTGGACCTATACCGGTTAAAGGTGTAATAGCTGGACAAGGAATTTATATACATCAAGTGGTTCCATTCAACTCTTATAACCTAATGCATCAATCATAAGTACTTAAGTAGTCATTTGTAAAATACTAGGAGACTTAGAATGCTCCGGGGCTTGCCTCGCAGAAAGGAAGTGGGGCGGTGATCAGGACACTCCGGAAGCTCTTCAGGATTCTGCTCCTCGCCTTTGGGAGCTGCGACTGGAGGATTCTCCTTCCGGTCCCCTTCCTCTACTTCGTCGAATTCCAGCAACGTTATTTCTTCCTCCGATCCTAGATGCATGAATATGGCATAAGATATTACGAATGCATACATGCGTACAAGTATAAAATGATGACACATGATGAATCCATTCGTATAAGTATTCTTAACAGCATGGTGTTAACAAATGCATCATATTTTACCGAGTAGGTGCATATCTCTTCTTGACTACTTAATCAAACACATTTACAATTCATTCACTACACACAAAACAGCAGCTGCTTGTTTTACTTATAACTAAAGTTCTACTTATCCAAATGCTGTGATATTAGATTTTATGGAAAGCTTATAAAATTGTCTATAACTCTTATTTAATCACCAAAAGCTAATTCGCAATTTATCTTAACCAAAACAGACAATCAATCCAGCGTTGTCCATAAATTCCAGAGAACAAGCAAATTCGGAAAGGCTAACTTTAAACAGCTGTAACTCCTAAACCATTTGACCTATGGTCCTGAAATTTTAACACAAGACATATGATGAAGTTATCTACAACTTTCTTATTAACTATTTTTACATCAAACATCATTTTTATCATGCAACTCATCAAACTCCAGAATCTGTCTGGAATCCATCCAATTCGCATTACAAAGTAACAATACTTTTACTTCATCTAATCATTCAAAGTTTGACAACACAAAGTCTAGCAACAGTTTAAGCATACCAAATACATCCAAGAAAATATAATGGTGAAGCCCAAACTATTTATTTAAATGCCTTTATTATTTTATTTAGATATTTAGGTTAAATAATAAACATATACCAGATGTACTTCATAAATTCTCAAAAATTTACAGTGCTTTACTAAGGTTACTAAAAGACTACTGTAAAAGTTTCATGCAATTTTATACAGTAAAACATTCGATACAAAAATGACAAGATAGAAAGGCTTAAAGTAGCATAAATAGAAAACCTTAGTGAACAGTGTCAAGCAATAGATTTCCTATTTTTATTAGCATCCTTATGGTACTAGGATTACCCCCAACAAATTTCATGAATTTTGGATTCATAAATAATTTATAAAAATTCATACAAGGATTAACTATTTATAAAAGAAAAATATATAACTATAAATCTACCCATGCACTGATCCTCAAATTTTTACCAGAGCTCATACATGAGAATAATAGCTTACCACAAAAATTTCATAATTTTTGGAGCATAGGAACTCTAGATATAAAATAAACAAATTTGCATGCATTCAACAACACATTTCAAATCTCTATTTAAATCTCTAAAAATTTCTACTGTAAATGTCAAGAATATATTTTTCCTAAATACTAAACTTCCTAAGGAACACTACACAATTTATTGCACAATTTTTGAAGCTACCAAACTGGAGATATAAAAATCACAAAACAATTCAAAATCTGGAATCAAATGACCTATCCTATCTCCTGCTGTCGCTGACCGGTGGGACCCATCGGTCAGAGGACCCCACATGTCATCGAGACAAGAACAGAGCAGGCGGCGCTACTCTACTGGTGCGGCCAGAGCTCCCCAACGGTGAACCTGCCGGCGGTGACATCTTCACACGGTGATCTACTCGACCTCGCACACACATTGCACTACTCGGTGGGACCTCTCGTCGGTGCTAGCAACGGCGGCGGCGGCCATGGTGGGGCGGAGGTGCGGGACGACGGTGAGACGCCGGTGGAAGCTACGGCGACTCGATCAAATGCTACGCCGAGCATCACAGAGCTACGGCGAACCTAGCTAGCGCTCTAGCGTGGCCTGGGGTGGTCTGGTTAGGTGGGACCATGGTGATGGAGGTAGCAGCGGAGCTCCGGCGAGCTTGCGCATGGCGCTGGCGCTTACCGAGCACGGTGAGTGAACACTGGTGGACGCGGTGGGTTGCTGGGTGGCGGTGGAGCTGTTGCGGTGGTGGAGGAGCAGCGAGGATGAGCTGTCGTCGGCAATGGCGCCGGTGGCTCTCGGTGCGGGGACGGCTGCAGCTACGGGTGAGGAAGAAGGCCGAGGCGAGGCGAATGGTGTGCTCGGCTGAGTGCGGGTGAGCGCTGGGAAGGTTAAGGTGCGAGCTGGCCTGCCCTGGCCACACGCGGTGGGGGTGCCGGTGACGCACGGCCGGCCACTAGCTCCATGCGGGACGCATGCCATGACGGTGGCGGCCACTGAACGGCGTCGCTCGGTTCATTGAGAGCCACGAAACAAGCCTAACAGCGGTTTTTCTCATCCATTTAACTGCTAATCCGTGGCTCCAACGTGCAAACGCTCTACATCGAAATGGTAAACCTATGTACCAGCTACAATTCTTGTTTGAAGATCATGCTCTAATTCACAACCGAGACTGAGTAAAATCACCCCCAATATCGGCCTGTCAGTCTGTCAGTCGATATGACTTAGAAAAATTTTTGTTAAGTCTTGAAATGTTGATTTTACTGATTTTTGTGATCCAATTTCACACATGTTAAGAGCTGAATCAGTTAATGACCTAAAAATAAAAGTTGTTCCTTATATCAAATACTACAACTTTGCTTTAGTGACCACCTCCATGCAAGGTCTCTAACACATAGTTCAAATTTGGTCAAACATGTCACATTTAAATGATGATACACTTCAAAGCATGGCTTAATGACCTAATTACCCCTAACCATGAATATCAAAGTTGTTCATAATGATACTCTAAACATGTTTAAGCAATTTGCAAGGTCATTCAATCATTTCATGTATTAGTCACTCATAGAGCTATTTAATGTAATCATATGAACATGACTTAAGGGCTTGATCATGGGAAATGACATTCATGAACTATGTTCCATTTGCTAACCTAAGTGTTGCCAATATATTTTTGTGACTCAAATCAACCATCTACATGTATACACTCGTGATCATATGCAATAACACATGGAAACATGAAATAATGAGAAAAGTTGCATATGTTCAAAGAAACATGCGATAACAAGCAAATGTTACAGATGTTTCAATCAAATGTTTCAATTGTAAATGCTTGTTCATGAATGCTTGATGATCATGCTCATGTTATGCAAGTCAAGTTATGCAAGGCTAACACCCGAGGCTCCGTGTTACTCTTTCCAACTCCTCTAATACTCGAATTGACTTTTCTTTGTAGGTCAAATCCGGTTGAAGCTGCACATTGGTGGGTGCAATGGCTTCTTCAGGTACTCGAAGACATTTCTTCAACTGAGAAACATGGAAGACATCAAATGTTGCACTCATCTCTAGGGGAAGTTGTAATTTATACGCAACATTTCCTTTTCGTTCCAAAATCTTGTATGGCCCCACATATCTAGGTGAAAGCTTCTTTTTCATCCCAAATCTCTTCACACCTTTCATGGGTGATACTTTCAAGTACACATAGTCACCTACTTCAAAAGTCAGTGGTCTCCTTCTTCTATCAGCATAACTCTTTTGTCTCGATTGAGCTGCCTTCATATGCTGTTGGATCACATGCACTTGCTCTTTGGCTTCATTGACAAAGTCAATATCAAAGTATCTCCTTTCACCGGGCTCAATCCAATTCAATGGAGTTCTACATTTTCTGCCATACAATGCTTCAAATGGAGCCATTTTGATACTCGCTTGATAACTGTTGTTATAGGAGAACTCAGCTAAAGGTAACCATTTCTCCCATAAACCTTTTGAAGATATAACACAAGCTCTAAGCAAATCTTCTAGGATTTGGTTCACTCGCTCCATCTGTCCTAAAGTTTGCGGATGGTATGCCAAACTTCTGATTAGCTTGGTTCCCAAAGCCTGGTGTAAGTTCTCCCAGAAACGAGCTATGAACTGTGGTCCTCGATCTGAGATTATAGTCCTGGGTACTCCATGCAGTCTCACGATCTGGGAAACATATATCTCAGCGTACTTCCCAACTATATACCTTGTGTTCACGGGTATAAAATGTGCTGACTTGGTGAGACGATCGACAATAACCCATATTGAATCATGACCTTGTGGTGTCATTGGAAGGCCTGTGATAAAGTCCATACTGATTTCTTCCCATTTCTAACCTGGGATAGGCAATGGTTGAAGTAATCCGGTAGATTTCATATGAACAGCTTTTACTCTACTGCAGTTATCACACCTAGCAACATAGGCTGCGATCTCTTTCTTCATCTTAGTCCACCAAAAATGGGTTTTCAAATCTTGATACATCTTGCTACTACCCGGATGGATAGACAATTTGGACGAGTGAGCTTCATCTAAAATTTGGTTCCTCAGCTCACGGTCTTTTGGTACCACAAGTCGGTCCTCAAACCATAACACACCTCTTTCGTCCAATATGAAATGCTTGGTCTCTTGCTCCTGCATTTTTCTCTTGATGTGACTTATTCCTACATCTGTCTGCTGTAGCTCTATGATTTTGCTCTCAAGTGAACAACTGATTGTGATATTGTGTAGTACAGCAGGATGTAACAAGTTGAATCCATCTTCCAATAATGCTTCCATAGTGTTGCAATGAGACTTTCGACTGAGTGCATCTGCTACTACATTAGCTTTTCCTGGATGGTAGTGCACTTCCAAATTGTAATCCTTAATTAGCTCTAACCATCTTCGTTGTCTCTTGTTTAGCTCTGGTTGGGTAAAGATATACTTGAGACTTTTGTGGTCAGTATATATATGACATACATTGCCCAACAAGTAATGTCTCCATATCTTTAATGCGTGAACCACTGCTGCAAGTTCTAAATCATGAGTGGGGTAGTTGACTTCATGCTTTCTCAACTGCAGAGAAGCATATGCAATAACTCTTCCTTCTTGCATAAGCACACAACCCAAACCTATTCCCGATGCATCACAAAATACATCGAAAGGCTTTTCAATGTCTGGCTGTGCTAGCACAGGTGCTGTAGTCAACAAAGTTCTGAGGGTGTGAAAAGCTGCTTCACATTCTGGTGTCCATTTGTACTTCTCATCTTTCTGAAGTAGTCTGGTCATGGGCTTAGCTATCTTTGAGAAATCTGGATCGAAACGACGATAATATCCTGCTAACCCTAGAAAACTCCAAACTTCATGAACCAAAGTTAGGGCTTTCCAATCCATGACCTCTTGTACTTTTGATGGGTCTACAGAGATTCCATCCCGTGATAAGATGTGACCTAAGAAAGGTACCTTGCTCAACCAAAATTTACACTTACTAAACTTTGCATATAACTTATGCTCCCTCAATCTAGATAGGACAATCCTCAGATGCTCTTCATGATCTGACTCATTTTCCGAATAAATCAATATATCATCGATAAACACGACCACAAACTTGTCAAGCTTGGGCATGAATACCGAATTCATTAGGTACATAAAGTAGGCAGGAGCATTCGTTAGTCCGAAAGACATAACCAAATACTCATATAAGTCGTACCTAGTGGAAAAAGCAGTTTTGGGTATATCCTCTGGCCTGATCTTTATTTGATGGTAGCCTGACCTCAAGTCAATTTTGGAGAATACCTTTGCCTTCGCTAGCTGATCGAACAAGATGTCGATGCGAGGCAACGGGTATTTGTTCTTGATGGTCACAGCATTGAGTGGTCTGTAATCTACACACATTCTCAGTGACTTGTCCTTCTTTTTCACAAACAATGCTGGACATCCCCACGGAGATGAGCTAGGTTGGATAAGACCCTTGTCCAATAGATCTTGTAATTGAACCTTAAGTTTTGCTAACTCATTGGGTGGCATTCTATAGGGCCTTCTTGATATAGGTGATGTACCTAGCACTAACTCAATCTTAAATTCCACCTCCCTATCAGGTGGTAAGCCTGGTAATTCCTTTGGAAATACATCCAGAAACTCACAAACCACTAGGATATCACAAAGTGTGGTGGTTTGGATAGCACAAGCTAAATGTTGGAGTTCGAAATTGTGGGAGAGTGGTACTAGAAAAGCATTCCCTCCTGTGGGTTCTCTCAACATAATAGTACGGGTGCTAGTGTCAATAAGAACACCATGATGCTTCATCCAATTCATGGCTAAGATTACACTTATCGATAACCCGGGCAATATTATCAAATCCGTGGTGTACTCCCTCCCTTGTATAGAGATGAGTACATTTTTGACTATCTTTTTTGTAGTAATAGTACCCCCTGCTGAACTTATATTATAACCCCCTTTGCTTACTTCAATTATTTCCTGATCATGTCTAGATGCAAATGCTTGACTCATAAATGAATGAGAAGCTCCCGAATCAAATAAAACAACAGCGGGATGCTTGTTGACGAGAAACATACCAGCCGTACAACTTCTCCAGTGGGCACTTCCTCAACAGCGGTATAATGCACGTATCTTGGACGTGCCCTTCGTTCGCCTGCCTCTGATTGTTCTGATTCGGATTGCCATTCTTCTTGGGGTGGGGGCATTCCTTGGCCCAATGACCCATTTGGTTGTAGTTGAAACATGGCTGATTATTCCTCGGTCCGGTGGAGCTTCCCTGATTGCCAGTCCCTTTTGGTAAGGTAATAGTGAATGCCTTACGGAATGGTTTCTGTGGCCTGTTATTCTGAGCTTTAGGTGGTGGAGGCCTAAACTTGGATGCAGGTGGATGGAATTGTGGCCTAGCTGTGATAGGCGCTCTTGCATGTGAAGATCCGGAGGCACCTGCCTCGAATGCCCTCTTGCGACTCTTAGCAGTTGCATGCATATTATTGTGGTTTTCCTGGGTCAGAGCATCACTAATAAACTCGTTGTAAGTGGCACACCTAGAATTGGCCATGGTCTTCATCAGTTTGGTACCCAGGCCCCGCTTGAAACTCTCTATCTTTTTCTCCTCGGTATCCACAAAACATGGAGCATATCTGGATAGGTTGTTGAATGCGTGCATGTATTATGTGAGAGTCTTCGTTCCTTGAGTGAGCCTCATAAATTCAGCGGCTTTCATGCGCATTAGGCCTGGGGGAATATGATGTCCCCTAAAAGCCAGCTTGAACTATTCCCATGTCACTCGCGCATTAGCAGGTAGTGATGACAAGAAATGTGCCCACCAGATCCCTGCTGGTCCTTGCAGCTGATGAGAAGCATACTCAGCTTTCAGATGCTCGGTGACTCTTAGCAAAAGAAACTTCTGCTCAATGGTGTTGAGCCACTCATCAGCCTGTAGTGGTTCCCCAGCCACCTTGAAGATAGGAGGCTTTGTATCTAGAAATTCCTTGAATGTACTGTGCTGATTTGGCTCGGCCCCTGGTTGCTGTGGGTGGCCACGAGCGGTATTCTGCGCAATGAGGCGCAGAGCTTCCTCCATTGTCCTTTGTCTCCCCAAGAACTGAGCAAAGAACTCCTGAGCAGACGGCGGCGGTGGTGGTGGTAAGTCATCACCATTGCCATCATGATTGCTACCAGCTCCTGCTCGGGTGCACGTCATCTGCGAAGTTGCAACAATAAGTGATTATTGGTTGATGCCACAAGATTGCAGATGAATTATAATCATGCCAAACTGAAATTACTGGAGAAAATTCTCAAATTCATAATAAAACAAAGGCATAACAATTCATTCTCGCAACATGGCATCCCCAATTTTTATCACTTATCGGACTCGCACCGTGTTAACATACTAGTCACTAGGTGACTCTAATCTTCATTAAGATCGTTGTCGAGGTCGGAGATAGGATTATCCTCATTCTCTGGCTCCACTTCTTTCTAGGTATACTTCATTCCACTTATAGAGGGGTGGTTCATGGTACCCCGCAAATTGCAAAACTCTCCACAACAGGGTAGGTGTTCCGAAAACCATCAGGAAATTCTCACTCCAACTGGTGCTGCCATCGGTACTATCAACGTGTACCCTTTGGTGAGACAAGACCATAATGGATAAGAGTTACATAACCGAGTAAGAAATTTATAAGGGGAGGAACAATGTAATTATTTGAATGATAATTATCATGATGCATGCTCGTTCCGTACGTCCTCACAAACTTAGGAAAAATTTGTTTCTAGCGGTAAACACGGTGGCATACATATGTTCTCTCATATATAGCGTAACTAGTCGAGCTACACGTTTCGTTGTTAGTGTACTTGCATAAGAATTTCATTTTAGCCCAAACCCATAATGAAATATGCAGAATGTAAATCTAAATACTTCCATATATGTATACCCATACATATACTTCCGTATCAAACTACCCGATAACAATTTAAACCCACAATTAAATACGCACCATATACACATGCAAGCATGCATACATAGCCGTACCAAAGCTAACTCTCCCCGACCGCACGCTCACATCTTGCGGTCATGTCACTCATCATCTTACCTTGGCGTAGATGCATTTGATCCATTCATTACCATTCAAGTGAATGACATCCATACAATAGCACGCCGTATGGACGACGAAGTAAAAACCCCCATGTTAGTACTTAAATAGCCACCTAATAGTCCTTAATTTGGGCATAAGGAAAGTGATCATTGGCACACTTTAGATTTCAAATACCTATTATATAGCTATCAATTGCTAGAGAAGGGTTTTTGGAAAAACAAAAACTTTTGTTTTAAATACACATGTGACAATTAACGTTGAATCTTGCTCTGATACCAGCTGTCGCAGAACCGACCAATTTATAAGAGTACAAGTACAATGGCGTCCCACAAGCGGTCGCACTGTCATACTTGAACCCATATAAACCCGGTAGTCCGTCGAGTACCACGATGGGTCTCGATAAACGATTTACAACAACCAAGATCGTACATGATTCAACATACATGCCACATATTACATAAAGTTCACAGATACATTTTCATCATCAGAGTATGAAACCAGTTATTACAAACCGAGTTTGATAGATAAAGCGGAAGCAATTAAGTTCGAAAGTAAAGTTTCCAACATAGTTTGATACAGTGCCAAGATACGATCACGGTCCACAAAAGCATGTAGAAGGATTAATAAGAAGCCTGCCCAAGGCTTACTCCTCATCCACAGCGGGATAGAAGTAACTCTTGCAATAACCATGATACACAGTGCCATCGGCAACATGGGAAATAAAACCCTGAGTATGAGAAGGTACTCAGCTAGACTTACCTGTCGTAAACTAGAAATAAAATGACTCCAAGGATTATGCAACGCTGCATAGGTGGGGATAGCTTGACAACATTTTGCATAAAAGCGATTAACTTAGCTATACAATTATGGTTCCAATATCAGGTTAATTATAACTATCCATCTCTAGATTAGCAACTATCCTGTGCCAAACATGTGGTATATCCATTTAAAAGCATACAATAGTAACCATAGCAGGTATTGTAATTCCATATTCATTCGAACCATCATGTTCCATAACACAGTTACTACGATGTTGGGACTAGCCAAGTTTCTCACTATCAGGGAGAGACGGCGATTCGAATCGATTTCAACCAGCTGGGAATTTATTCCTAACACAAACCCAGGCATACCACGTGAAGGCAGCCTTAGGTTACCTTTGGTACAACTCAGGTCTACATTTCGTGGGTCTGTACTGCGCCGCACAATCTGGGACACCAGATGCCAGGACGTTCAGGCCTAGCCTGCCCTTGGACTCAGTCTGATCGCCCCCCGCAAGGAGCGCACAACAAAACGGGTCCCGGCCTGTGTTGAATTACTCGGCTTCACGGTCAGAATGAGTTATCCGGCCAGCTAAGTGATAGGCATACGTTCAATCTTGTCAGAAGCACCAACAACGGTACGGTCCTTAATCGACACAGACGGGGATAGATCCACACCCAAGACCTCCATGTCTTGTTGCTTCTCTATCGACATCATGCCCGGTCTCCATTTACATTACCCATGGTTCTTTTCCCACGATAGCAAATATAGCCAACCATGCTCCGGTATCCACCTATATCTCGCAGGTGACAGGAAATCACCCGACTTCTACCGGTCTAAGCATGGCTAAGCATATATTCGATCCTGGACCTATACCGGTTAAAGGTGTAATAGCTGGACAAGGAATTTATATGCATCAAGTGGTTCTATTCAACTCTTATAACCTAATGCATCAATCATAAGTACTTAAGTAATCATTTGTAAAATACTGGGAGACTTAGAATGCTCTGGGGCTTGCCTCGTAGAAAGGAAGTGGGGCGGTGATCAGGACACTCCGGAAGCTCTTCAGGATTCCGCTCCTCGCCTTTGGGAGCTGCGACTTGAGGATTCTCCTGCTGGTCCCCTTCCTCTACTTCGTCGAATTCCAGCAACGTTATTTCTTCCTCCGATCCTAGATGCATGAATATGGCATAAGATATTGCGAATGCAATCATGTGTACAAGTATAAAATGATGACACCTGATGAATGCATTCGTATAAGTATTCTTAACAGCATGGTGTTAACAAATGCATCATATTTTACCGAGTAGGTGCATATCTCTTCTTGACTACTTAATCAAACACATTTACAATTCATTCACTACACACAAAACAGCAGCTGCTTGTTTTACTTATAACTGAAGTTCTACTTATCCAAATGCTGTGATATTAGACTTTCTGGAAAGCTTATAAAATTGTCTACAACTCTTATTTAATCACCAAAAGCTAATTCGCAATTTATCTTAACCAAAACAGTCAATCAATCCAGCGCTATCCAGAAATTCCAGAGAACAAGCAAATTCGGAAAGGCTAACTTTAAACAGCTGTAACTCCTAAACCGTTTGACCTATGGTCCTGAAATTTTAACACAAGACATATGATGAAGTTATCTACAACTTTGTTATTAACTATTTTTACATCAAACATCATTTTTATCATGCAACTCATCAAACTCCAGAATCTGTCTGGAATCCATCCAATTCGCATTACAAAGTAACAATACTTTTACTTCATCTAATCATTCAAAGTTTGACAACACAAAGTCTAGCAACAGTTTAAGCATACCAAATACATCCAAGAAAATATAATGGTGAAGCCCAAACTATTTATTTAAATGCCTTTATTATTTTATTTAGATATTTAGGTTAAATAATAAACATATACCAGATGTACTTCATAAATTCTCAAAAATTTACAGTGCTTTACTAAGGTTACTAAAAGACTACTGTAAAAGTTTCATGCCATTTTATACAGTTAAACATTCTATACAAAAATGACAAGATAGATAGGCTTAAAGTAGCATAAATAGAAAACCTTAGTGAAAAGTGTCAAGCAACATATTTCCTATTTTTATTAGCATCCTTATGGTACTAGGATTACCCCCAAAAAATTTCATGAATTTTGGATTCATAAATAATTTATAAAAATTCATACAAGGATTAACTATTTATAAAAGAAAAATCTATAACTATAAATCTACCCATGCACTGATCCTCAAATTTTTACCAGAGCTCATACATGACAAGAATAGCATACCACAAAAATTTCATAATTTTTGGAGCATAGGAACTCTAGATATAAAATAAACAAATTTGCATGCATTCAAAAACACGTTTCAAATCTCTATTTAAATCTCTAAAAATTTCTTCTGTAAATGTCAAGAATATATTTTTCCTAAATACTACACTTCCTAAGGAAAACTACACAATTTATTGCACAATTTTTGAAGCTACCAAACTGGAGATATAAAAATCACAAAACAATTCAAAATCTGGAATCAAATGACCTATCCTATCTCCTGCTGTCGCTGATCGGTGGGACCCGTCGGTCAGAGGACCCCACATGTCATCGAGACAAGAACAGAGCAGGTGGCGCTACTCTACTGGCGTGGCCATAGCTCGCCGACGGTGAACCTACCGGCGGTGACATCTTCACACGGTGATCTACTCGACCTCGCGCACACATTGCACTACTCGGTGGGACCTCTCGTCGGTGCTAGCAACGGCGGCGGCGGCCATGGCGGGGCGGAGGTGCGGGACGACGGTGAGACGCCGGTGTAAGCTACGGCGACTCGATCAAACGCTACGCCGAGCATCGCAGAGCTACGGCAAACCTAGCTAGCACTGTAGCGTGGCCTGGGGTGGTCTGGTTAGGTGGGACCATGGTGACGGAGGTAGCGGCGGATCTCCGGCGAGCTTGCGCACGGCGCTGGCGCTTACCGAGCACGGTGAGTGAACACTGGTGGACGTGGTGGGTTGCTGGGGTGGCGGTGGAGCTGTTGCGGTGGCGGAGGAGCAATGAGGACGAGCTGTCGTCGGCAATGGCGCCGGCGGCTCTCGGTGCGGGGACGGCTGCAGCTACGGGCGAGGAAGAAGGCCGAGGCGAGGCGAATGGTGTGCTCGGCTGAGTGCGGGCGAGCGCTGGGAAGGTTAAGGCGCGAGCTGGCCTGCCCTAGCCACACGCGGTAGGGCGCCGGTGATGCGCGGCCGGCCGCTGTCTCCACACGGCACGCATGCCCTGATGGTGTCGGCCACTGAACGGCGTCGCTCGGTTCATTCAGAGCCGCGAAACAAGCCTGACAGCGGTTTTTTCTCGTCCATTTAACTGCTAATCCGTGGCTCCAACGTGCAAATGCTCTACATCGAAATGGTAAACCTATGTACCAGCTACAATTCTTGTTCAAAGATCATGCTCTAATTCGCAACCGAGACTGAATAAAATCACCCCCAATGTCGGCCTGTCAGTCTGTCAGTCGATATGACTTAGAAATTTTTTGTTAAGTCTTGAAATGTTGATTTTACTAATTTTTGTGATCCAATTTCACACATGTTAGGAGCTGAATCAGTTAATGATCCAAAAATAAAAGTTGTTCCTTATATCAAATACTATAACTTTGCTTTAGTGACCACCTCCATGCAAGGTCTCTAACACATAGTTCAAATTTGGTCAAACATGTCACATTTAAATGATGATACACTTCAAAGCATGGCTTAATGACCTAATTACCCCTAACCATGAATATCAAAGTTGTTCATAATGATACTCTAAACATGTTTAAGCAATTTGCAAGGTCATTCAATCATTTCATGTATTAGTCACTCATAGAGCTATTTAATGTAATCATATGAACATGACTTAAGGGCTTGATCATGGGAAATGACATTCATGAACTATGTTCCATTTGCTAACCTAAGTGTTGCCAATATATTTTTGTGACTCAAATCAACCATCTACATGTATAAACTCATGATCATATGCAATAACACATGGAAACATGAAATAATGAGAAAAGTTGCATATGTTCAAAGAAACATGCGATAACAAGCAAATGTTACAGATGTTTTAATCAAATGTTTCAATTGTAAATGCTTCTTTATGAATGCTTGATGATCATGCTCATGTTATGCAAGTCAAGTTATGCAAGGCTAACACCCGAGGTGTTACACCGATAATCATGTTATAATGCACCCTGATCAGTTGAAAAATAAGTTCTGTAAGTTTCACGATGCTACATCTCATTCTACTAATGAATGTAGAGTTTTTGGGCAGCATATACAGAGAGCTATTCAGCAAGGGAGGCTCAAATTTGATACGCCTTGGAAGATAAAAGTTGATGCTAATCCTTTCCCAGGAGATCAAAACATGGTCGATGCTAGGCTGCTCAAAGGAAAGACTAAGGTCCTAACATCAACCAAATCAAGAGAAACTAGAACAGTCGATCCCAAGATGCAAATATCGGCTGACGAATATAGAGAAATTAAAAGACGTCGCAACAAGCAAAAGAGCCGATATGAGCAGGGAGAAACGTCAAAGTATGGGGTGACAAAGCCGCGGGTTACATCTTGAATTTTGTTGAATAAATGGCAGCGGCAGAAGAAAAAGGATTATCAGCATTGGTTAGTAGAGCAAGAATACTGGCGTCAACAGGAAGAAGAAAGGTATGAAAGAAAACAAGCCAAATCACATTGGAATTGTCCTTTCTTCAGACGTTGCTAGAACAAAGGTTTGAAGTTGCCTACCAAGAATAACTGTCAAGAGTGCAGCGAACAATATTGGGAGTTTAGGCAATCTCAAACCAGCCGTCGGTTTATCCATGCTCAAGACGTGTATCGTCATAATAACATGGATCGGTGCTTAAAAAATAAAAGTGTTCATGATCGGCTTGGAAAACGAGTTGTTGACCAAGATTGGGCTGATTATGAGGAAGAAAGTAACGAGAGAGAATATGTTTGGCAGGAAGGCCAATGGTATGTAGGAGGTTTGACAAGAAGCTAAAAGAGAAGGGTGCAATGCCTAAGGAATAGAGAGTTAGAACAAGCTCAGGCATCTGGTAAACCTCAAGTATGGCGTGCTAAGCAAACAGTCGATAGAAGGCAACCATCGGCTAATATTCAAACGGCTTTTCTATTGCCATCAGAGTTTAGAGCTCCAGTAGATTTAGAAGTTTACTCAGATTTTGATGAATCAGAGTATGATGAGATAGTTGCCAAATTGATAGTTATACAGCAGGCAATATTTGATAAACCAGTCAAGCATCGGCACTTAAAGGCTTTATATGTAAAAGGTTTTGTTGATGGAAAGCCGATGAATAAGATGTTGGTGGACGGAGGTGCTTCTGTCAATCTCATGCCTTACACCACTTTTTGTAAACTTGGCAAGAGACTAGGAGATTTGATTGAAACCGACATGATGCTTAAGGACTTTGGGGGTAATGCATCCAAGACCCGGGGGGGCAATGAACGTCGAACTAACAATCGGGAGTAAGACTCTGCTCACCACGTTCTTCGTCATCGATGGAAAAGGGTCGTACAGTTTACTCCTTGGTCGTGATTGGATCCATGCGAACTGTTGTGTGCCATCAACCATGCATTAGTGTTTGATTCCATGGCATGGAAATGATGTCGAGCTGGTTCGCGCTGATGAGTCTATGAGTATCGCAATAGTCGATCCAGTCTTTTGGGAACTAGGAGACTTCGAGTGCTTTTCTAGCAAGATATGGGAAGGAGGCTTCATTAGAATCAATAATGAAAGCCAACAGTCGATCCAAGTAGTCAGCTTTGAAAATTTATCTTAATGGATAATCCAATAGATAGTACAGATGGCAAACTAGGACATGGCTTCACGTCGGCCGATGAATTGGAAGAGGTAGATATTGGTTCTGGAGATAGACCTAGGCCGACGTATGTAAGTGCCAAGTTGGATCCTAAGTATAAGCGAGAGTTAGTTGATTTATTAAAGGAATTTAAAGATTATTTTGCTTGGTAATCCTATGAGATGCCTGGTCTAGACCGATCAATTGTTGAACATCAGTTGCCAATCAAACCTAGATATCCGTCGTTTAAACAAGCTCCGAGGAGATTCAACCCGAACGTGCTTGATGATATAAAAAAAGGAGACTGAAAGGTTACTGGAAGCAAAGTTTATCCGACCATGCTGATATGCAGAGTGAATATTGAATATTGTCCCTGTGTATAAGAAGAATGGAAAGTTAAGAGTTTGCATCAATTTTAGGGATCTGAACAAAGCCACACCCATGGATGGTTATCCGATGCCGATAGTTGATATGTTGGTAGATGCAGCAGCCGGGCACAAGGTTATTAGCTTCCTAGATGGCAATGTAGGATATAACCAAATTTTCATGGCTGAGGAAGACATAGCAGAGACCGCTTTCAGGTGCCCTGGCGCAATCAGTTTATTTGAGTGGGTTGTGATGACCTTTGGTCTAAAGAATGCCGGTGCAACTTATCAGAGGGTAATGAATTATATTTTTCATAAGTTGATCGGCAGGATTGTTGAAATCTACATTGATGATGTGATGATAAAATCCAAGGGGTACAAAAAACATCTAGCTAATTTGCGGGAGACTCTGGAATGCACAAGAAAACACGGTCTGAAGATGAATCCTAATAAGTGTGCCTTCGGAGTATCAGTTGGACAATTCTTGGGTTTCATGGTCCATGAGAGAGGAATCGAAGTTGGTCAAAAAAGTATAAAAGCGATTGATGAGGCGGTGCCCCCGACCACTAAAACGGAGTTACAATCTTTGCTTGGTAAGATTAATTTTATCAGAAGATTTATTTCAAATTTATCGGGAAAAGTTCTATCGTTTTCTCCCTTGTTGAAGTTGAAAAATGATCAAGAGTTTAAGTGGGGTGACGTACAACAAAAGGCATTTGAGGAGATAAAGGAATATATGAAATGTCCACCTGTGCTGGTCCCTCCTCAGCAAGGTAAGCCTTTTAAGTTGTACATATCGGCTGATGACAGAACAATTGGACCAGCCTTGATGCAAGAGTTCGAAGGAAAAGAGCGGGTTGTTTTCAATCTGAGTAGAAGACTCCTAGATCTAGAAACGAGATATTCTCCCACCGAAAAATTGTTCTTGTGCTTATATTTCTCTTGTAATAAGTTGCGACACTACTTATTATCGGCCAAGTGTACGGTTGTTTCCAAGGCTGATGTGATCAAGCACATGTTATCAATGCCAATACTGAATGGGACAGTGGGAAAACAGATTCTTGCATTATCAGAGTTTGACTTGAGGTACGAATCGGCTAAAGCAGTCAAAGGGCAAGTAATTGCCGATTTCATCACCCAGCATCATAAACCAAGCATTGGTTATGTAGAGCCGGTACCTTGGACGTTATTCTTTGATGGATCATCATGCAAGCAAGGTGGTGGCATTGGTATTGTTATTATTTCGCCTCGGAGGGCAAGTTTTGAGTTTGCTTTTCTGACTGAACCAATGATTACCAACAACCAAGCAGAATATGAAGCTATTCTTAAGGGGCTTCAACTTCTTCATGAAGTAAAGGCCGAAGCAATTGGAATATTTGAAGATTCACAGTTGATTATTAATCAGTTGATCGGCCTATATGAGTGCAAAGAAGATACTCTGAGGGGATATTATGATGAGTGTCAAAGGTTGCTCAAAGAGTTTCCTCATGTCTCTTTTCAACATATTCCATGGGCACAGAATCAAGAGGCTAATCATTTAGCTCAAAGTGCTTCAGGTTATCAAGTGTTTCAAGAAGTCTTGAGTAGTGAAACCTCGAATAATGATTAGAGAATTAAAATAGCCGACTACCTTAGGAATCCAACACAGAAAGTTACCAGAAAGCTAAGGTATAAATTGACTAAGTATGTTTTACTAGATGATCAGCTATATAATAAAACAGTCGATGGGGTGTTGCTCAAATACTTAAACCAAGAGGAAGCTAAGGTGTTGATGGGTGAGGTGCATGAAGGGATATGTGGAGCTCATCAATCGGCTTATAAGATGAAATGGATTATTCGTAGAACTGGATATTTCTGGCCAACAATATTGGAAGACTGTTTTGAATATTACAAGGGGTGCTAGGACTGTCAATGTTTTGGTAATGTCCAGAAATCGCCTGCATCAGCCATGAATCCTATAATCAAACAATGGTCGTTTCGAGGTTGGGTAATTGATTTGATTGGCTAGATTTTTCCGCCCTCAAGCAAAGGACATAAGTTCATATTGGTAGCAATAGATTACTTCACTAAATGGGTTGAGGCAATTCCTTTGAAGATGGTAACATCAAAGAACATGGTTGATTTTGTCAAGGAGCATATCGTGTATTAGTTTGGGATTCCTCAAACTATCAGTACCGATCAAGGGACAATGTTCACATCAGAAGAGTTCGGAGATTTTGCTGCCAGTATGGGAATCAAGCTACTAAATTCTTCTCCTTACTATGCTCAGGCTAATGGTCAGGCAGAGGCGTCCAATCAGATTATGATTAAGCTGATCAAGAAAAAGATTGAGGAACAGCCAAGGAAGTGGCATTCAACGCTTAATGAGACACTATGTCCATATAGGATGGCCTATCATTGATCGATTAAAACGCCACCTTATGAACTTGTGTATGGCCATAATGTAGTCCTTCCTTGGGAAGTTCAGACTAGATCGAGGCATGTTACGTTGCAAAATGATTTGTCAGCCGAAGTCTATAAGAATCTTATGATAGATGACTTAGAGGACTTGAGTTGCTTTTGGCTGCATGCTCTTGAAAATATCGAAACCAATAAACTAAGGGTTGCAAAATATTACAATAAAAAAGTCAAGAGTAAGCAGTTTTCTAAAGGAAACTTGGTCTGGAAAGTGAAATTACCGATCGGGTCAAAGGACAGCAAGTTTGGCAAATGGTCACCTAATTGGGAAGGACCTTATTGGATCAAACATTGCACGCCTGGTAATGCTTATATTTTGGAAACACTAAGAGGAGAGGAAGAATTTGGCAGAGCAATCAATGGGAAATATCTAAAGAAATATTACCCTAGCGTTTGGATTAATACTTGATAACCGATTTATTCGGTCGTCGGCTCTAATAGCCGATACCAGAAGAGTATCGCCTCTAGTACAAAAATAAGCCCGAAGGGGTAGAAGCCGGTACGATGTGTATCGCCTATAGGAGCAAAGCAAACATGGACAGATTGATGCATGGAATATGAAGTATGAAGCAAAAGAAAATCACTCAAGACAGAGAAATTATTTGCTAAATAACACCTATTACAAACTATGGACCGGAAAACACTTTGGTTACTATATCATCAGCTTGGGAAGTAAGGGCTACAGAGTTGGCGATGCCGAAGAAATCCTTGGCCAGACGTTCATGATCCCCAGGGTGTGCTGCGGCTGGAAAACCATGGGGAAGAAGCCAAAGCTCGTGGCCAGAATAGGCTTGCGCAGCAGCCAATGCCATGGCAGCTCCATGAGGAACGCCATGCAAAGCGACCTCCCTAACACGGTTTGGGATATCGTGCAGGCGAACTACCAGGACGGCGCCTCTGGCATTGACGAATCCCACCGTGTACTCCGTAGCCGATCGGAGGCTTTCCAGCTGAGCTAACAAATCTAAAAGATTCAAAGGGGAGATGATCAGGATCTTGAAGATAAAATTGAGAGGAGACAAAAATTATGATAGATATCTCACCCGTGATTCTGGCCTCAGCCTTGGCCAACCTATCCTCCACTAGATCGGCCTCGGGAGGTGATCGGCATCGGACCATGGCCAGAGCCGATTCTGCGAGGGAGAGACAGTCGGTGACATTCTAGCCATGCCTATCGATGGAGGCGAGTAGATCATCATTATTGATCCATCTCCTCGGATAGCAGGGGAGCTAGCGGCGAGCTGTTGACGAAGAGAACCCCGAAGGCTGAACGGAGTCGGCCCTATGCCCCGAGGCAGTGGGGGTATCATGAGTTGCGCCCTCCTAGTGACGGAGGCGCTGGCATGATGATGTAGCATCATTGAGGGCCTCCTCAGCAGACCTCTTGCTGTTCTCCATGATCTCAAACCTACGGGGAAGCAGAAACTACTCTAAAGACGCAAAAGGTTTGAGACGAAGCAGGTTGTTTTTCGATCCATAGCCATGGCCCGTATATATAGCCTGGGAAGGTGAGAAGATAGATTTCGCCGAGAGTATGGAATTGAAGTCAGATACAGAAACTGATCAACACTTTAGAAATTTAGGGGACGGATAATGAAGGGATAAAAAATTCAGACTTATTGCTTCCCATAATCACAAAATATCATGGGATGGATATGAAAGGTTTACATTGACCAGCGATCGACCCACCAAGGCTTCTTTGGATTAAAGGGAGTCCGGATCCCCACAAGGCCGAAGGTCATAACTTTTATTTTTGGACCAAACATTGTTGCTTAATGGAAACATGAGAACGCGACACGCCAATGTCAAAGCCGATGAATTTTGGACTTAGAATATTTTAAGTGCTGAAAACTGCAGCAGATTCAAACTTGTGACCTTTGTTTGTCAATCTTAGAGATAGATTTAGACTTGGGTCCTTAAACAAGGTCTGTAGCACACAAATTAAACTACAACTTTTATTTAAGGTCAAACCTTGTACCTTGAACAGAAACCATTCTTTTTACTTTGGTCAAAGCAGCACCTTGATTAACTCTTAAACTAGAGTTTTCATCCAATTGAGACATTTTCTTGATATCTACTCCACATGAACCCTTCATAACTTTTGTTGTAGAGCTCAATTAGAGTCCTTTGGGCAAGGTTGCAAGGTTTGGTTGATGGCCTATAATTCCATTCACTTACTAGTGCAATTCAAGCAATAATGTAACTCATCATTTCAGGTGGCTTTTTGGCTCCAAACTTCATGAAACTTTTCCAGTCATCAACATGGGTGAACATTGAGGTGAGGCACATGAAAGAAGCATCTTCAACATTACTTAGGTATATATATCTGAAAAGGGCCAACATGTAAGCAAAGGTGTGTTGTCCAAGTTTAAGTTGGGGCTCATTCTTAGAGAGTTGATCCCAACACCTTTTTCACCACTTACAAGTTTGAACTAGAGCTCTTGGTTACCACTGAACTTGTCATGTTGGAGCTCAAATCCACTGCTTAACTCGTGATTAACACCCGGGGTGTTACAAGTTTCACCCCTCTTAATAGTACGGCTATCTATCCTAAACACACTCACACCCACTTGGTGTCTTGAGTGCCAAAACAAAAACCTATTTGATACATTTGCCTTGATCAACACCTGGTTTTTGTTTTTCTCTTTCTTCTTTTCCTAGTTGGAGCTTTATCTCCATCATCACATGCCCATTGTAACAACCCAGAAATCCACACACCAAAAATCACAACTACAAATTTTTTTCTTAAAACTCCCATGTGATGATGAGTGACATTGTAGGAGCCAACCCTAAGAGTTGCATTAGAAGTAACCCAACCTAAGTCAACACATAAGCATGGCATATCATTTGTTGATTATGATTATTAAATTTCCAACAAATAACATGTTGCATACATTGTTAATTCAAGTTGTGAATTGGATTTCCATTTGCTTTATGTTATGCCTAACAATTCCATTAAAATAATAAATCATAAAGTTATTATTAAACAAAATTCTCTAAACTCCAATGAATAATTTACCTCAGTTTTGAATTCAAATTCTAAACCAAATTTGAAATTCAAACAATGGAAAAGAAATGTAAAACAGAAAAAGAAAAAGGAAGAAGAAGGCCTCGCGGGCTCGACCTGCTCGGCCCCCGCCGGCCAGCCAGCCTCAGCGCGCGCGCACGCGGCCCAGCAAGCTGGCCCAGTAGGCCGCTCATGCCCGCGCACCCGTCAGCCCTGCCAGCAGTCGCTACCACATTGGCCCCGTACGTCAGCCGTGCGCTGCCCACCCGCGTGCTTATCAGCTTCGCCCGCAGCCGCTGCCAATGGACCCCGCCTGTCAGCGCTACTGTGCATCTTCTCCATGCCCACGCCGAATCCCTCCTCTGACAGAACGCCGACAATGGTGGTAGGGCTGGCCAGGGGGTCATGCCCGGGGCATGGTCCTGTCTCCCCCTTGGCGCCGTGCCCATGCAACCCCTCGTGCCTGTAGGATGCAAGCAAGCGCCGCGATTGCCCTTGATCCATGTCCGCCGATCACCGAGCTCCATGGCCGAGCTCGACTATAAAGGCCACGGTCCTCGGAGCCCTAGCACTCGTCCCGTTGCCCGCCGCCACCTCAGTGGCCATCCACTACGCACCCAAACCTAGAGAGAAGAGGGAGAAGAGGAAGAAGGGGGGAAAGAACGCCAAAGCCGCCGTAGGGGAGGAGATCACCGGAGCCGGGAGCGACGCCATCGGCTACATCACCGACATGGGTCGGCACGGCACTGCACGGCTTCCGGAGCTACACGGCCTCGAATTGACACTGCACCACCATCCTATCTCCCACAACACCTATGGTGAGCCTTCTGATCCCTCTCTGCCATCGAACCTCACCGTCGGCCATGGCGCTCCACACCTGGAAGCTCGTAGGCCAGTGCCTTGCCTCAGCCACTTGGAACACATGCACCCACACGCACACCGAGATCACTGTGACACCCCACCGGAGCCCATAGCGCACCAGCGTGCGCATCGCCGTTGACGCCGCCGCCATGGCGCACCAGACCACCTTCGAGCATTAGACCACCGTGCCGAGCACCATACCACCGTCCGAGCACCAGACCACCGTGCCGAGCACCAGACCACCGGTTTGAGCACCCGACCACCGGTCAGAGCACCGACCACCGTGGCCAGTACTGCTGGGAGCGCCTAGTGCCTCCTTGACTTGCCCATCCCATTCGTTGAAGCCGTGGGTAACTCACGCGCACGCCGTGACCAACCCGCTGGAGTCCCGTGGTTCACCCGCGTGCCTCGCCGTCGTCTTCACCGTCGCTATGGCCGCCGGGATGTCCCCACCGACCACATGGGAACCGAGCCTCGCCTTGAGTCTGGATGACCTCGCCGCGTTCCCACGAATTCGTAGAAGCGTGCACGCCCCGCCGAGACGTTTTACCATGACCGCAGACACCTCACCGATACCGCCGTCGAGCTCGGAAGGGCACCTCCATGGCCAAAGCCACCGGAGGCCCTGGAGGACCCCTCGACCTGCCCAACATGCCTGTTGGGGCATTGTGTCGCCCACGCGCACCACAGAATCGGCCTATGCCGTAGCCCCACGCCATTCCCGCACGTCGGTGGAGCTCGAGCCGCCACTCGCCGTGGCCAGCACCTTGGGGAAGCTCTGGCCGCCACTTTGACCCCACTGACATAGTCGCCGTGGCCCAGGGAAGCTTTTCCCCTCCCCAATTGGACACCAGCGCCACCACGGGGGCTCACCGTGAGCTCGCCGCCGGCAGGAGCACCGCTGCTATAAGAAACAGGGGAACACCTCCCCTCGCCGGCCACATGCCCATGCACCCGGTGCACATGGACCATAGAGAGAGAGGAGAGGGATGGACTTGGTCCACCATGGACCCTGCCTTAGGTCCATGGACCATGAACTTGCGTCCACCGTGGACCACGCCTGTGGACCACAGCCCAGTAAGAGCCCACGACTACGACGTGGCAGAGCCACAGCACGCCATGTGTCCGGGTCGGGCCGGCCCAGACCGGCCCAACCCGAGCCCACCAGAGCCCAGTTCGGACCCAACCCGTATTGACCGTTGACTGGTCAACGTTGACTGTTGACCTGGCCCCACATGTCAGTGGCACAAACACTCCGGGCCCACACGTCAAATGGTGACGTCATGCTGACGATAGCTAGACCCCACCTGTCAGCTCAGAACCATGATGCTGACGTCAGCAAGCCACGTGGACCAACCACAGCGTGACACATGTCAGCCCAGGATTAATTCAGCCTTTTTCATTTTCAGAAATGGAATTAATCTTCGGAAATTCATAACTAATTCATACGACCTCGGAAAAATATGAAACCAGAACCAAAATTCATCTAAAATCGAGCTCTACGCAATGGACCCATGTTTGAGTGCATTTGGCTCTTTTGAATTTTCATTGCTTCTTTGTGCTATTCCATAGACGTCGCTAATGCGGCTATAATGCGATCGTTTGCAGACTTAGAGGAGAACCAGACGGACGAGGACCATGAGTACCGTGAGGAGTACGAAGACGACTACACTGAAGGTGCCACATCCCACCCAATCTCGTAGCACCTATTACGCATGGCTAATATAGAAATGCTAGCGCTTACTTTATTGTCATGATCACATTAGGGTAGGACTTGCATGGTAGTATGCTTTCTTGATGGCCTTTACCTTGATGCAACCTTACCCCTGCTCACCCTGCTGTTAGGCTAGTCACACGCTTGCTAGTATATTTCATTGCTTGTTACTTCTACTACGCTTGCGCAATATTGATGCGTGGTGGAAACTTGTGTTAACTGGACTAAGGGGAGAGTGCTGCGTGTGTGACTTGGGTGCGTGGAGGGTGAGGGTTGTGTCGACCAAGTTGGAGTATACGACGAGCCTAGGGCAAGTCTTGCCGTGGGGTGCTACCTGGGCACCCCTGGAATGGATACCTGTGGTGGGTAAATGGTATATGAGGTGGCCTTGGGTGTGATCCTGTGATGGGAGGAGCCCAGGGTGGAGGTGTTGTGGTGGCACGGTAAAAGGAAACCCTGATGAATACATTCCGGCTTGGTCATCCCTAAGGACTTACTAGTACTCAGATTCACCGGGAAGCCTTATGTACCACTCACCCTATATGGTGCGGGACGGCCGGACTACTTGGTAGGATATTGCCACTACTGCTAGGTTGTTAGCGGACAGTGTAAGGAGGTATGGGGTGCGGAGCATTTCCCCCACACCCTTCCGAGACTTCATGGAGACCTTGTGGACCCGGCTCATGACTCATAGTTTCAGCCACCCCAGACTGGACTTGGGGTGTACCAGGGCTGAATGGTAGAGTGGCATTATCCTAGGCTAGCAAGCGGTCGGAATCAACCTAGTTGACGACGGTCAAAGAGGAAGGCGGATCTTGTGGTTATGTAAAACCTCTGCAGAGTGTATGGTTGATCGATCGATACATATGATGACTTGTCAGCTATGGACCTTTCCTAGGTTTCGCTTAAACTAGATAGTGAGATGAGTCTTTCTATTCTCCCCCGGGAGTGAGTGTTTGGACGTAGCCAGGGGCTACGGGCCTTGAGACAGTGCCGAGAGGGAGTTGGCCTATCGACAGAGTGATGGTATGGCTGTGGTATGGTGATGGTGTGGAGATGGTGGTTTATCGATCCCAGGATCGAAACCTGGCTCTAGGATGGGAATGGGGTGGAATGTGTGTGAGTGGTGTTAAAACTTGACCAACTATTATTATATACTTGGTATGTTAATGCATAGGAAACCCTAGCCTTTTAGGTTCCTCTTGATTATAACCAATTTGCATCCAATTTCCACAAAGCAATGCTCATAGGGTTGGGAGTGGCCATTTCAAATCGTACTAATAAATTTTGGCACACAGGTTCTGCTGAGGAGTGTAGCTCTGAGGAGTTTGACGGTTGAGGGGTTCGTTCCTACGCTCGAGTTTGGCGATCTTATCTTCAAGCTGTTCTGAATGAATGCTACTTTTGATTCCGCCAATGCGGCGATGTAATAAATTATGTAATTCCGCACTATTTGTACTCTGATGTTATCGTTGTATGGATGTGATATTCGACTGGAATTTGGGTAATATGATCTACAATGGTCTTATTACACTTTGACTCTGTGGATTTCCCTTCGTGGAAATCGGGGTTGTTTCAGTTGGTATCAGAGCCATACTTGACCATAGGACGAAACCCTTAGAAATGGATGATAGAATAGGACGTGGACAGCCCTTCTTTCGGTTATATACCGACCCTGCATTTACTCTTATGCAAGGCTTATCTATTTATTGACCTGCTAACACCTGTTCCTTAAAACATGTAGATGGCAACGAACGTCGAATGGCCGCCTCTAGGACCGCTACCTCTAGACCACGCCAAGCTTACCTTCGACCTACGTGAGCTCGGGGGTTTTGCATAGACCCTCTGCCGAGTTCTCGTCACGCTAGGAGTTCCAGACGAGCTTGTCAAGGTCACCTGCACCGGGAAGTCAACTCAGGGAGGAGGAATCGAAGGACCAGTTGTCACCTCAGTCGAGTTCCCAGCTAGCACCACCTTACCGACTGTCCCAGCTTCCACCGAGTTGACTATAGAGGACACAGTTGAGGAGGGACTGCGAGCTGTCTCACACAAGGCACTTCGCAGAGTGATGAGGGATCACTACGAGCACCTGAAGATGATAGAGTTTTGTCTACTTCCCCAGGCCCTCGACCTCAGCCTTACCCCTAGTGAGCAGAGTTTCGTAGCTGGCAGAGTTATCCTGGCAGGGAGGACAGATGCCTTCGTGTCTCAGCTATTCACCTACTAGAGCAGGACAGGTACGTGACCCAGCTTGAGCAGAAGAGACATCAGGACCGGGCTCTTCTGTGGGAGTGCCAGGAGCGAGACTCGCAGGGATCACTAGAGCGAGCTAGTCTACTCGAGGCAGTTGCCAAGCTACAGGATGAGCTCAACTGTCGTGAGGAAGTCCACAGAGCCGAGGTCGCTGACTTATAGGACAAAGCAGCCGACCTAGGCAACAGGAACTGCTATCTCGACAGCAAGGTCTTGGAGTTGCAGAGGGAGTTGGACGACAAGAAGGCCAAGTTCAACCGTAGAGGAGACCGAGAGAGGTCCAAGGGAATTGATATGCTGAAAATCCAATCTCGGAACAAGACCCTGACCCAGGAGCTGGAGGAGTTCAGGAAGAAGGCCGTTCGCAACCAGGGTCACCTAATCGAGGCACTCAGGCAGACCGAGTACCTACAGGACAAGTGTGAGAGGACATGGCAGGCTTGGCAGAAGTCTAACAAGAAGCGCCTCAGGGAGATGAAGGGTATGTGGGATCAGCTACCCAAGGAGATTCGCAGCAAGACGAGGCCTAGGATGGAGGAGTTTGAGTTAGCCCTGACTCTCCTCAACCTAGACGCCTGCCCTACCCTACCTAGAGCTAAGCCTACTGAGGAGCTTGCCGAGGCCTTGAAGTACGTGTCCTGACTTCACAAGTCTAATGAGGAGATCTAGATCGAGAACAGTCGTATCCCTGCTGCGGTGTACGAGTTAGAGTAGATGACCCTGCGTGGTCATGAGATATGTCAGTAGCTTCCATGAGTTGTACCCCATGATGTACCCCTTATGAGATGTATTATGAGACACTATGCGTAGTATGATTCTCGCACATCTTCAAGTGTAGCTACTGGAGATGATGCTATGTAATAAAACCCATGTAATGAATGATTTGGATCTTATTGCGTCTTATGGATCTTATTGCTTCTTTGTAATGAGTGTTGGATAGTATAATGATTTTTCTTAAATCATCAAAATCATGTAATTATATTGAACTATAAGCACTTATGGCACAGGCACTAAAATTCTTATGGTCCGTGTTGCAGATGCCGAACCGCCGATCTGCTCGCCTAATGAACCGTGGACAAGCACCCATCCCTGAACCAGCCGAACCCAACGGGGGCCGTGGTGGCAACAATCGTGGCCGTGGCCGTGGACGCGGAGGGATACCCTTCAACCTGGAGAATACTCCGCCGCCTATTGAGGAGAACATTCCACCACCACCACCACCGAACCTGGCAGAAGTGATGGCACAGCAGACCCAGCTTCTTGCAGCTCTTGTTGAAGGAGCAAACCGTCGCTAGGGAGGTCAGCAGAATGACTTCCAAAGGAAGCTAGAAGGATTTCTGAACCTGAGGCCACCCACCTATGATGGCACCGATCCTGACCCGCTTGTAGCCGATGACTGGCTCAAGGAGATGGAGAAGAAGCTTGACCTCACTACTTTCACCGACGATGAGTGTGTTGGAGCTGCCACACAGCAGCTCACAGGTGCAGCACGCGCCTGGTGGGACAGTTTCAGTGATTCCCATGAGGACCCTGCCAATATCTCGTGGGATGAGTTCGCCGAAGCATTCACTGAGTACCACATTCCCAAGGGTATTAGGGAGGCCAAGGCCGAGGAGTTCCGCAACATCAAGATGGGAAAGGATAAGGTGACTGAGTACACTACTCGTTTCACCAACCATCTGCGCTATGCACCTTCCTATGTTGTGAACTCTGAGAAGGAGAAGCTGTATTATTACTACAAGGGACTTAACCCGCACATCAAGCTGAAGTTTGGCGGTATTGAGAGTAACAAACTGCGTGCTCTGGTGGATCCCTGCATCCAGATTGAGAAAGACCATGCTGAAGCTGGAGAAGAGTATAGGGAGAGAAAGCGTAAGCCTGAGGATTCCTTCCGTGGCTGTGATCGCAAGAGGTTTCGTAGAGATGCACCATCCAGGGAACGCTCACGCCACAACAGGGATGACAACCCTAGATCGAGTAAGGGAAGTGGAGGCTACACCGCCAAATACTCCCGCCCTGCTCAGGATCATTACACCAGGGACCGTTATGCTCAGGACCGCAACACTCAGGATCGTTTCAACCGTTCCCGCTCAGCTAATGAACGCCCAGCACAGAACCGCTCCGCACCAGGCACTGGAAACTGGAAGGCACCCGCACCAACCCCTACAGGCGATGCGCCTTTCACCTGCTTCGCTTGTGGCCAACCAGGTCACAAAGCCGCAGAATGCCCTCAGAACTCAGCTACTCAGAAATCTCAGTTCAAGGGATCTGCTACCCGTGGATGTCTCAACCATCTGGACGCTGAGGAAGCACAGACTGCCTCTGACGTTGTGTACGATATGTTTTTAGTTAATGGCAATACTGCATTAGTTCTATTTGATTCTAGAGCAACTTGTTCATACATATCATCCAAGTTTGCACGAGAACATGATCTACCTGTAACCCCACGTGAAAAGCCTATCATCACTAGCTCACCTTTAGGAGACCTAAAATGCACCCACATCTGTAAGGGAGTGAGTCTTACCATTGAGGGTCTTACCTTTAAAGCCAACATAACCCTATTACCTTCCACAAACCTAGATGTCATTTTAGGCATGGATTGGCTAACCATTCACCGAGGTATCATATCATGTTCACCTAGATACGTCCAAGTGACCCATCCATCAGGCCAAATTATTAGATGTGAACCCCAGTCTGGAAAGTCCACCTCTATCCTATGTGCCCTTAAAGCAAGTTCAGAATCACAAGAAGAGGAAAAGACAGTTCATGATGTGCCTGTGGTCAGAGACTATCCCGATGTATTCCCTGAAGAATTACCGGGTATGCCACCAGACCGTGATGTAGAGTTCATCATTGATCTTTTGCCGGGGACAGGACCCATTGCCAAGAGACCCTATCGCATGTCAGTAGATGAACTGGCCGAGCTCAAGAAATAGCTTGATGAGCTCATCTCGAAGGGGTATATCAGACCCAGTGCTTCACCCTGGGGATCCCCTGTTCTGTTTGTTAAGAAGAAGGATGGCTCAATGAGAATGTGCATTGATTACCAGAACTTGAACGCAGTCACCATCAAGAACAAGTAACCCCTGCCAAGGATTGATGATTTGCTTGATCAGCTTAGAGGTGCCAAGTATTTCTCCAAGATTGATCTCAGATCTGGATATCATCAGATGAAGATTCGAGAGAGTGACATACCGAAGACCGCTTTCGTGACTAGGTATGGACAGTTTGAGTTCACTATGGTATCCTTTGGACTCACGAATGCACCTGCATACTTCATGAACATGATGAATAAGGTTTTCATGGATGATCTGGATAAGTTCGTGGTAGTATTCATTGATGACATCCTTATCTATTCATCCACCGCTGAAGAACACGAACATCATCTGAGAACTATACTTGAGAAACTAGCCCAACATCAGCTCTATGCAAAGTTCAGCAAATGTGAGTTTTGGCTACAAGAAGTTGCTTTCCTAGGCCATGTACTATCAGCTGAAGGTGTAGCAGTTGACCCAGCTAAGATTGAGGCTGTGAAAGAATGGGAACAACCCCGTAATGTGACAGAAGTCAGAAGTTTCTTGGGATTGGCTGGATATTATCGCCGATTCATCGAGAACTTTTCCAAGTTAGCCCGTCCAATGACCAACCTTCTAAAGAAGACCAAGGAGTTTGAATGGACGCCCGAGTGCGAACAAAGCTTCCAGGAATTGAAATGGAAGCTTACCACCACTCCTGTGTTGGCATTGCCAGATATCAGCAAAGATTTCGTGGTCTATTATGATGCATCCCGTCAAGGACTTGGTTGTGTATTGATGCAAGATGGAAGGGTGATAGCTTATGCTTCCTAACAGTTGAAAGAACATGAGAACCGTTACCCTACTCATGATCTTGAGTTAGCAGCAGTTATGCATGCCTTGAAGATCTGGAGGCACTACTTGATAGGCAATAAATGTGATATCTACACTGATCACAAGAGCTTGAAGTACTTCTTCACCCAAGAGGATTTGAATATGAGGCAACACCGATGGCTAGAGTTGATCAAGGACTATGACCTGGAAATTCACTATCATCCGGGAAAAGCTAATGTAGTCGCAGATGCTCTCAGTCGCAAGAGTTACTGTCACACCTTGATCACTGAATCTGTACCACCTGAGCTCAAGGAAGAGATCGATGATTTCCAACTTGAGATACTACCGCATGGCTTGTTGAATGAGCTCCGCATACAGTATGATCTCACAGATCGCATCTGTCAAGCTTAGAAAAATTGTGAGGAGATTGAATATCTCCATGGTCTGATGAAACTAGGCTACAAGACCAACCACCATGAAGATGAACAAGGGACCATTTGGTTCAAGGATAGAATCTGTGTACCTTCTGATCCAGCCCTACGAGAGGAAATTCTGTCAGAAGCCCATGACTCTAAGTACTGTATTCACCCTGGAAATTCAAAGATGTATCAAGACTTGAAGAAACACTTTTGGTGGAAAGGCATGAAGACAGACATTGCAGGACATGTGGCACGGTGTAACACCTGTAATAGAGTCAAGGCTAAACATCAAAGGCCTACAGGATTGCTAAAGCCTCTTGACGTTCCCGAGTGGAAATGGGAGAGTATATCCATGGATTTCATAGTCGGATTGCCCCGTTCGCAGAAAGGCAACGATTCCATCTGGGTGATAGTTGATCGTTTGACCAAGATTGCTCACTTTGTACCAGTGAAGACCAAGACCAATGTAGAAAAATTAGCAGATCTATATATTGAGCATATTCTCAGACTGCACGGAGCTCCCTCTAGTATTGTATCTGATCGTGGTCCTCAGTTTGTGTCCCGATTCTGGGAAGCTCTGCACAAGTCTATTGGAACTAAACTTGATTTCAGTACCGCTTACCACCCACAGACAGATGGACAGACAGAACGAGTAAATCGAATCTTAGAAGACATGCTTCGCGCTAGTGTGCTGAATTATGGATCTGATTGGGAGAAATACTTACCCTATGCAGAGTTCTCTTATAATAACAGCTACCAAGCCAGTATCAAGATGTCGCCGTTTGAAGCTCTGTATGGCAGACCTTGTAAGACACCTTTGATGTGGTCTCAACCGGGTGAGAGATCATTCTTTGACTCCGCTAAGATTCAAGAAGTAGAAGAAGGAGTCGCTCAAGTAAGAGAGAATTTGAGAATTGCTCAAAGTCGATACAAGAGCTATGCTGACAAAAGGAGAAGAGAACTTGAGTTTAATGTGGGGGATTTCGTCTATCTCAAGGTATCCCCGCTATGTGGGACTGTCAGATTCCATGTGAAAGGAAAGCTTGCCCCTAGATTTGTTGGCCCGTACAAGATTTGAAAAAGGATTGGAAAGCTCGCCTACAAACTTGAGCTACCTGAGGAATTGGCGGGTGTACATCCCGTATTCCATGTCTCACAGCTACGCAAATGCTTGAGAGTGCCCGACGAAGTAATCCCGACTGATACACTTGACATTCAAGATACACTTGAGTATAGAGAACATCCTATCATAATTCTAGACAGAGATACCAAAGAAACCCAAAGCAAGACTATTCCTATGTGCAAGATCCAATGGAGTAATCATACTGAAAGAGAAGCAACATGGGAGAAAGAGTCTGACCTCCGGCTACGATATCCTTACCTCTTTGAAGAGTACGTTATGCTTTAATCTCGGGGACGAGATTCTATTAAGGGGGTAGGACTATAACAACCCAGCAATCCACACACCAAAAATCACAACTACAAAATTTTTTCTTAAAACTCCCATGTGATGATGAGTGACATTGTAGGAGCCAACCCTAAGAGTTGCATTAGAAGTAACCCAACCTAAGTCAATACATAAGCATGGCATATCATTTGTTGATTATGATTATTAAATTTCCAACAAATAACATGTTGCATACATTGTTAATTCAAGTTGTGAATTGGATTTCCATTTGCTTTATGTTATGCCTAACAATTCCATTAAAATAATAAATCAAAAAGTTATTATTAAACAAAATTCTCTAAACTCCAATGAATAATTTACCTCAGTTTTGAATTCAAATTCTAAACCAAATTTGAAATTCAAACAATGGAAAAGAAATGTAAAATAGAAAAAGAAAAAGGAAGAAGAAGGCCTCGCGGGCTCGACCTGCTCGGCCCGCGCCGGCCAGCCAGCCTCAGTGCGCACGCACGCGGCCCAGCAAGCCGGCCCAGTAGGCCGCTCACGCCCGCGCACCCATCAGCCCCGCCAGCAGTCGCTGCCACATTGGCCCCGCGCGTCAGCCGCGCGCTGCCCACCCGCGCGCTTATTAGCTTCACCCGCAGCCGCTGCCAACGGACCCCGCCTGTCAGCGCTACTGTGCATCTTCTCCATGCCCACGCCGAATCCCTCCTCCGACAGAACACCGACAACGGTGGCAGGGCGGGCCAGGGGGTCATGCCCGGGGCATGGTCCTGTCTCCCCCTTGGCGCCGCGCCCACGCAACCCCTCGTGCCCGTAGGATGCAAGCAAGCGCCGCGATTGCCCTTGATCCCTGTCCGCCGATCATCGAGCTCCATGGCCGAGCTCGGCTATAAAGGCCACGGTCCTCGGAGCCCTAGCGCTCGTCCCGTTGCCCGCCGCCACCTCGGTGGCCATCCACTACGCACCCAAACCTAGAGAGAAGAGGGAGAAGAGGAAGAAGGGGGAAAGAACGCCGAAGCCGCCGTAGGGGAGGAGATCGCCAGAGCCGGGAGTGACGCCATCGGCTACATCACCGATGCGGGTCGACACGGCACTGCACGGCTTCCGGAGCTACACGGCCTCGAATTGACACTGCACCGCCATCCTATCTCCCACAACACCTACGGTGAGCCTTTCGATCCCTCTCTGCCGTCGAACCTCACCGTCGGCCATGGCGCTCCACACCTGGAAGTGCGTAGGCCAGTGCCTTGCCTCAGCCACTTGGAACACATGCACCCATGCACACACCGAGATCACTGTGACACCCCACCGGAGCCCATAGCGCACCAGCGTGCGCATCGCCGTCGACGCCGCCGCCATGGCGCACCAGACCACCTTCGAGCATTAGACCACCATGCCGAGCATGCGACCACTGGTCCGAGCACCAGACCACCATGGCCAGTACTGCTGGGAGCGCCTGGCGCCTCCTTGACTCACCCATCCCGTTCGCTGAAGCCGCGGGTAACTCACGCGCACGCCGTGACCACCCCGCTGGAGTCCCGTGGTTCACCCGCGTGCCTCGCCGTCGTCTTCACCATCGCCATGGCAGCCGGGATGTCCCCACTGGCCACAGGAGAACCGAGCCTCGCCTTGAGTCTGGATGACCTCGCCGCGTTCCCATGAATTCGTAGAAGCGTGCACGCCCCGCCGAGACATTTTACCATGACCATAGACACTTCACCGATACCGCCGTCGAGCTCGGAAGGGCGCCGCCATGGCCAAAGCCACTAGAGGCCCTAGAGGACCCCTCGACTTGCCCAACATGCCCGTTGGGGCATTGTGTCGCCCACGCGCACCATAGAACCGCCTATGCCGCAGCCCCGCGCCATTCCCGCACGCCGGTGGAGCTCGAGCCGCCGCTCGCCATGGCCAGCACCTTGGGGAAGCTCTGGCCGCCACTTTGACCCCACTAACACAGTCGCCGTAGCCAAGGGAAGCTTTTCCCCTCCCCAATCGGACACCAGCGCCACCACGGGGCTCATCAGGAGCTTCGCCCGGCAGCAGAGCACCGCCATGCAGAAGAAAGCAGAGAACACCTCCCTCGCCGGACCCACATGCCCATGCACCCGGTGCACGTGGACCAGAGAGAGAGGAGAGGGATGGACTTGGTCCACCATGGACCCTGCCTTAGGTCCATGGACCGTGAACTTGCATCCACCGTGGACCACGCCTGTGGACCACAGCCCAGTAAGAGCCCACGACTACGACGTGGCAGAGCCACAGCACGCCACGTGTCCGGGTCGGCCCGGCCCAGACCGGCCCAACCCGAGCCCACCAGAGCTCAGTTAGGACCCAGCCTGTATTGACCGTTGACTGGTCAACGTTGACCGTTGACCTGGCCCCACATGTCAGTGGCACAAACACTCTGGGCCCACACGTCAGATGGTGACGTCATGCTGACGACAGCTAGACCCCACCTGTCAGCTCGGAACCATGATGCTGACGTCATGCTGACGTCAGCAAGCCACGTGGACCAACCACAGCGTGACACGTGTCAGCCCAGGATTAATTGAGCCTTTTTCATTTTCAGAAATGGAATTAATCTTCGGAAATTCATAACTAATTCATACGACCTCGGAAAAATATGAAACCAGAACCAAAATTCATCTAAAATCGAGCTCTACGCAATGGACCCATGTTTGAGTGCATTTGGATCTTTTGAATTTTCATTGCTTCTTTATGCTATTCCATAGACGTCGCTAATGTGGCTATAATACGATCGTTTGCAGACTCAGAGGAGAACCGGACGGACGAGGACCGTGAGTACCATGAGGAGTACGGAGATGACTACACTGAAGGTGCCACATCCCACCCAATCTCGTAGCACCTATTACGCATGGCTAATATAGAAATGCTAGCGCTTACTTTATTGTCATGATCACATTAGGGTAGGACTTGCATGGTAGTATGCTTTCTTGATGGCCTTTACCTTGACACAACCTTACCCCTGCTCACCCTGCTGTTAGGCTAGTCACACGCTTGCTAGTATATTTCATTGCTTGTTACTTCTACTACGCTTGCGCAATATTGATGCGTGGTGGAAACTTGTGTTAACTGGACTAAGGGGAGAGTGTTGCGTGTGTGACTTGGGTGCATGGAGGGTGAGGGTTGTGTCGACCAAGTTGGAGTATACGACGAGCCTGGGGCAAGTCTTGCCGTGGGGTGCTACCTGGGCACCCCTGGAATGGATACCTGTGGTGGGTAAATGGTATATGAGGTGGCCTTGGGTGTGATCCTGTGATGGGAGGAGCCTAGGGTGGAGGTGCTGTGGTGGCACGGTAAAAGAAAACCCTGATGAAGACATTCCGGCTTGGTCATCCCTAAGGACTTACTAGTACTCAGATTCACCAGGAAGCCTTACGTACCACTCGTCCTATATGGTGCGGGACGGCCGGACTACTTGGTAGGATATTGCCACTACTACTAGGTTGTTAGCGGACAGTGTAGGGAGGTACGGGGTGCGGAGGATTTCCCCCACACCCTTCTCGAGACTTCATGGAGACCTTGTGGACCCGGCTCATGACTCACAGTTTCAGCCACCCCAGACTGGACTTGGGGTGTACCCAGGCTGAATGGTAGAGTGGCATTATCCTAGGCTAGCAAGCGGCCGGAATCAGCCTAGTTGACGACGGTCGGCGAGGAAGGTGGATCTTATGGTTATGTAAAACCTCTGCAGAGTGTATGGTTGATCGATCGATACATATGCTGACTTGTCGGCTATGGACCTTTCCTAGGTTTCGCTTAAACTAGATAGTGAGATGAGTCTTTCTATTCTCCCCCGAGAGTGAGTGTTCGGACGTAGCCAGGGGCTACGGGCCTTGAGACAGTGCCGAGAGGGAGTTGGCCTGTCGATGGAGCGATGGTATGGCTGTGGTATGGTGATGGTGTGGAGATGGTGGTTTATCGATCCCAGGATCGAAACCTGGCTCTAGGATGGGAATGGGGTGGAATGTGTGTGAGTGGTGTTAAAACTTGACCAACTATTATTATATACTTGGTATGTTAATGCATAGGAAACCCCAGCCTTTTAGGTTCCTCTTGATTATAACCAATTTGCATCCAATTTCCACAAAGCAATGCTCATAGGGTTGGGAGTGGCCATTTCAAATCGTACTAATAAATTTTGGCACACAGGTTCTGCTGAGGAGTGTAGCTCTGAGGAGTTTGACGGTTGAGGGGTTCGTTCCTACGCTCGAGTTTGGCGATCTTATCTTCAAGCTGTTCTGAATGAATGCTACTTTTGATTCCGCCAATGCGGCGATGTAATAAATTATGTAATTCCGCACTATTTGTACTCTGATGTTATCGTTGTATGGATGTGATATTCGACTGGAATTTGGGTAATATGATCTACAACGGTCTTATTACACTTTGACTCTGTGGATTTCCCTTCGTGGAAATCAGGGTTGTTTCACCCATCTCCATCTCCATGGACTTCATCACCATGCTCCATCACTTGGCATTTGACCATCCTCTCTTGTCTACACACTCTCAAGGATTAGTCCATAGGTTTTATCAATTATCCAAAACCAAACTAGGTCTTTCACAGCATGGGGTGCCATGGATCATGGGCGTGGCACTCATCCATGGGGTGCGTGGGACGAGAGCGGGGCGCGGACGATGTGGATGGAGTAGTGCTTTTCACCGTTGATTATCACGCGGGGGAGAGAAAGTAGAGGATGGAGAAAGGTGGGGGATGATAGGTGGGGTCTCTAGGGCCTACCTATCAGTGGTGGCAAGAGTGGGGAGCGGCTTCGTTCTGGTGGGACGCTTTCGGCTGTGGGAGGCGTACTTGGCGTGGGGTGTTTTCTGTCTGCTAGCATGGGGGACGAAAGAGAGAGGAGCGGCCGTGGGCTGGTTAGCAGTGGGCCACGTGGGGGTGCACACGGGGGAGGGGCTATAGGCCATCCTGGGCTGGATTGGTTAGCTGGGCTCCTTTCTCTTTTCCATTTTTCCTTCTCTATTTTGTTCTATCCCCTATCTATTTCCTATTTCCTCCCTCTAACACCTATACTTGTATACATGTATTCTATACATGTATACCCTCCTAGGGTGGGTCCACTATGTCAACCTTATATGGTTCACCATGCTAGGGTACTTAGCACAAATACAAGACAACTTTATTATAAAAGTTGATTTGTCATTTTATTAACAAAGCATAAGAACCATTAAGAAGCAACTCACAAGTTGGTGTTAATGCACATGCTCAAGCATCTAGTTGGGTTCACCTAGTGCATCTAGTGTTTGTTTCCTAGTATGTACACTCACCATGCAAAGTTTTGGAAAAAAGTTTTTGAAAGTTGGGAATTTTGGCTTTGGGATTTTCAGGGTTACATGGAAGAGCCCCCATAAAAAGATTGTTGTTTCGGGTAGGAGTTTTATCTCCTCTATCTAACCTATCGCCCCTATTAGCTTGGGTGTGTATACACCAATATATCTTTCTTACCTTACCAGATATAATATCTATAAAGATCCTCTCTACTCAGTATCCTAAACTCCTTGTGTCATCATTGGACATACCTGATCCTTCGCTAAGTACACTTCGTGTTCCCCGTGGAAACCGATACCTGGAATACATACTCCTGGTAAAAGGTACATTGACAACCATATGCTTGCGGTTTACTCGTTTGCCACTTTTGGTGCCAACAGGGCCCACGGGCCAATGAGAGAGACGTGTTTGCGCATTTGTGCATCAACGCGAGGGAGCGACCACATTGACCGTGTGAGACTACCATCATTTTCTACCATTTTTTACCATTTGGGCATGGGACCGTTAGTCATAGAATTGGAAGGGAGCCTTATGACCGTTTGGCCTAGGCCACACCAGAATTTTTCTTGTGGGCCTTGGGTGCCTGTGCGGCTAGGCTGTGGCCTGTGCTGGCTAGTGGGAAGGAGTTTCCCTTCTCTCTCACTTCTCTCCCCGTTCTTGCATTTTGGAGATCCAAAGTTTGAGCTAGGGTTCTTCCTTCTCTCCTCTCTCTCCCAAGCTTTGTGCTACCCTAGTGAGAGATTGAGTGCTCTAAGTGGTTTATCTTGAGAGATTTAAGAACACCTCCTCCCTCTCTTCTCACTCTAAAAGATTAGTGCTAATTTGTGTGAGAGGTTCATGGACCTAGTGTGTGCATTTGAGATTTGTATTTGGTGGCACTAGGTAATCTTTATTTGTGATTGGGGATTTTCTTGTTACTGTTGGTGATTGCCATCACTTAGATGGCTTGGTGGATTGTGTCTCCATTTGTGAAGCACGCGTAAAGGTTGTGCGTGGCGCTGGAGCAAAATTTGTGAGGGTGTTTTGCTCGCCCTGCGGGAGATGTGAATAGCAACTCTAGTAAAGCGAGGTGCAAGGAGCGCCAAGTGGTCCGACCAGATCGAAGTGCTAGAGATCTTGTGTGCACATTCCCTTTGGTGGAGAGAGTGAGCTTGTGTGCTCAACACTAGCAAGAGGATTGGCGGCAACCTTGGGCTTGCCTCAATAGGGACGATTAAGTGCTTGGCAAACCACCGAACCTTGGGATAAAAATCACCTTGTCAACATCTTCCCGTTGGTTTCCAATTCCCTATACATGCTTGAATTTAGTTATTCATTTATTGTGATTGTGTTATTTCTCTTGTGCTTGCTTAGCTTGTGTAGCTAAGTTGTTGTAGCTAGCTCTCTAGTTTAGCTTGTGTAGCCTTGCTAGTTGAGTAGTGCTAGTGTTGCTTAGGCTTTGTGTTCTTTTCTCACTAGCATGTGTAGGAGCTCTTGGTGTGCTTAGTTGACTAGTGGCATAGGTTTCTATGACCTTGCTACTAGACTTGTTTAGATGAGCTCTCACTAGCTTGGCACCTTAGACATAACTTGTTTAGGATCTTTTGTATGGTGCTTATATCATAGATAGAGGGGTGTAGTCTTAGATAGATCATTTAGTTTAATTTCGCATTTATAATGGCTAGCCGCCGCAATTAAGTTTTAGAAAGGACTATTCACTCCCCTCTAGTACGCTATCTTGACGCTACAAGTGGTATCAGATCCTGGTTTTCTCATTCTAGTCTTAACCGACCCAAGAGGATTTCGACTAGTGGGTTAGAGGTTACTTGTCATCCACACATTTTTTATGGCTCACACTTTACACAATGAAAAACTTGTATAACAAGATTTTTAAAATATTTTAGCTCTCAAATGTGTGGTGGATCGTAGGTGTGCTCTTGTCTCATGTGTTGGATGAAAAGAATCTACCAAAGCACAAGAGAAATGCCTACATCTCGAGGACCAAGCAATTAACATTTTATATCAATCTTTGAGTGAAGAGATCTCCGAGGATATCATTTACATGGAGACCGCTCATGAGATTTGGAGTTTTCTTTGATGGAATGTATGGGACGATCTCCATTGATGATCAGTATAAGGAGATAGTGCTTGGGGGTGTTGAGCGCACATCGGTGACAAGGTGGTCATTGATGAGTGCCCCACCTCCAGTGAGAACTCAAGCGGTGTCAGTGTTTGATGACCGGGAACTCGGCATAGGGTTACCCTGGACGATTGTTCGGAGGGCTTCGGCGTATGCAGAACTCGATGGTAAACGTAGAGACAACAATTTATACTAGTTCGGTCCGCCAAAATAGCGTCCCTACATCTAGTCTGGGTGGAAAATATATTGTGCCCTGCATTTGGAGTTTAGACCGTGAGGTCTATTTCTCTTTGCTATGCCGATCTAGGGAGCCTTGCTCTCCTTAATATAGCCTAGGAGGCAAGTCTCCTAGTCGGTTACAATGTAAGAGTCCTAATAGGATTACAACATAGCAATGTTACTAGAATTACATGTGAGGAATTCCTAGTCGAACTAGATCTTCTCCCTTCCTTGCAGGGTACCTAGGGACTATGTCCCACAAGCCCCCGAGCACTGTATGGTAGAACTTTGGAAGCCTTTTTGTTCCTCTAGGTCTTGCCGAGTAGAAACAAGCATTGTCCGAGTGCTTTCTCGAGTGAAACCATGTAGTGCTTCTTGAAATCTTTGAGTGGTGTGCACTTTCTAGAAAAGCGCACTCACTGAGTGTAGCCCCCAAGCATCTTGCTATTTGGACCATAGACTTGGAGGGTCTTGTCTGCAATTCCTTTTCAAAGAAATTTGAATGCATCCTCTGAGGATATATATCCCACAGCCCCCGAGCCTACAATCCGACCACTCGGAGTTAATTATAGGATCTTGTAGATGTCCTCAAGGATGCAGCCGAGTAACCTCCCGAAGATAATGACCGCTTGTTGTCGAGTGGTTGAATGCTTGTAAATTTAGTCTTCCATCGTTGAATCCAAGCACCCCAGCGTAGTCGGAGTGAAACCGAGTAGGCCGTGATAATGGCCGAGCCCCCGAGCTTGGTGGCATTACATCCGAGTAGATGGATGAGTATGTATGTGTATGTCTGTAGTAAAAGCGTGTACGTATGCATATACATAATCTCCCAAAAGCTAGCCAACTTGTCGTCATCTTGTATGTAGATCAGATGTGGAATCTCTGTGCTGCCTTCTCGCGATTCGGATAGCTTGCTTGTAGCTTGTCAGCCAAAGTCTGAGAGCCAAATTCTGAATGCCGGCAACCCATGCCGAGTAGTATGAAGTATGAAGTCAGACAGCTTGGACAACATGTATGTGTGTGTCACTACATCAGATATGCTTTGTAGGGGCGGCTAATGGGCATTTGTAGGGGCGGTTTGGCCAGCCGCCCCTACCAAAGCGTGGCTACAAAACACCAATTTGTAAGGGCGGTTCCCAGACCGCCCCTACAAATTGATTTGTAGGGGCGGCTGTAGTACCAGCCGCCCCTATAATACCTGTTTGTAGGGGCGGTTCAATCTAGAACCGCCCCTACCGTACATTTTTTTGCCAAAAATAATTCAAATTCGACCATAACATATATATATATATATAATTCGAATCTGACCAGAACATATATAATTCAAATCTGACCACAAGCACATGAGTATTATATAAACTACTATTACAAGTCCAATTCATAAGAATATATACAATCCATCATTAAATAGACATAATTCACAAGTCTAATTAGTTCCACTTCTCCCTCCCCTCTCTAGCACACGGTGCACTGGGTGAACGGGGCGATAGTGGCACAGCAGCTCTCTCTCCTCTCTATCTCGTGGTGGTGCTCCTCGCCGGCGGCGAGCTCACGTGCGCTCACGGTAAGTACACCGGTGGGCCAAGGGTGGCACCTTGGTGGCTATGGCGCTCGGTGTAGGTGTCGCGGAGCAGATGGTGGTGGGACGGGTCGACGGCAGCGACCTAGAGGCGCGGCGAAGTCTGCACCGTGGCGAGGTGCGCGGCGGAGCTCCCACAAGGTAGGACCAATGTCAAATTCCATACACATTGTTATCAATGGCCTGGAGCTAGCCTTTTAGTCTCACGAAGGTGTTGGTACTGAGGATTTCTACCTAAGTCAGAATCTCGGTCATGGTAGGTGCCTTTGACGTGTACAATCTGGTCCAATATGAAGTTGCAAAGGTCACTGACAAGCTCTAAGAGTTGGTCATCCTTGTATGGGTCTCTTTTCATTTCTTTCTCTTCTTTCCACTACAAGAGAACAAGATTCGGTTTAGTATTTCATATCATATGCGAAGTTTTTTTACTATGGGCGAAGAGGTTCAAACTTACCCTTAAGGGGTGTCTCCTGTAGGCACCGGTGTTACTCATCATAGAACATACATAATATCCACAATGTACACTCCTAGGCTTCTGCTTGGGGCACTGTGTGTTTTGCATATGGAAATGTTAAGTAATGCTTTTGACAACCATATAATAGAGTACTAAAGTAAGTTACACTTACCGCACATAGTGTTTTTATAGCCAGCCTTTTCTTCCTTACTGGATCATGCCTTCCGTGATGTTGATTGACATAGAACCTAAATGCCCTGTTCGAATTATTTTAACAAATACAACTTGTTAGTATCCAAAAATGAACGATACAAGTATGTATACAAACATATAAGCTAATGAGGATTGTCGATATGTATACATCTTGAGAATCGATATGAAGTCTTTGTATGTCACCGGGTCTCTATCTATTGAATCAAAGACTCATGCCATGCTCCTCCCAACATCGATGCCTATACAAATCCAGTGGTTGCTGCATGGATTTAATCATAAAACTAGATAAGCTCTTTTGCATCGAATAAAATATATCGAACAAAGCTTTAAGTTTAGAGTTGAACTTACTCGAAGTTGTATGGTAGCCATATAGTAGAGTGATGTTGGGGTTTTTTAAAAGCCAGGGCAATGTATGCCTAAACCTTAAGGGACTCTTGCCTTAGTTTCTTTGCACTGATGTCCTCTTTCTCCCAAAGGGTCTTTTCAGCAGCTAGCTCTTTGGCATCCAGTTTCCACTATCTAGGGTAATTAAAATTTATTTGTGCTATAGCTTGAGGGTCTATATACCTGGCTTTCACACTTGGCATTTGTTTTACAATGTGCACTTGCATTCTACAAATCACGGTGTGGGTTAGTTACAACAAAATCCAAAGATTACATTCATATCATATCGGGAGGACAAGGACTTACAGGCACCACGTGCGAATTAGATTCATTTCTATTGCTCCGAGGTGAAAGCATGTATGCATGTCATTGAAGTCAAATATAATTTTCTCGGCTGGGCTTCCAAATGTACCGGTGGGGAAGCATGCTTGTACGAGGTCTATGCTCGTTAGGAGAACATGCAAGTACCAATCATGGAACCTTCTCATTCCAAGTGGTAGGCGCTGGATGTCCCGGTTTGGTAGAAAGGGCTTGCCTCTTTCATAAGTTTTCGGGCAATCCTTTGACCATTTGATGGCATCAAAATTTGGATACTGCTTTGCTGTTTGGTGGAGTTTGCTAGTAATGGCCTCCTCAGAAGCCCGTGATGGGACTTTTTTAACTTGGTTCTCAGGCTTGAACTGGTCATGGGCATACCACTTGTGCACTGACGAGACGTCTTTCATTGGAACATAAATTGGCCTTATGGTGATTGGATGCTTCTTTCGAAGTTCCCATTCAGACACGTTCTCATCTTCTTGTGCATCACCTTCTTCAGAAGGCACTCATTATTCATGTATCGGCTGCGCTTGTTGAGAAGATTGTGGCATCTCATCATGCACTTGCTCGGTACGAGCTGGAGAAGATTGTGGCTTATTAGGCACATGCTCGCTAGTAGGCGGGGAATAATGTGGCATCTCAGGAATATGGTGGTCACGAGACGGTGAAAATATCTCCCTGTCCTCAACAACTCACTCCAAATCTGAGAGAGGGGGAGGCGGTGAAGAAGCAGTTAATATAATGTCCTATTTGTGCCAGAGGATGAACTGCCCCATTACGTCTCTGAGTAACACCAGCCCCTTGGGAGTTGCATAGTCTATCCTCCACTTCATGAACTCAGGCTTCACGGTATGCACCTCGACCCTAGTGTAGTCCGGCGGTATCTTATTATTGTGGTGTAAGCCACCGGGAGGATGTGCCACACCCGTTGCCACCTCCATCACAATGTTCTCCCGGCCGCTGAGAAACACCAAGGTGCAACTAGTTGGTTTCCGTATGCAATCAATGAGGGTTGTGTCTGTAGTGGAACCTTGGCTGCTAGGAACTTTCGAAGGGCTGCCAACTAATGCCAGTTCTCCGGTGGCGTCATTAATGTCCATGGCTCCATAGATAGTCCTTGCTCCTCTAGCGCCTTCGTAACTTGAGCCTTCACTTGGAGCTCAAGATTAGTCTCCCGGTCTCTGCCATATTTCTTGTACATATGCCTGTCCTCTTCGAATCCATGCTTCTGTCATTCTTTTCCCTAGCCCCCTGGTACGGCCTGTGTGCTTGTTGTTTCCCAAGCCAAGGCTAAGCTCGTCCCTCTCTCTGGAAGGATTGAATGAGCCCTTCTCCTTGTCTTCAGCATATTTAAGTATTCTTGATACTGCCTCTTGGATCTCTGGCTTATCAAACTTAAGATTACCGCCGGATGATTCTGTACTCCTCGCATATATCTAATTCCTTGAGCATACCTTCAAATTCATCACATCGATATTCCCACAAGCTGCGGCCTCTTCATCCATCTTCCTAAACTGCTCTTCCTTGACATAGTAGCCACCGAGGCCTAGATGATGGTGGTGTTTGTTCCTCTTTGCCAGCTCGGCGTTACGGACACTGAGCTCCAATGCCTCCGGTGAAGTCTTCTGAGCCATGAGCTGCTCCCATTGACTAGGAGTTATATTGACGAACTCGTTGAAGGGAGTTAACATAGCCAAAGCTTTAGCAAAATTTACAAGCTAAGGCTTTATCCCTACCTCCTCGTTCGGGTCAAAATCCTTGTCCAAATCTTTCTCCGTTGGCCTCCTTCTGCTTCACGTGGGAAAGGATCCTCTGGACTTACATATCCCTCTTCTGAGTCCTCATCATCATCATCTTCTTCTTCGCCTTTAGCAGCCTCTCATGCACTTCCTTCTGCTCCCCCTTCCTCCTCATCACACTGCTCCTGAGTAAGCATCACTTTTAGATCCTTTTCTAACTCGTTATCGAACTGCTCCTGAGTAAGCTGATCCTCTAGTGCTTGCTCCTTATAGGTTGGCTGCTCATCATGATCGGGGCATCGGGCTACAGTGTTTGGTGTCCACGATATTATTTCATGCTTTGTTCTAATAGATGCAAGAAAGTGTGCTTTAGGTACGCGAAAATGTATAAGAATTCAAAAAGGTCTATAAATCAAAGTAGTCCTATAAAACAACAATATATAAAAAACAAATAGTAGCAGTAGCAGAGGCCTCAGAAATATGTCAATCATCATTTCATCATGAACTTGGAGCATCAAGGCATCATAACAGAGAAGAGAGGACAATGTAATGTGGGGCGGCTGGTAATGATGCCAAGTTCCTCACAAGTTCTTAATCATCAGCTCATATTCCATATAATATATGGACTTGGATAATTTCATCATCGGCAAAACAAAGGAGAAAAGAGGGGAGATTTGGCAAAAAAAAACAACAACTGCTTAACAAACGTAGAGCAGCAGCTGATGGCAAAAATAGCCAAAAAAACAGCAGTGGCCCACTGATCCTATGCCCCCAAGCTGCAGCAATGCTAAGATTATCAAAAAAGAGAAGATTATTAGATTGGATGAGATCTAATAGGAAAGAATTGCATGCTACATTTGTGGAAACTGAAAAATAGCTGAAAACAACATGCTAGAATTAAAATTGTTTTTATTTTATTTATACTATAAGCAAATAATATCATGTATACTGCTAAGTATAGAAAAATAGACACATGAAGCTACTGCCTACTAAACTAAAGAATCAGTCATATATCAACGTTATACAAAACTTTGTATTGACATGAAAATATCAATTATAGGCACAAACTAAAGAGTGGACAGTTACTAAGCTAGCACCTCCCTACAGCAAGCTAGCACCGGGGTTATCACTACTAGTACTCATGTTCAGAAACGAGATTATCAGTCATCACCCATCCAAGAAACTGCAGCCCGGGGTTGCTTTAGAGCAAATGACGTCTCACAAAGATCATCAAAGTTAAAATTTGACACTACTAGTAGGAGGTCAAGTGAGCAACAGCTTCTCGGTAGTTAACTAAAAACCATCTTTATCCAAAAGAAGATGCCAAAACTCAGTATAAATAACATTTCATAGCATGCCATGCAATTGGTAGGCTCTGTATATACATTTGAGATACAAATTTGCAAGCTTAAGAAAGCAGCACTATGCATCTGCGAAAATATCAAGTTCATGGAAATATCCAATATTCAAAGTTCAGACCACAACGCATAAATTAATAAGAATGAGTTTAGCAGTAACCTATGGTGCCCATTCTAATGGACAGATTCACACTCTGAACATATGCCACTGCACTACTGTACGAGAACTGCAGCCACACGGAGTGGGATCATGCCTTGGGTCAGCAGCCTCTAATAAGACTGAAGACCTTATTAGAGCATTAATAAATTGGCACTAGAAGGTAGTCATGCTGGCCACACAGAGCCCACTACTGAGGCGCACGGTGGCTGCATGCCTTCGTAGTAGTATCTGGCATCTCAACTACTGCTGGTGGTGCATGGATGCATAGGAATATTAAGAACACTGAACCTAAACTCAATCTGGATATGTAAAATAAATGACGTCTGCTAGCTTGTACCCAGCTTGTCATTCTAAAGTTGGATTATTGGAGAAATTGCTCAGGTTGGGGTTGTGAATTTGAAAATGAAATAGCAGTTTCTCTGAATCACTAAAAACATTGGACTAAAAATTCAATATTACTACTCAATTTGGTCTTCCATTCACCCTAGTCAACAGAAGTACTAACAATGCAGTCATATATTGTCCAGGATACTCACCGAAAATTTATTATCCAAACAAGAAAAGCTCAAGAAATTGAATCCATTGTCCACTGTTTTTTTTATAAACAGACAACATAATTCAGCACGACACCAGCCAGGCTAGCTTATATACTAGTAGTAATTAACAGTTTACACAAATCCATGAGCATTAACAAGCTTAAAGGCCGTAGGCATGTGGTGCTATTCCGTAGGCTATCATGAGCCACACAGCTCAATGAAAGAGTTGGCATAAGCGTGCTTCTGCTTAGGATAAACTAAAAAGAAGCCTCATCAGCTTCCTTTGTTTCAGTTTCACCTTGACATCAAATCCATTCTCAATAATACAACGTAACAGAAGCAAGTAGAAAAATACAGAGTAGAGCCAAAATGACAACCTACCAATAAATCAAATGGGGTGATTTAACACGATTTAGAAGAACAGAAGCAAGTAATAGTATAATCCCACAAGCTTTCTAACCAAATAACAAAGAATAATCAAAGTTGTTAGATTCAATAAGCCGTACTGGACCAGAACCAAAATTACAACCTAGCAATACATCAATGTGCAACATCAGGCCTGTAGTAATGTAAATAACAGGCTAAAATCACTGTAGCCCTTGCTACTACAAATCCTTATCTACTGCATCTAATCACCGCACAAATTCTGACTGCAAATCAGAAGCGTTGTAGCCAAAGCAACAGCAACACTACTCAATAAAACCTGAAGAAATCAAGCAGCCTCAGCTGCTGCAGCTGTGGTAGAAGTGCAGCCGAGCAGAGCCTCTAATAGTCTATTTGATCTCCACAAGCTACCAGGTCTTCCATCCTGATCCCGTGTACAAGACAAAGCAGCACCTCAAGACTAATACAGAATCCGGATCAGACCCATGAGTAAGTAACAAACGAAACATCATCACAGTAAAAAAAACAGAGAACACGCATCAGCATTCCCGTCTTCCCAGCACGAGCACCCACGCGACCAACCAAACTGGCTCTACAGACCCCTACCCGATCCCAGCCGCAAGGCCCACCAGAACAAGCAGGGAGAACAAGCGGCCTATCAAAACCCCCCACGACGAGGCAGTGGACCAGATCGGCACCACGATCGCCAGAAGCAAGTAGAAAAATACAGAGCAGAGGACAGAATCAATCAGGTACCTGCTATCCTGGTTAAGGGAGGGATGTTGTGGCTCGACGGAAGACTTGAGGAGGCGGCTCAGCGCACCATAGCACCACCACTGGCCATGCCATGCGCACCACAGCGCCGGAAACGCTAGCCGCCGTGGGAGGGGGAACGACGGCGGAAACCCTAGCCGCCGGGGGGAACGGCGGCGCGCAGGGTAGGAAACGGACTAGGGGTTGGAGGCGGATCGGGGGAGTAGGGCACAGAGGTAGGACAGAAAGGCGTCGGCCACGGCTAGGGTTCCGCAGCGGGTCCTAGCGTTGGACGGAGCCAAGGAAGCTCGGGGGAAGACTGCCAGAGCGCACGACCGGGCGTGCACGGGCCGGCGGAGGTGAGAGGAAGCGGTGCTACGGCACGGAGACGGTGGCGGAGGCCATTGGTTCGGCAGCCTGACGGCGTCCGCAAGGAAAAAGAGCGCCCTAACTTAGAAAATTTTCGGCCTCCCGTGGGCTTTGGTTTATATACCGGAGGTCATTTGTAGGGACGGCTCCTGAGTTAGCCGCCCCTACAAATCGATTTGTAGGAGCGGTTCCTGAGTTAGCCACCCCTACAAATATTTTTCAATTTATTTTAATTACTAATTATGTAATTCATTCATATATAAAGAACACAATATAAATTTATATATTAGTTTTTTTATTTTTCTATATATATAAATATATGTATATATAAACAATTTTATTATATATATAAATATAATTCTATATTTTCTTCTTTACAAAAACAATATTTTAAAACTTTAAAATTTGAATTTCAAAACAACTAATAGAATTTTAGGACACTAAATGACCTTAAATGAAAATTTTGTAAACATCAAAGTTGTAGAACTCATCAAGATGTACAACTTATATTTTGGTTATCTTTTCATTTGACAAAACTTGAAAAGTTGAAATTTTGAATTTTAATAAATGGCAACTTCAAATAAGATTTTCAAACCTTAAATGATTTCAAATAAGAAAGTCATGAATATAAAAGTTGTTAAACACATTACTATCTACAACTTTATTTTGATCATCTTTTTATTTGACTAAATTTGAATGGTTCAAATTTTGAATTTTAATAAATAACAACTTCAAACAAGATTTTGAAACCTTAAATGATTTCAACTAGAAATGTCATGAACATAAAAGTTGTTGAACTCATCACTATCTACAACTTTTATTTTGATTATTTCTTTATTTAACAAAGTGTTAGTAAATATTGTTCACAAATCCACATATCACTCATTGTTTAATGAACTATACGAGATACATATTGATTTACGAACAATGTTTACTATCACTTTGTCAGATAATGAAATGACCAAAATAAAAGTCTTAGATCTTGATGAGTCATTCAACTTTGGTATTCATCACTTTTTCAGCTGAAATCATTTGGTGTTTCAAAATCTTGTTAGAACTTATCATTTTTTTTAAATTTGAAAATTTGAATTGTTCAAACTTTGTTAAACGAAAAGAATGACCAAATCAACACAGTAACTTGATAGGGCATGATTTTAAAAAATTTAGGAAAAAATCATCACATTTGGAGTTAGTATGAGGGAAAAAGACTAGTTACAAATTTTACCCAGAGATTAAAAAAAAAATTACAACTGTTCATAATGATCAATGATGAATAAGTATGATTTCTCTTTTTAATATGTGGCTAAAACTTGTAACTAGTTTTTCTCCCTCATACTAACTTCAAATGTGATTGTTTTTTTTTCTAAAATTTTCTAAAATCATGCTCTATCATTTTAGTCTGGTCATCTATCTTTATCACTAATTTTAGACAATTCAAATTTTAAATTTCAGAAAATGACAACTTCAAACCTGATTTTCAACCAATAAATGATTTTAGCTGTAAAGGTGATGAATATAAAAGTTGTATAACTCGTCAAGATCTCCAACTTTTATTTTGGTCATTTCTTCATTTCATAAAATGTTAAGTGATTTCATAAAGTTTTAGTAGTAATAGAGTGAATGTTGAAATAGATTTATCTAGATGTTGCAAAGGGTAGTCTCACACACATGCATAAATGTAGTCTCACACACATACATAAATATATAGTCTCACACGCATGCATAAATGAAGTCTTACAAACACACACTCTTACACAAACATTCCACGTTCAACAACTAGCTAGCCTGCTGTAACGACTTTTCCTTTAACACATTTTCGTTCCCATGGCAATATGTCTTTGGGCAGGTTCTTTTCCACAACACTGATCTTCTTAGGAAAGTCTGTGAATAGCGGCATCTCATCGTAGTTATTGTAAGCTTCAACATCGTCCATGCCATCAACTCCAATAATGTGCTGGTTCCCGGAGGCAACCACGTGCTTTGTCTTCTTCTTCACGGGGAGGTTACTTTGTAAGTCAGGCATATAGAAAATTTGTGCGACACATGAAGCGAGCACCCAAGGGTCATCTTGGTAACCTAGATTCTCGAGGTCCAGGACCCTCAATCCTATCTCGTTCAGTTGGTCTTGTTTGATCTAGCGGCATCGAAACAGAGCCACCGTTATATCTCTTCCATAGTCAAGTTCACATATCTCTTCAATGATGCCAAAGTATTGGATCTTTCGCCCCACTCCATTGAGAGCTTCTATTCGAACGCCGCTGTTTTGGTTCACATATTTACTATCCTTTGTGTGGGTATAGTACGTGTACCCATTGATGTCATAAGCTTTCCAAGATGTCACTTGTCTCAATGGTCCCTCCGCCAACCTACTGATGGTAATAGAGTCTATGGTTTCTCCAGGTCGTATGTTTTGGTCCTTCAACCATGTAGTTAGTCGTTGCTTGTGATGTTTCATGACCCAATCATCTGAACGACCATTTCTCTCCGCCATAATGATAGCCAAGTGTTCATCAATGTACGGTTGCATCGGTTGTGTACTCTGCAAGACACTGTAATGCGCTCGACTCACCTCTTTGTAATCATGATCGATGAATACTTTTCTACCACTGGTGCCCTTCCTAGCCAGCCTACCCTTGTGACGAAAATCAGGTTTACCAATCCCTTTCTGTACTTTTAGATACTCTTGACAGCACTCGACGACTTCTTTAGTATTGTAACCCTCTATCATGGAGCCCTCTGGGTATGCTCGATTATGCACGTATCAGCTTAGAACCGACATGAACCGCTCGTAGGACCACATTTCATGCAAGTAAGGGCCCAGCGCCTGTATCTGATGAACCATGTGAATCATGAGATGTGGCATTATATAAAAAAGGAGGTAAACACATCTCTAGTTGGTTTTGTGTCTGCACCATAAATTCATGTAGGTCACTCAGCTTTTGCTTGCCAATCGTCTTCTATGAGATCTTTGAAAAGAAGTAGCACATGCGGGTGATGGCCACTTTCAAGAACTCTGGCTTTATAGCCCTTATTGCAATAGGTAGAAACACTCTCAGCATCACATGACAATTGTGAGCCTTGCAGTGTGTTATTGACAAGTCCTTCATCGACACTAGCTTCTTCACATTCGCTGAAAACCCAGTCGGGACTTTGACCCCCTCAGGAAAGTGCATATAGCTCTCTTTTCTTCTAATGTTAGGTTGAAGCACGCCACGGACATAGTGTATTTTTCATTAGCCTTAGGTACCAGGTGAAGCTGTGGCATTTCATAATCACAAGTCTCCATAACAGTTTTAGTATGAAAAGGGCAAATATCTATACACTTGAAATTTCAGCCTGATGTTTGGAACGACCAGACCCAATCCAATCAGAACCAAAAAAATTGGATCAAGAATGGCATCGTCCCCTGCACACTTAACAAGGCAGCATGCTGCTTTCCTATAACGATTATAGAAAGAATTACAAGACAGGAGGCCTCTTGCTGAATCTGCTGATAACCTAACTTAATTTGCAGAAGCTATCATTTAGTTAAAGCTCGATCTGAGCATCAGCTCTATCACATAGATTACATAGGCTCAAAGCATTTCCATAAAAAGTCGAAACAAATCCTGTTACCTACAAAAAATAGTAGAATAACACGGAACATCTAAACATGTCAGCATTTAGAATAACGGGCTAGATATACTAGCTAGCAGCGGCGGATTCAACGGTGGGGCGGGGGGCTCAAGCCCCTTCTACCAATACCGGAGCCCTGGAGCTCCCATGAATTTTTAGGCAAAGTTTTATTGTGTAGGTGGGGCTGAGACTTAAGATCGAGCAGTAGTCGGAGGTATGTTGCTGTCGCACTTTTGTTTAGCCCCCCCTAAAATTTTTCCTGGATCCGCCGCCGCTAGCTAGCTTACTGAAGTTAGATAGTGTTTGGTTGACACAAACGCAAAGGAATGGATAAACGGCGCTAACATAAACATGGTGAGAAATTACGTGATTTGTTTTTTTTTCTCGAATACACAAAAATTTGTGTCTTTGTATTAAGGTAAAGAAAATATTCGATAAAACACGCCTTAGCGGCACCTTAGGGGGGTCAATAAGTTGTACATGAATGCTCGGACGACTAGCCCTAGTGTACTGCAAACTATGCTATTACATTGGACAGAGTTCAACCCAAGTTGTGGCGCCAGCTAGGAGACCTATGTCCGGGCTGCCTGGCGGCGGCGTTGCTTGCACGCGCCCACCTCGTCGTCCGCTGGAAACAACTCACGCAACGCCTGCATATGAGCGGGGTCACCGCTCTTCATTTCTTCGTATGCCTTCAGAGCCGACGTCGACGGAGATGGCATCTCACTGGTAAGTCCCAGGCGCTTCATGACAAAGAACTCACCTGGCTTGGACGTCGGGATATGAGATATACTTTGTGCCGCTATCCGCTTGCTTCACGTGGGGAGTGTGGGTGTTGCATATTAGCCGTAGGCCGAATCATCTCCGGGCAGCTCTAGAAGAGACGGCTGTCTCTGCTTTGTGATTCGCTTTGTGAAGTGCTTGAGGCGTCCCACGGCCGACCTCATCTGAGGTCGAGTGCGGTCTTCGGCTGAAGACGGTCGTGGGGAGGCGTCTTAAGGGATGGCGACGGGAGTCCCTCCTCCTTGGCTTAGGAGAGTGGCTGGGCGTCCTCATCGGCGACACCCAGACGTTGCCCGCTGCCAGCGCGGTGGATGCTGGAGCGGCCCCCTCTATGCTTGCCCGGTCGATGTTTGGGCTGACCGGGCCTTTCTTCGTGCTGTGGGCTGCGTCGTTTGTAGCTGCGGTCTCGGGACTTGCTGAGCTTTGCGGCCCAACAACTGCTGCAAAAATCTGAGGTGGCTGCGTTCCGTCGACGATGTTGGCGTCGTTGGTGAAGGAGGCGTTTGACCGGCTGTCGCGTCGATCCGGTGCGGCGTCCGCCGAGTGCAGCGGCGCCTAGCCGATGGCTACCTCGAAAACCATGGGGTCTTCGGTGACTGGGCGCGCTGTGTCGGCATCCCCCGGGTGGCCGTGGTTATCGGCGCACAGCGTTTCCTCTTCGGGAGCTGTGTGGCCTGGCAGGCTGCCTCTCCTGCTTTCCAGCTGTTGTACCTGCGTGGTGTGGTCGACGATGGCCTGCGCAGCTGATGCTGGCTGGTGGGCCCCGGCTTGCGGAGCGGTTTGTGCCGCCAGCTCTAACCTCTAAGGCGTCGTGCTAGCTACTTAGCTAGCTCACGTGAAGGGGAAGACAAAAACAAAGATTATTTTATATATTTTTATTTTTCTATATACTATTAGACTCACATGCCTTTCTCATAGATTTTTTGACTACACGAAATAGATCAGTTATTTATTCGTTGCTAGTGACTACCCTCTCATGTTTTTTTTCTATTCACATCAAAATAGCTAGCTAAATAGCTGTTGGGGACGCGCTAACAGCGCTGCCTGCTCCCGCGCGATTGGCTCTGCGTGCCCCTGGTCCACAACGTTCGGCAGCGCCGTGCCAGCCTCTTCAGTAGTCTTGGCAACGGTAACGAAAACATGGTAAGAAATCACAACTTGCATCTTGTCGTTTCCTTTTTCATTCCCTCGACTGGGAGACCGCATGAGCGCAAACCAGTAATCTTCATGGACCCATGTTCAGTTACAATCATTTGACAAAGATTACTGAAACAGGTTATGCTCTGCAGCAAAATAATCTACATGTACTATATAGGGAGGCAATTAGCATCTTACACTACTACTCATGCCTCAAATCAACCAATTGTGACTTAAGATAGTTGTGTGCATCCACATTACCATGTAACTTTACTCGTTAATTAGTTATTCAGAGCGAATAGGCTTGTCTGCAAATGGCTCAAAACTATTCGATCGATGCTACGCACAGCAGCTTCTTTTTTCCTGAAATTGTCTACATACTTGCATTGCGTTGACCTGAAAGGCTGAAACTACGTAAACCTGAAAGGCCCTAGCTCTTCCGCCCCGAAGCCCGTGCCACACTCAAGTCCTCCATGTCGCGGACGAGGAAGGGGCCGTGGAGAGGGAAGATCACCTATGGAGACGACGGTGGATTTGGCACAGAAAAATCCATCTCGTTCGCGCCCGGCTTCCACCGCACATGCCTGCACTAGATTTGTGAGCTCGTTGACTGGAGGAGCCCTCCCAATACAAAGCGACATCCAGCCGGCGCCATATCTCGGAGCATGCACACTCATCATCGCCTCGCAAGGCAACGAGTAGCGCCTCCTCTCCTCATTGAATGTGGTGGGTTAGGGTCTTTTTGAAAAATTCACATCACGCAAAGGACTTGTACATCGATAACCGAAGAACCGAACCGAGCAACTGAATGCCCAGGCTTAAAGATGGGGGAGGGCACCGACGCCGCCGCTGTCGGGATCTCCGGCTCCGGCTCCGCCCGTGTAATACATAAAAAAAAAACTGAAAGAAATGGGTTAGAATGGCAAAGGCCCAGCCAGCCCACCACCACCCCCAAGCCCAAGTCGCCCCCAACTTTAGAAGCCACGTTCCTCCCCAATCAGCCGCTCTCCCTCCTCCTGTTCGTGCTCCTCCCTTCCAGAAACGCCTCCACCCGTCTTCCCTGCGCCCTCTCCCTCTCTAGCACCTTCCCCAAACCAGTAAGAACCAAGGGAAAGAGGACGAGGAGAGGATCGATTAGGGCTGCAACATGGTGTAGATCGACTTTTCCCCATTTGTTTCTTGCTGCCCTAGCTTGGGGATAACCAAGGTGAGAAGATTTTCCCTTTGGGTCCTCTGATTGAGATGGTTTGGATGGTCTTTGGTCTTGGTATTAGTTGTATTGAGGGAGAAATCACCTTTGGGAATCAACTCTTGGATTCTGCCGCATGATAGTTGAGAACTGTAGCTGTTACTGTAGTTTCCGTGACCTAAATATCTTTTTCTCCGAATGTGGATAATAGGAAAGTTGTAGAGGAGCTTCAGATCTATTAGCTCATGAAGTTTCATGATTTGATCCCCAAAGGTTTGAGAGAGATGATTTTTCTAAGTTAGATGTCATGTTCTGAGACTTAGAGGCATGATGGGACCTTACAAATTATAAGAGACTTGTAGTACTTTCCGGTAGCTTTCCAGATTGGTAAGAATCATGATTTTTGGATAAGGGAAACTCTAGATATAGATTTTTCTAAGATCAAGGTATTGTTTTCTCAGCAGGATTTTCAGTTAAGATTGGGTCTTGCTTAGGTCCATTTAATTGGTTCTTTCTGCAAATTTTAGTAATACCAAAGTTGTAGGATATGGAATTTTATAATTTTTAGGTATATGAAAATGTGAAGCTCTGTGGATTAGGCTATCTTAAAGGCATGGTAAAAATATATCTCCTTTATGAAAGTTGTAGATATTGGTCTGTAGGTTCTGAAAATGGTTTTGGTTGCCATCATATCCTTTATGGATTAAAAGATATAAAAAGGTGAAGCAGTAGTGCTGCATTTGACTTGGCGCTTTGTATGCTGTTTGGCTTGTATGTCGGGCTAGAGAGTATGGCCCTGTTCGCTTCTCTTATAATCTGTACTTTTCAGCTTGTTTTTTCAGCCGGAACAATGTTTCGGCTTGTTTTTTCAGCGAAGCGAACAGGGCCTACGAGTGCTTTCCCTACTGTTTGTATTTTTTTAAAATGAGTTCTCTCTGATATTATAATACTTATTAAGCAGGTGGCAGTGCTTCGGATCGCACATAGAGCGATCATCACTTCATTGGAAGCAAGTAAACGTAGCGGTGGTTTGCTGCTTTAACTTGTTATTTACTCTACCTCCACCTTAAAATTCAGAACCACATCTAATACACTATGGCCTTTCAAACCATGTTTCATTCTTTTGACTTGTCCTCTATGCTTTCTATGTGAATACTTATATTCATTACTATTGGTTGATGAAGCTCATGTAATGGAATGTGGCTTGATGTCTCTATGGTGAGACACTCATGAAGTTATATGTGGTATATCTTTTCTTCTATAACATTGCATTGCATCCCATTCCTGCATTGGCATATGGAGTTATGTCGCCGCTGCTAGCTGCGACCGTACCGGTACAGCATCGTTTATTGGGCATAACGATACGGCTTCATACCTTGTTGGGTATGAAGGCAGGAGACATGGCATTTGCATTGCATATGCATTATAAATTTGGACTATGGCATATGTGGCTTGGACTAAGGCTTTGGGAGAGTTTGTGAGAAGCCATGCTTCTCCAAGGTTTGGTGATGGTTGATTTTTATCTTAATTGATGTTGTATCACTCTTTGGAATTATCTCATTGCCTACTGTTGGTTTGCATATAATTGAAGATTAAATCAATGCTTAATAAACATGTAGTTTAAATAGCTTGTTAAAGCAGTTTACTTGCTGAGATTTTTATATCTCACACCCCTTTCTATCTTTCCAGGCACTCAGGTGGATTTTGCTTGAAGGGTGGGAAAGTAGCAGCACACTCAGCACATTCATGTCATCTTTTAATGTGAAAAACTTATGCTGTAATAATAATAGTACTAGAACTTGAAGTCTCTGTTAATTGGGTATCCTTAACTTTGGCTCGTGGTTGTTCTTGGGTAGTCCTTCTAGACCCTGATTGTTGATGACCTGCTAATTAGGATGCTATATCTTGTTGTTGAGCTTACTTATATTATCTCTTTATGTTGTTGCTTCCGCGTTACTCCTGTTTTAAGGGGAAATGCTGCCAAAATTATTGTGGTTTGCTCTAGGTTCAAGCTTTTGTGGTGGCATCTTAGGTAGGTGGAGTTTTTGGGTGTTACAGTTGGTAATCAGAGCTTGTGTACACACTTGCACATATAGGTGGGGTAAGGGTGTATATGTTTGTTCCATGCTTGTTGTTTTAGGTTATCCCTTTCATTTTAGAATGTTGGTATTGATCTTTTGTTTTTTGTCTCTTGTGGTGGCTGCAGCTATGCCACCAAAGAAGCGAGGCCGGTCACAGCCAAAGGACAAGGCCCGGGCAGAGGGCAATAGTGAGGCTGAGTTGCTGGCTACAATGCGGGAAATGCAAAATGAGTTGAGGACGTTGAGACAGGCTACTCGTGGGGGTGCTACACAAGCTACCCCTGGTGCTAGTGCAGCTGCTGTTGTGGGTCAGGATGACCCTACCACTGATGGTCCTAAGAGTGCGGTCTCACTAAAAGAGTGGGTGTGTATGAAGCTGGATAGTTTTGATGGCAGTTGCACTCCAGTTCAGGCTGCTGATTGGCTATCATATGTTGAGGATAAGATGGATGCTTTTGAGGTGTTGGATCAGGACCGTGTTCGCTATGGCACACAACTACTGAAGGGTGAGGCACAAATCTGGTGGAAGGGTGTGCAGTCTGCTCGCACTGCTACACATGGTCCTTTGACTTGGTCAGAGTTTGTTAAACAATTTGAGAGGAGGTTCTACCCTGCAACCTTCCTAGACAAGATGAAGCTTGATCTAAACAACTATGCTCAGGATAAGAAGGCAGCGGCTGAGTGTGAGGTTGGCTTCAACCAAATTATTCGCTTTGTTCCACATGTGGCCCATGATGAGGTAGAGAAGGCCAGGCAGTTCCGTCAGGGCCTTAGGCCTGCAATTCGCCATGTGCTTGGTGCTTTTACTAGCTATCACAGACTTCCGCTCTATGGTGGAGCAAGCTTTAGGAGTTGAGATGCAGCTTATGTACACCGCTGACCTTAACAAGTCCTCAGGTGGTGAGCAGTCTCGGAGTCAGGGAGATAAAAAGGGTCATTCTGATAGTCCTAGTCACAAGAAAGGGAAGTTTCAACGTCGTCAGGCTTACCGTGGTAGCACTCCTCAGTCCCATGCTTCAGGAGGGAATACACCTACACCTCAATACCGAGCCGTCCCCAAATAAGGCATGGGGATGGTGTGCTATAGGTGTGGTGATCCATGTAGAAGTTAAGTCCTGCTCCCAGTTATCACTTAGTTATCTGTGCTTAATTATGTTTCTGCTATTAAGGCCTTGGGCAGCACAAGTGACTGTGCAAGTACCCAGGCAGTTAGCTGTTTAGTTAATGCTCTAATGAGCCATCAATGTAATCAATGTGCTACTTATCTCCTATATATGAAAGAGCAGTCGCCTGGGTGTGTCATCCCTGACTGAGTAAAAACACTCTGTACCTCCAACAATCCACATCGTCTCAAGGAGTGTCAATGGTCTGGCAAGTGCTCTATTTGTGGACAAGACCACAAGAACGTGGTTTCTAGGAAGAATCCTAACGCTAAGCTTCGATGGGAGCCAGTGACTTCTTCATCAGCTTCTAGTGGGACAGTTCAGATGATGGCAGTGCCGCCTTCTGCTCACCTTACTGTGCCGCCTACACAACATTGCTTGCTTGCTCCCACACCACAATATTTGTTGCCACCTCCAGCTACTTCACCGGTCCCTGTACCACAGTCTGGGGCTTACTGGTTGCCCAATGCTACCACTCCTTCGACACCCATATTCCCTTGGGTTCCTACACCGACTGATCCTACAGTGGGAGCCTCTTCTTCGACTGGTGCTCCGGGGGTTTATGCTATGCCTTCAGTTGATAGCAGAGACCCTGGGGATGTGGTGACAGGTATCATTTCAGTTGATTCTTTTGTTGCACGTGCTCTTTTTTATTCCGGAGCTAGTTTCTCATTTGTCTCGGAAGTTTTTGTTGGTCATACAGGTCTAGCTATGCAAATGATTGGGGAAGCTGTTATGGTTAGTTCTGCAAGAGGGCCTATTTCTAGTTCTTTTGTCTGTCCTGGTTGTGTTGTTTCTCTTGCGGATGAAGATTTTGTTGCTAACCTAGTGGTCATTCCATTAGAAGTGTTTGATGTGATTCTTGGAATGGATTGGCTTTTATCAATATAAAGCTGTTATGTCTTGCTTCTGCAAGACGATCTCTTTACAAGCACCATCAGGTCGAGAGGTAGTATTTCAGGGGAGTGGTTTGAAATACACTCTCTTTACTATGTCACTTGATGCCTGACCGTAGGACACGGAAGTCTGGCATTCTTTTTGCTATGGTTGATGATCGTGGTGCTTCCTCGCGAGTGGAGGATATTCCTATTGTGTACCGCTATCCTGATGTTTTTCCTGATGAACTCTCTGGTTTGCCTCTGGAGAGGGAGCCAATTTTTGAGATCAAGTTGATTCCTGGTACACAACCTATTTACAAGACACCATACAAGATGGCTCCTCTTGAGCAAGTGGAGTCAAAGAAGCAGTTGGATGACCTTCTTGCTAAGGGTTTTATTCGTCCAAGCACATCTCCTTGGGCTGCCCCTGTTTTGTTTGCCGAGAAGAAAGATGGCACAAAAAGGCCCTGTGTGGACTATAGGGCACTTAATGTTGTTGCTTCCGCGTTACTCCTGTTTTAAGGGGAGATGTTGCCAAAATTATTGTGGTTTGTTTTAGGTTCAAGCTTTTGTGGTGGCATCTTAGGTAGGTGAAGTTTTGGGGTGTTACAGCCTGGCCCCACTCCCGTCGTTGCTCGCCGTGGGGGAGGCGCCGCCGCCGCCTGGCTCGTGCAGCGCGCGCGGCTGGGGCTGCCGCCACCTCCAGCGGCCAGCCCGGCACGGCCGGCCTCTCTTGCGAGCAGCCCAGCGCGACCGCCAACTCCAGCGGCAAGCCCGGCGCGGCCGCCACCAGCGAGCAGCCTGGCACGTACGCATCCTTCGAAGGAGGCAAATGCGTCAGCAGCTCTACGAGCATCGACAGGTTCATGCGGGAGCACTGAGTACCAGTAGAGCCTTCACTTCAACTGCATCTGCCTCCCCAATGGGACCTCGTCGACATGTCACTCCCATTGTGCTCAGCAATTGCCATCTTGTACTATGAATTGCAATGTCCGTGGATGATAAGTTTGCAGTACAATTGAATTGTTTTGGAGAGCTCATGGTATGGTGCGTATCAGTGAGTTCAGTTTTATATATTCGTGTATTAAGAGGAATGTACTATGTCTGCACTCAGCAAACTTTAGATTATTTACTTGTCACAAATTCCATGGAACCATCTTAAATCATCTGGTTGTTCGTATCGGTCCACATTTTGATAGGTTTGGGGGCCATAAAAGCACTACCAAGTTAAGCGGATAAGAAATTTTTGGCAAGAAGCTGTTGTCCTCTGACAACACTGCCCCTTTTCCATGCTTAATGCTAAACTGTACTGATGGGCCGTGGTTGAGTAGAGATTAATATGAGATTTGTGGATAATTTAGACTATTATTAGAGATGTATCACATCTCTTTTTTATCCTCTCGAACAAATAGAAATGATTGAAGTTTTAAGTTGGCCATAGCTCGCTCTTCATATTCCCAGCCCGGTGTTTATATGCCATTTGTGCAAATTTTAATGCATTTGATAAGCTCAATTTATTGCAATATATTTATGTACTTGTTTACGTGTCTTATTATGTACTGTTATATATGAACTTATTTGCATAATATTACTCCAAATGTACAACAAACAAACAAAACTGCATTTTTTTCGCCTATAGGGGTATAATGGTCATTTTACCATGGACTTAGCACCATCAAGTGCAAAAAACGGACAGAAGGCCGTATAAAGATGAAAATTTCATTTCAAGGCCATACGGGTAAGTTAAAAAAAAAGCCATACAAGGATAATGCATTTTTTTCAGGGTCATACAAGTAAAAAGCTCCTGACGCAAACGAAGCTACCTCCAAGCCTAATATCGGCTTATCTCCCATTTGTGCCATTCATGGCTCTGA